>OX375877.1:95157067-95627067 GCA_947359465.1 Metellina segmentata | reverse complement strand
CTATGAACGATAAGGGAATATAAAAATAACAAACGCCAAACAATATTATTTTCAAGTTATTATAGTTTATTTCTTAAAATTACATATCACATATTAATTACGACAGTAACACTAACAAACAACATCAATCTTTTAATGCTATAGCGTGGACAATATTTTTTGTTAGCCCATCTTTAGCGAGCACAAACAAACTGGATGGTTTACCGACTCGAGAGCATGCTACGTACAATTGCCCGTGTGAAAAACATGGTGTACTCAAATCTAAGCCACAAACAGACATCGTTTGGCCTTGGGATTTGTTGATTGTCATTGCAAATGCCAATCTAATCGGAAACTGAATTCGTTTGAATTTAATTGGCACATCTGTAGGTATGATAGGAATCTGTGGTATTAAGATATTTTCACCTTTAAACTTGCCATTTAAAATGATAACGTTTTTCATCAATTTACGAATGACTAATCGCGTACCGTTGCACAACCGTGGCGGGTTTAAATTACGAAGCAAGATAATTGGAGATCCAACCTTCAATTGTAAATTATGCGGTGGCATGCCTGGCAAATCCAGTGAGTTCAAAAATTCTGTGGGAAAATTGACAGCTTCGCTGGCATCGCAAACTGTATCAATAGATTTGTATGATACCAAGAGTTCCCTGGCAACAACTGTTGTATCTTCAAATTTAAATTGTCAACGTCTGCATTTTTTGCTGCTAAAATAGCTCTTTCTGCGAGCCACTCATGATTTATGTACTGTGTGTGTACATCGGAAAATATTTGTTCAATGAGAGTATCTTGCGAATCAGCGATTGTGCAGAAATCGGTTGGTAATTTTACGTATCCAGTTTCATCTGTAGCAACTTTTCCATCACCGATATCTAAGAGTTGTTTTGAGAATGTTTCAGCGGATGGATCTTGAAGCATTTGAACACGCATATTTACTTTCAGCTGTACTTTTTCAACATTACGCCACAATGGAGATGATTTTAAGCAAGCGTTGATCTCATCAACGTATGTTGAACGTGGAATGACGGTAAGTGTTTGTCTGAAATCACCTGAAAGCACCAACAGAGTGCCGCCAAATAGTTTGTCGTTGTTTTTAATATCTTTCAATGTCCTGTTCAACGCCTCAATTGAATGTTTGTGTGCCATAGTACATTCATCCCAGATGATAATTTTACACTGTTTCAGCACGGTGGCCATGGACGATTGTTTTTTAATGGTACACACTGCGTCAGGGTTATTTTGAATATTTAGTGGCAGCTTAAGTACTGAATGAGCTGTTCTGCCTCCATCCAATAAAGTTGCCGCAATGCCCGATGATGCTACGGCCAATGCGATGCCATTATTTGATCGTATTTCAGCAAGAATTAGTGAAATAAGGAATGTTTTGCCAGTTCCACCCGGTGCATCCAAAAAGAAGAACGTACTTTTAAGGTTATGTAAATCACTTGTTTAACTAAAACTTGATTAACTGAACTAATCGTGCCAAATACACGCGCGGCAAATTTTAAGAATCTAAGATTGGTAACACTAAGCATATATCAGGATTAAACTTTAATAATAAAAATAAATGTTTATTTTCTTTAAAAAAAATTTAGATTTTTAATCGAAGTACAGTTAAAAACACTATAATTGATCAGCTATCGAGCGGGATGAAAAATGATTAAATTACTAAAATGGCCATAACAAAATAGGGGTTGGTGATAAAAAAGTAAAAATTAAGGGTTGTATGTATTTTTTAATGCCACATTATAAAAAAATAAAAACAAAAAATTTCGTCAAAAAATTAAAAAAATAAATTTTAAGGGTGAACAACCCTTATCACTTAGGGGTATGGAAAATAGATAGTAGCCGATTCTCAGACCTACTGAATACGCATATAAAATTTGGTAAAAATCGGTAAAGCCGTTTCGGAGGAGTACGGTAACTAACATTGTGACATGGAAATTTTATATATTAGATATATATACATATATATATATATATATATATATACATATATATATATATATATATATATATATAGGCTCTTGGGAAGAGGTAGTCGACCTTGGATCAGTTGAATTTTGTATAGGTGAGCAAGTGCGTTAGAATAGGGCTGCCGTATGTTAAAGCATGAATGGTCATTGACGTGGATAATTTTCTCCTGTCAAATCGCTTCTCAGTGTTATCGCTTTCGAGCCAAACAATAAAAAGAGAGAACCAGACTCCGTGATAAGGATTGTGAAAGGGATTTGTTTGCATAACCACCAATACCGTAATTGGTGGTTATTGTACTCGTTCCAAAGTACGTGAATCGTCTACCTGCTTACGGTAGTCGCTCTATAATACACGTATCGTACCTGTCCAACGAGAGATAGTCGAACTTGGGTCAGTCGATTTTTGAATAGGTGAAAGGTCGTTAGAAGTGCTGCCGTACATAAAAGCATGAATGGCAATTGCAGTGGTTGGTTACGTCCCAGCAAACTCATTACGATTGGTATCACTTATGATATTGCTTGACAGAAATAAAAAAATTTAGGCAAAGTTTATTTTTTCTGTACTTACTTGTATTTTTTCTTTCATCTAATTTTCAAATGATGTCTCTCGGATACTTTCTCGTTATATGACCGTAGTTCAAAAATACGTGGTGTTATCCTCGAACCGTTCACTTTAGGATTGATTCCTGTATTTTTTCTTTCATCTAATTTTCAAATGATGTCTCTCGGATACTTTCTCGTTATATGACCGTAGATCAAAAATACGTGGTGTTATCCTCGAACCGTTCACTTTAGGATTGATTCCTGTATTTTTTCTTTCATCTAATTTTCAAATGATGTCTCTCGGATACTTTCTCGTTATATGACCGTAGTTCAAAAATACGTGGTGTTATCCTCAAACCGTTCACTTTAGGATTGATTCCTGTATTTTTTCTTTCATCTAATTTTCAAATGATGTCTCTCGGATACTTTCTCGTTATATGACCGTAGTTCAAAAATACGTGGTGTTATCCTCGAACCGTTCACCTTAGGATTGATTCCTGTATTTTTTCTTTCATCTAATTTTCAAATGATGTCTCTCGGATACTTTCTCGTTATATGACCGTAGTTCAAAAATACGTGGTGTTATCCTCGAACCGTTCACTTTAGGATTGATTCCTGTATTTTTTCTTTCATCTAATTTTCAAATGATGTCTCTCGGAAACTTTCTCGTTATATGACCGTAGATCAAAAATACGTGGTGTTATCCTCGAACCGTTCACTTTAGGATTGATTCCTGTATTTTTTCTTTCATCTAATTTTCAAATGATGTCTCTCGGATACTTTCTCGTTATATGACCGTAGTTCAAAAATACGTGGTGTTATCCTCGAACCGTTCACTTTAGGATTGATTCCTGTATTTTTTCTTTCATCTAATTTTCAAATGATGTCTCTCGGATACTTTCTCGTTATATGACCGTAGTTCAAAAATACGTGGTGTTATCCTCGAACCGTTCACTTTAGGATTGATTCCTGTATTTTTTCTTTCATCTAATTTTCAAATGATGTCTCTCGGATACTTTCTCGTTATATGACCGTAATTCAAAAATACGTGGTGTTATCCTCGAACCGTTCACTTTAGGATTGATTCCTGTATTTTTTCTTTCATCTAATTTTCAAATGATGTCTCTCGGATACTTTCTCGTTATATGACCGTAGTTCAAAAATACGTGGTGTTATCCTCGAACCGTTCACTTTAGGATTGATTCCTGTATTTTTTCTTTCATCTAATTTTCAAATGATGTCTCTCGGATACTTTCTCGTTATATGACCGTAGTTCAAAAATACGTGGTGTTATCCTCGAACCGTTCACTTTAGGATTGATTCCTGACCGTCGTCAATCCCGTTGTGTTACTCTATGTTATACTTTGACAAGGCCGTTATAGTGGTGATAATCATACAAGTAAATTAAAATCATGCAAAAAAAAAAAAAAACAGGACACATCAGGTAATCAAGAAAGAAAATATATTGTCACAGAATTCAAGGAAATTTTACATAATTGATCAAAATACAAAATAGACAATTACTGCATTTTTAATTGAAATAAAATAAGAATAAAATTAACTTCAATAGACCTGTCTGGTGTCCAATCCATTCCCCAGCACTTCGATGGTGAGTACAAGAATTCACGTCCAGTAGTTCCAGACGCGCAGAGTCAACTCCTGAAAAAAAGTAATTTTTTTTATCACTTGGCACATTTTAGAGCCCGCGTCATGCTTTCGGTATTTTTCCATTGGACCCCAAGGATAGCGTCCCAACGGCAGGCTGTCCATACCGGCGGACTCATTGCTCGGGCTTTTTCCCGCGCAAGTTGCGCCTACCCCAAGCCGAGGAGCCACCCCCACGTGGTGGTTTCGATATCATGTTCCCTTGAGGTCAATGTTCGCTGTGTGGAGCAGTCACTGGAGTGTGTGCTGCTGATCAGCTGGACACTCTAGTACAGTGGTCGGCAAACTTCGGCTCTTTAGCCACAGAGTGTGGCTGTGCCATGAAGCGATTTCGACTAAATGTTGGCAGTAAATATCCCAATGGTGATGTGAGGAAGAAAGCAGTTGAGGAACTTCAAAAGAGTCAAGAAAAATCAAGTTATTCGGTGCAATCTTCTAACAATGTTAATGTTGCAAGTTTTATTGTTAGTCAAGAGAATGCTAAGAGAGGCAAACCATACACAGATGAGGAATACATCAAAAGTTGTTTTATAAATACATCCGAAGAGCTAGTAAAAGACTGAACAGTCAAAACGTCTTCGAATATAATCGATCAGCAAATCGAAGGTTTTAAATTGGTTTCAGCTTTATCTATAGCTGTTGACGAATCTTGTGACATAAATGACAGCGCATGTTTCACTTTTCATTCGATTTATTTCGTCTTCGGGTCCTGAAGAAGAACTTTTAGGATTATTGCTACTGCAAGGTATTGCAAATGCTGTCATTAAATGCATGGAGAAACAACATATTCCACTCAATAAAATTGTTCAATTCAATTTCAACAGATGGGACAAAATGTATGACAGGAGTGAGAAAAGGTTTTGTTTCGATTTTGAAGGAAAAAGTTAATCACGAGATACTTGTTAACCATTGCATCATTCATCAAGAAACGCTTTGTGCGCAGACATTTCCAGAAGAAATTTGCAATGTTATGAAATTGGTGATCAAGATTGTAAACGTAATTGTAGCTAAAGCTCTTTATTGTCGCCAATTTAAAGAATTTTTAGTTGAAATTGAGAGTGAATACGTAGATCTCCTGCATAATAAGGTACGTTGGCATTCAATAGGAAACGTTTTAAGACGTTTCGCTTTCTTATTATGTATTTGAAATTAAAGCATTTCTCCTTGAGAAGGATGCTGACTATTCTTGAACTAACGGACGTTCAGTGAATCCAAAAATTTTATTTCATGGTAGACGTTACGTCGTATCTAAATAATTTTAATCGTAAACTACAGGAGAAAGGAAACACAATTGTTTCAATGTTGGACGGAGTAATTTCATTCGAAAACAAATTATCCCTTTTTGCTCAAGATTTTGAAAGAGAAACTTTAATTCATTTTCCAAGCCTGCTGAAACATCGCCAAGAAATTAACTCGGTAATTTACATTTACTATTTCAAAACAATTTTAAATATGAGGGAAGCTTTTCTAAGGAGGTTTCAGGAATTAAGAAATAGCATACCGAAGTTAGCCTTTGTTAAAAAATCTCAGAGCTGACGTAAATTTTTCTCCCTTTAATATTAACATTGGCTGTTTTCTGAAATGCAATTACTGGAGTTAAAAAACAAAGAATTATGGAGCTCCAAATTTGAAAGCCTAATACTGATATGGAAAAATAGGAGAAAAATAAACATGATCTTATTTCACAGAAAAGTGGTCTGCTTTGAAAGACCTGGAAAAGGAAGACATGATAATTTTCAACACCTGGAATAATATTCCTGACTCATATGATCAGTTAAAAAAACTATAACTTGCTGTTCTTTCCCTCTTTAACTGTACATATTCATGTGAACAATCTTTTTCAAGCATGAACCTTATCAAAAGTAAATTTAGAAATCGTCTTATTGATGAGAACCTGTAAACCTGTTTGAAATTAAAAACAACGACGTATAAACCTGATTTATCCAAACTATCCGAGGAAATTTCACGCCGACCAACCGGTATAGTGGTTAAGGTGTTAGCCTTTACATCGGAAGGTTCCTGGTTCGAATCCGGGTCCGGGCATGGATGTTTGTAAGCGTATGGTGTAGAGGCGGCTGGTGCATCTTAAATCTGTCGTGGCCGAAAGTCCTCACGTTGGGTTGGCGTGGAAGTTTGGAGAGTGGGGTGCCAGCTCAGGTGTTGCTTCGTCATCTGACCGTGGTTCAAAATTACGAGGTGTTGTCCTCGGATTTTGACCTCCCCTTAAGGGACTGATCCCGGACCGTCGCCAATAGCCCGTTGTGTTGCTCTAGTACGACGTTAACTAAAATTACCAATTACCGAGGAAATTTCAAGGTCATTGTTCACATTAAATGTGTGCTTTGTCATATTTTTATTTTAATGTAAAAAATATTATTTTGTCAGTAAATAAGATTATTATTATTATTATTATTATGATAATGTTAGTAGCTAGTTTAAACAGACTCCTAAAAAAATGGTTCTTGAAAAGAAATTTGGCTCTCAAAAGAAATCTTAATCGTTGTTCTGCTGATATTTGGCTCGCATTGACTAATGAGCTTGCAGACCACTGCTCTAGTACGACGTTTATTAAAAATTGCAGTCCTTGAGCCATAAAATCTACAATCCAATCTTAGAGACTTTGTTCGTCAAACCAATGGGCGGAGGTAGCCCAGTTGGGAGAATAGCGGATTAACAACCAGAATATTGCGAGTTCAAATCCAACCAAAGGCTGCCATTTACAAGGGAAGATGGCGTGTGTCCAATCTGTCGTGGCTTCCAATGTCTCTCACGTTGGCGTGGTTTGGAAGTTTGAAGAATGGGATACCAGCTCAGGTGTGACCTCGTCATCTGACCGTGGTTCAAAATTATGTGGTGTTGTCTTCGGATCTTTCTCATTACATTTGACCTGGAACGTAGCCAACAGCTCGTTGTGTTGCTCCACTGCGACATTAATTAAATACTTACCTACCGTCCGAAAATAGATTGCGCCACTCTTATTATTAAATAACACCCTCATTGTATGCAGCAGTGCCGTTTTAGGAATTAAACGACTGATTTTTCTAATGCTTTAGTATTTTCCATTCTATATTTTATGCATGAATTCACTGTTTGTAAAATCAATACAATGTTTTCGAAGGTGGTTTCATGTAATATATCTAGGAGGAAGTGCTAAGGAAATGGTTGGAAACTTTATTACTTGTTGTGGCAGGCAGGTAGTTCAATTAACTTCACACTGGAGTCGGTATTGGTGTCGGTCTGGTATCGAACCCGAAGGAAAAGATCCGACAACAACCCCTTGTCATTTTGAGCCACGGTCAAATGATTGAGGTGGAACCTCACTCTCCAAACTTCCACACCACTCCAACGAGACGACAGTACCGCGATGACGCGGTTGTATATTAGTTATATCTATCTATCTAAATCTATATCTATAACTAAGAAGGTATGGCCCGATCAAATGTTCACACATAATTACAGCCCAAACATTTACGCGGAAACGCTTCTGATACGCATGAGGACGTGTGTCATACAGATTGTTAGATGCCCACACATGAAGGTCGTGCGTATTAGAAATGCCTTCACGAGTAAAGGTGTATTTATCCGTGAATAACACTTGTGCACTAAAATCAGGCTGCGTTGCTAGCTGTTGCAAAAATCAACGTGCAAACTCGACACGTGGCGCATAATCTACAGGTATCAAGGCTTACACTTTCTGTGCGTGGTAGGGGTGTAATCCTTCGTCCCGTAGTTCTCGCCAAACAATCGAAAGGGGGCACATTTACGGCACGGTAAACCTTTCGCGTGCTAATATCCGAACGATCTTCCACTCTTTGCAGAATGTCCTCCACAGCTTGTGAAGTTCGCACACTCCTGCCACGCCCTGTATCATGCATGCCGGTAACAAAGGATCCCCTTTCGCACAGGCACAGATGCAATCGCTCGAATATTTTTCGGTCGGGCACGTGTTTTCTCGGGAAACGCTGCCTATACAGTCTTTCGGCTTCCAGAGCATTCCCATTCGCAAGACCATACATAAAATGCATGTCCGCCTTTTCTTGATTACGTCGCCATGCCTTCTGAAATCCACGGAAGAAATGACGACGATGTGTAAGAAAACTTGCGCTTTATGCCTTGTATTACAGCGCCGTCTAGCGGTTCTCCACTTGCCCTCCGTCCATGCATTGTGTGGTGAAAATTGCTTGTTTAGATGTTTTCTATCATCCCTTAAATTTTTGCCTACGAGTTTCGAAACACCCTGTAGATATTTACCATAATAACAGAAATTGTGAGCCCGCAGTCATGACTAAGTGGCAAGAGAGGTATAAGGCAAGACGAGAGGATGACCCATTGGTGTGGAGTGTAATGCTGGTTCCATAACTTGAGAGGCAGAAATTCTATAACCAAATCTTTATTACTTCAATAACATACTAGTAACATTATCAGGCGTGGAGGTTGTTGAAGGGACGAAGATTAGAACGGCTCTGAGACTTCCTATTCTAAGGGGCTCTTGGAAAAAGGGCATAGTTTACAATAAACTCGCCAGAGGGATAAGAATTAAAAGAAAGACTATTGGATCAGAGTGCCTAGTAAGAAATTTCATTGGTATAAATCGGGAGTTAAACGAGGAAGTAATTTTATCTTTTTTTTTCAAGCAGGAGGAGGAGAGGGACATAATCCTAACGCCTTTGGTCACGAGAGTCATTTGTGAAGGAGCACCCAATGGGTGACCATCCTTTTCCGTAACAGAGAACAGCACAATTACGTCCACGCCCTTATCCCGGATTCGAACCAGGAACCTTACGTTCCAGAGGCCAACACCTCAACCACTAGACCGGTAGGTCAAATATATATATATATATATATATATATATATATATATATATATATATATATATAATTTCAAGAGCACAGGAATTTCAAAAATTTTTTTTTTAAAAAGTTGTAAACATTTAAAAAAATGAAGAATGGTTGGTGGATTAGGGTGTTATTAGGGAGGAGCCTGACCCAGACAGCATAAAATGGGGTTTTCTACATATGAGCAGCATTAGGCTGAAAAATTTGCTCATATACTACCCAGAATACCATTAAAAAAATCGCTTGCATAGTTAGTTTCAAGTTTTGTTTTCTGGGTTTATTGCACCCCGGCTGTTTGGTTATATGTCTTTTTGTTTGTTTTATGTTAATATTATATATATTATATATATTATTATATATAATATATATATATATATATATATATATATATATATATATATATATATATATATATATATATATATATATATATATATATATATATATTTATATTATATATATATTATATATATATATATATATATTATATATATATTATATATATACATATATATATACATATATATATATACATATATATATATATATTATATATATACATATATATATATATATATACATATATATATACATATATATATATATATATATATATATATATATATATATATATATATATATATATATATATATATATATATATATATATATATATGACAAAATAGACTGAACACCATGCCTTTGCTCGTATATGCCTCAGTATTTTGGTGTCACAACGACACAGCATTAAACAATCGAGTTGTTACTCTTCGCAACTGTTAACTGGTCGGAATAGGTTTAGTAATCGTTTCGTTCACAACTCAAATCATAAGAGTTTCGACTAGTTCCCCTTCGGAACGGTGGTATCGACACAATAGATAACTTAATAGTCTTGCGGGCGGTCATCCCATAAGTCAATCCAACTTAACAAGCCTGCCTTACACACTCTGGGTAGGCCGGGGCCTTAAAAAAAACCATCGATTCCACTTTCGCTCCCTCAAGTCACACAAACGCTCGCATCTGAATGTCGGCAGACGGTTTCCCAAATAACCATGCATTGTGTTGATAAGAAAAGCGCATCAGGAAGAGAGAGAGGGGAAGCGGCCCTCGGCGCGGGTGCTTAAGTGTGCACGAGACAGCATGAGGGTCCATGTGGTGTACACATGCGCGGGAGACGTGTCATCCGCATCTGACACTCGCCGCCCACATGCGGATCTCTTTCCTGCGGATGGAGGTGGTGACCGTCGCACTTCTCGCCCAAGAGTGATCCTCTGCACTCTCACCAGGGAACGGGTGTGTAGGTGTGGGTCTCCTGGAATCCTTCTCGTCACTTGGGACTGGATGGTTGGAGTGATTAGAAACAGACGGCGGCGGGGTGGAAGCTTCTTTTTCCGAATGGACAGAGGGTCGCGTTCTTCTGCCACCTTGCAGCACTCGTCACTACATAATGTGCGCTATAACCAGTGCATTGCTGGGATTCTGAATACAGTTTCTTATCAGTTCGACCCTCCTTTGATTCGAAATGGGCATCGGTTTTAAGAACAGCGGATTAGCAACTCGATTAGGTCCAGCCAAAGACCTTCGTGGGGGATGCACGTTAAGTCTGTGGTGGGCTCGAATGTCCTCACGTTGTCGGAAATGTGGAGAATAGGGTTCCAGTTCAGGTGATGTATTCGTCGTCTGACGCTCTAATTGCCGGTGCATTGCTGAGATGGAAACTCTCCTTACCCGTTCCTTATCCAATTGAACCCTTCTATATTTACTTCGAAATGGACGTCGGTAGTCCGGTTTGAATAGCAGCGTATTAGAGAAAGGAGTGTTGTGAGTTCGAGATTAGGCCCATCCAAATATCTTCGTGGGGGATGCACGTTAAGTCTGTCGTGGCCTCGAATGTTCTCACGTTGACGTGATTTGGAAATTTGGAGAATTGGGTACCAGTTCAGATGTTGTTTTCGTCATCTGACGTTCTAATTGCCCGTGCATTGCTGAGATAGTAACTCTCAATACCCGTTACTTATCCAATTGAACCCTCCTATCTTAGCTTCGAAATGGCCGTCGGTAGTCCGGTTTAAAGAGCAACGGATCAGCAACCGGAGGGTTGCGAGTTCGAGATTAGGTCCAGCCAAAGACCTTCGTGGGGGATGCACGTTAAGTCTGTCGTGGCCTCGAATGCACTCACGTTTGGCGTGAAAAGAAAGTTTGGAAGATGTTGTTCTCGTCATCCGACATTCTGATTGCATGTGCATTGATGACGGCAATTCTCAATACCCTTTCCTATTCCAATTTAACATTCCTATCTTTACTTCGAAATGAGCTTTGATAGCCCAGTCGGAAGATTAGCGATAGGAGGGTTTCGAGTTTGATACTAGGTCCAGCCAAAGATCGTCGTGCTGGTGCATGTTGAAGCTGTCGCTGTCTAAAACATCCCCATGTTAGCGCGGAAGTTGGGTTGACCTCGTCATCTGACCGTGTGGTCCAATGTTATGAGGTGTTATCTTCGGATATTTTCCTTTGGGCTGCATTCAGGACCGTCGCCAAAAGCCCGTTGTATTGCTCCAGTGTGGCGTTAATCAATTGCACATACCTACCACATTTATCTACTAAAGTTGCATAGCCCTTTGTTTTGCTGCAGTGTGACGTTAATTAAAAACATAACAAATACAATAAAACCCCTTTTAACCGGACTGGGGTTAACCGAAATGCCTCCGATAAATAATAACACTTTCTCTACTGCACGGGATTAATCGCGTGAAGTAGAGCGCGCTCGCTAAAAGCGTAATTTGAACTTTAATATAGAACATACTAGCCACTGCGTGGCTAGCCCGGCGTTGCCCGTTCGCAAACCAACACCACGGGCAACGCCAAGAAGTAACGTATTAATCTGGTGTATAAAATTTTCCTCAGATTTCAAATCAAATGAAATTTTCAATCTATCTTTAACGATTTCAATTTTACTAAAACAAACTTTTCATCCCAGTCGAAAAGTTTTTTTTTGCTTTCATTCGCTCAAATAGAATAGGGCAGGAAATGTAATATGTTTCTTTTTTTTAATGCGAAGGGCAGAAGATGTAATCTGTTTATTTTTGGAAAGAGAAAGTTGACGGTGATGTCACAATCTCTTTTGCGAAAATATAAGATATATTTAATTTAAAAATTATTTATTCAAATAAAATCATATTTTTAGGCATAGATCTAAAGTGAAATTTTCCGCAGATTTCAAATGCGTTGAAATTTTTACTCTATCTTTAACGGTCTAGGAGATAGAAGAAAAATAATTAAGTGACTCCAGTTAAAAGGTTATTTGTTTTTATCGTCTGGCAGAAAATTATTCTTCCGCGCAAAATCAAAACGAAAAAAATAAATTTGGAATTTGTGATATCTTTTATCAATACTTCCTAAAGCAGTTGTTGCCTCTATGCTGTTGCATTCGATAATGATTCAATTTCATTAAATTCATTTTAAAATGTTCTAGATTAAATTTTGAAATCCACCTCGACCCAAAAATTGCAAAAAATTCGGACTACCTGTGTGCCAAATCCCATTACTGTAAGTCCCATAGATTCGTCAGGACTTTGATCACAAGAAACAAACAAACACTTCCTTTTATAATATTAGAGAAGTGTAGCCTACAAAGAGAGTTTTGAATTCGTTTGAGCTTTAAAACATTTCAGAATCACCCATATGAACTGCAATACAATAATACTGAGATACAAAATATATAGTAATAGATGTTGGTGGCTGGATCACAGTACCTTTAAAACGTTAAAAAAAAAATCAATTTTCCAATTTTGATCTGTTTTGATAGTTTGAAATGTTCTGATTCTGGTAAAAAAAAACATGAAAAAATTCGCATTCGTAATAAGGAGTTTTCGAACACACCTATTTTTTATTTTCAGCTGTTTGTCCGCTATGCTAAAAATACTTATTTCAACTTTAATTAGATTTATCTCAGAATGGTAATTTTCAAGTTTGCACGCACTATAACTCTGCAACTAATAAACGTAGACTCCTCAAATTTTGAATGAAAATAGATTATCAAAAGGGCTTCAAAATAAATCCAGAGTTTTACTCAAAAGCTAAAAATATATAAAAAAAATTTTATAAAGTACGAGCAAAAATTTGGAAAATATTAATTAATTGATTATGTTATATTTATGTGTTACTTAACTGCTATTTTTTGGTTTTAATTTAAAATAAAATCATTGTGTTACTCATATCAGCCATTAGTTTTATAGTAAATGCACAGGATAACGCAGAATGTTGCGCGCAAGTTATGCTTGTTAAAATTATGCTAAAAATGACTTTATGCAAATTCATATAAAATATTATTTAATTTTCAAAATTCAAACCAACTTTTCTGCATAAGGGTCATTCCACGTCAGTTCAACCAGGGTCCGACACCCATGGTCTCAGATTTTGATGAAACTTGGCATGTTTGTTCCTTTTATGGATTTAAGAACAAATATAATTTTTTTTTGCTCTATCTCAAATGGCTTATGTTTTATAGCCTGTTAAAGTTTTTGGAATTTTCCGGTTTTTATCGATCAGACGGAGGAAACCAAATTTGTTTTTTATAGAAAATAAATTATATCTCCCTTGTTTATCAACCAATGATGATGAAATTTTTTAAGAGTTTACATCAATATGTAAGGAGTCCAGAAAAAAATAAATTATACCTGCAAGTATCTTATACATAGTCCGAAAAAAATTCCAAAGTTCTATTTAAAGATTTTAAAAATAAAATGGCGAGTTCTACGCTAAGTGGAATATCTTCAAAAGGGTTAAGGACAATCAAAATTTTTTTTTTGTATTCTTGTTCTAAAAGATATGTTCTACCACATAGAAAAATAAAATGAATGGTTTTTTCACTCCTTTGCTATTTTTCCTCACTTTAAGATAGAAATCACTTGACTCACTAATTTTCTTAAAAACGTTCAATTAAAGTTACAATTTTAGAAAAATTTTAACTACAAATGTCACATATCAACCAATTGCAAATAAAATTAGACAAAGCTAACACAAATTTAAAATTATTAAAGTAATATAGTGTAATTAATATTGTTAATCAGGCCTGTGTGTTTGTGTACAAAAAAAAAATGTTTTAAAATAGGTTATCCACAATTATATCTTGAGATTATTTAGAAATAAGATAATTAATTTCTTTATTTTCAACAATTAGGTCTAATTAAAGTAAATAAAATTACATTACAATTTAAATTTAGTTTTAAAAACTAGTTCTAAACTAGTCAACTCACTAACACAGTAACTTATTTCAAGAAATATTATAAGCAATAAATACACTCAAGCTGTGACAAAAAAGATGTGTCTTCAATTTTGATTAGTACCTGATATGGTGTGTTTTGGCTGGTGCCACTAGCACACACTTAGTGTATGTTTGCACAATACACCAAAATGTGATTTTATTGATTCTTTTTGAGCAGGTATTGAAGAGGATTACAAAGACCTTTTTCGTATATTGTTTGTGAAGGAACAGTAAGATAATGTATGCTAAGGCATTGCGACAAGTGTCCATCAAATTATAGCCTTGTCCAGTTTTTACAGTCAAAATTTTAGAACTATGATGATGAAGACCCTGTCGAGTACAATCAGTGGGTTTTGACTGATCGAACTGAAATGATAGGGTGCTCGAGCTCAGTTGATGAGGTTAGTGATAACTTAGTAGAAAAACTGAACAGGTCAATACCTCATTCATACATTGCTAAATCACAAGATTCATTTATTAAAAGTTTAAAGGAAACAGTTTCCTTAAATACAGCTGTTATCTCTGGATTTTAATGAAAATTATGCTTTCACAATACAAAAAGAGGCGCAAGGTTACCACTAGACCTCAGATTCATGCACTATTCATCCTGTCATTATTCATTCACTGCAATGATGCAAGCAATAAAAAACTGAATTTACCTCTTTGTATCAAATCTGATGACCTTAAACATGACGCGAGTATGGTGTATGAGATCCAAAAAACTGTAACTACCTTTCTGAAAGAACTACCCACATAACAAACATTCACTACTTCAGTGACTGATGTTCTCTCTCTCTCTCTCTCTCTCTCTGGGCAATATAAAAATAAATACAACTTCATTAATCTGTGTCTGCATGAAAAGGACTTTCAACTAAAAGCCCAGTGGTCATTTTTTACAACCAGTCACTGTAAAACAGAATGTGAAGGAATATGTGTTTAACGTAAAACACTTAGCGCCACCCCCCCCCCTCCCCCCAGGAAGGAAAGTCTTCAATGACACCTGGAAAGACAAATTAAAACAACAAATGAACTTCGAGTTTTGCAAATCCAACATTACAAATATTAACTTCCAACTTATTTCTAAGACATATCCTGGATGTTTTATTGCTTGTGTTTATGGCAGCTTATGGTATTTTGGTATGGTGAATGAGGTGAATGCAGAAGAAGATTCCACTGTAAAGTTTTACATCCTCATGGACTACCACCATCATTTTTCTGACCCTAAAGGAAAGATGAATGTGTTGTACCGATCCCTCACGTCATTTCAACTGTGGAACCCCTAAAACAATGAATGGAAGAACTTACAAATTATCTCAAGTATGCATGATGTATGTTCAATCAACCTTATGAAAGCACTATAGAAAATTAAAGAATTATTACCTAGAATTTGAAATATTTCAATGGTAAGTATTGTAATACATTTTCCATTCCAGAAGCATTATAAATATTCAAATTTTATTATAATTTCACTAAAATTGTTATTCTAATTTAACGATTTTAAGAAAATGAGTGAGTCAGGTGATTTCTATCTTTAAAATGAGTAAAAATAATAAAGGAGTGAAAAAACCATTCAGTTTATTTTTCCATGTGGTAGAGCATATCTTTTAGAACAAGAATACAAAAAAAATTTTTTTGATTGTCCTTAACCCTTTTAAAGATATTCCACTTAGCGTAAAACTCGCCATTTTATTTTTAAAATCTATAAATAGAACTTTGGAATTTTTTCTAACCATGTATAAGATACTTGCAGGTATAATTTATTTTTTTCTGGACTTTATACATATTGATGTATACTCTTAAAAGATTTCATCAACATTGGTCGATAAACAAGGGAGATATAATTTATTTTCTAAAATAAAGAAATTCTGTTTCCTCCATCTGATCGATAAAAACCGCAAAATTCCAAAACCTTTAACAGGCTATAAAACACAAGCCGCTTGAGATAGAGCAAAAAAATTTTATACGTGTTCTTAAATCCATAAAAGGAACAAACATGCCAAGTTTCATCAAAATCTGTGATCATGGGTGTCAAATCCTTTTTTTTCTGGATGATTTGACATGGATTGACCCATAAAGTACAAATAAACTCTGCAAAAAATTTCATTTTGATGTACATAAAACATTAAGCGATACAGTTTATCGAAATTAGTCTATCTTACCTGCTGATTTGTGGGGTCTGCCTGCTCCTTAAGGAAAAACACAAAAATCGTCAAATTTTCAATTTTTTTATTATTATTTTAAGAAATTCTCTGTGTTTTTTTGCTTAAAATGACGTCTAAATCATGTTTCTATCTTAATTAGGTCTAGAGATATAATTATTTTTGTGATTCGTTGTTTTGAAAATCTAACACTCTTGACAGTTGTTGTCATGGTCTCAATAACGTCTTTCGCAGATGTTATTTCAGTCTACGGAGACCTTTAAACTAAATAGAAAAAAGGTAGAACTTGCAAAAATCAAATTAAACCAAAGATTTAAGAGGAAAGAAGGAGTTAGATACTCATCTGGATAATTTTAAAAGGTATTTAAGCATTTTATTAACTGAAAATCGGTCTTTAAAACTTTAAATGCGTTTTTCTCAATGATACATTTTTTCAAGATTTCCTGTATTCAAATTGCTATAAGTCGTATACCGATAAAGTTCAAGGGTTTAAATTTGGAATATATCTTTTTCAAACATTATATTTTAGTTATGATTCAGCAAACAAATATTTACTTTTAAAAATATTATTAAAAAAAAGTATCTTGAAATTTTCAAACATTTTCATTCAAATATTTTTTATTTTTTATTAAATTAATATTTTTTAAATTGTTGAATCAAAATTAAAGTTTGTAAATTTGTGAATAATTTACAGCAAGAATTTTGAAAATTGATCTAGAATATTTTAAATTTTAGCAATTTAAAAAATGACCCCTCTTTTTTTCAAAAAACTTTAATTTAAATGTTTAAAGAACTTTTGGAAAACTTTTGTGTGATTCCGCTTATTAAATATATGGGTAATCAGTACAAAAAACTTCTAAGTTAATTAATAAAAAAAATTTTCAATATGTCCCGGACCCCCCTTAACCGAAAAAAATCGTTATCCGAACGGTTTCCACTTTTTAATTCGGTTAACCGGGGTTTCACTGCACCTGAATTTTCGAAGTACTGACAGGAATTCTGAATATACCGTTTTTTTTTTTAAGGTAATTTTAATTAACTTCGTATTAGAGCAACACAACGATTGCCGACGGTCCGGGATCAATCCCCTAAGAGAAAGATCCGAGGACACCACGTAATTTTGTACCACGGTCCGATAACGAGGCAACACCAGAGCTGGCACCCCACTCTCCAAACTTCCACACCAACCCAACATGATGACTTTCGACCACGGCAGATTTAAGGTGCACCAGCTACCTCTACACCATACGCTTACAAATATCCATGCACTGACCCGAATTAAAACCAGGAACCTTCTGATCTAGAGCCTAACACCCTAACCACCAAGCCGACCAACCGGTATAGTGGTTAAGGTGTTAGCCTCTAGATCGGAAGGTTCCTGGTTCGAATCCGGGTTCGGGCATGGATGTTTGTAAACGTATGGTGTAGAGGCGGCTGGTGCACCTTAAATCTGTCGTGGCCGAAAGTCCTCACGTTGGGTTGGTGTGAAAGTTTAGAAAGTGGGATGCCAGCTCAGGCGTTTTTCCGTCACCTGACCGTGGTTCAAAATTATGAGTTGTTGTCCTCGGATCTTTCCCCGAAGGGACTGATCCCGGACCGTCGTCAATAGCCCGTTGTGTTGCTCTAGTACGACGTTAACTAAAAATTACCATTACCATTACCCTAACCACCAAACCGGTTCGAAAACTGTCATGTAGTATCCATAGAGGAAATATAAAAGAGTGAGCAGTGGTAAACTTTTTATGTTTTTTATGCAGGGTAAACCTATTATTCGAAGATCCCTATTTTGACTGAAGGTCTAATAAATATATTCGGAGGGCCTTCTCTCGTCTGCGAACCGAAATTAATATTTGGTAGGCCACATCTGGTTTGCGCGACCAATCTGGGTGATCAGAGCACTGGTTCCTGGTTCGAATCAGGGGTTTCAATGAATGCATGACCACTTTATAAACAGGTTGTATCTTGAATGTATGGTTGGTATGTGAGGTGAAATGTGGACTCACCCACCCATGGTAACGCCAAATGGTTCAGTACTCCGTCATTGTACTACCGCTGACCAACCGAGGTGGTTAAGGGTTAGTTAGCCTCTGGATTGGAAAGTTCCTGGTTCAAGTCCAGGTTAGTGAATATATATTTGTAAGCATATGGTAAGCATAGAGGAGGCTGGTGCGCCTTAAGTCTGTCGTGGCCGAAAGTCCTCACGTTGGGTTGGTTTGGAAGTTTGGAGACTGGGGTGCCAGCTCAGGTGTTGCCTCGTCCTCTGACGGCCGTTCAAAATTACGTGGTGTTGTCCTCGCATCTTTCCCTTTGGAGATTGATCCCGGACCGTCGTCAATAGCCAGTTGTGTTGCTCTAGTACAACTTGCCTCACCTTGTATTACCATGATTAATAAAAGCACTGACAAGTTCAAATTGGCCGGTAAAGGTAATGGTAAAATGACATCTAGTTTGTTGACCAGATAAAAAAAACTCTGTAGGGGAACTTATTTCATATGAAAACCTGAGATCAAACTGTTACTTACAACTTATTTACCTTACGCGTTAGATCCTTGAACGCTCCTGGTGTCTGTCTCTGCCGTCGTCAACAGCCCGTTGTGTTGCTCTAGTACGACGTTAATTAAACATTACCAATTTCCAATTAACGTCGAACTAGAGCAACACAACGGGCTATTGAAGCCAGTCCGGGATCAATCCCTTAAGGGAAAGATCTGAGGTAATTGGTAATTATTAGTTAACGTCGTACTAGAGCAACACAACGGGCTATTGACGACGGTCCGGGATCAGTCCGAGGACAACACCTCGTAATTTTGAACCACTGTCAGATGACGAAGCAACACCTGAAACAACCCTCCGGTTGCATAACCGTCACTCTTCCAACTATTCAACTGCCGACCAACAGGTCTGGTGGTTAAGGTGTTAGCCTCTAGATCGGAAGGTTCCTGGTTCGAATCCGGGTCCGTCATGGATATTCGCAAACGTATGGTATGGTAATTGGTAATTGGTAATTTTTTAGTTAACGTCGTACTAGAGCAACACAACGGGCTATTGACGACGGTCCGGGATCAGTCCCTTAAGGGAAAGATCCGAGGACAACACCTCGTAATTTTGAACCACGGTCAGATAACGAAGCAACACCTGAGCTGGCACCCCACTCTCCAAACTTCCACGCCAACCCAATGTTAGGACTTTCGGCCACGACAGATTTAAGGTGCACCAGCCGCCTCTACACCATACGTTTACAAACATCCATCGGTCGACGGTGAGACGTTGGATATTCCCTTTCCTGTCAGCCTTTTAAAAAGAAAAATTAAGAACTTTATGATCAAAGGCTGGCAGGAACATTATAAAAACTCTCTCAAGGGAGTCCGTCTAAAAGACTACATACCAAAAGTTAGAACCGACACCCTCATCGTCGACCGTTTTCTTGTTTGGTTCCTTACAGGGCATGGCCCGTTCTGGGCCTACCTCAATAGATTCCATTTGAAGGACACCGATAAATGCGTCTGTGGGGAGGTGGGGGACGCTGATCACTGCCTATTCGACTGCATATTCACACAGGCAAACCATATTACAAGACCAGCTAACGAGAATAAGGCCAATTGGCTTGAAGGTGTTCTTGGTAATAAAATGTCTCGTGCAAAAATCAAGTCCTGTGTGAAAACAGCCATGGGTATGGTGGCGGGGCCCTCCCTCCCCTAGGTCAACAGACACACCCGGAGCGATCCTCTCTTTTAAACTTTTGAAATTTTAAAGTTTTAATCTTTTATATATCATGTGTGTGTAGATCATTCTAAATATTATTTTTAAAATATGACTCTCTTAAATTTTTAACTTATTTTACGCATGTTCATTTCACAATATAATATACTTATTTCATAGCAACATACCCATAATACGGCATAATTTATTTATTTCACCTTTCATTTGTAAATAAACATAATCACAATCATTATATTCACAGTTCATATTCACAATCGTGTCTTACAGTTCTTGTTTCAATTTTATATATTGTTCTAGAAATTCCATTGGTTTGATTTTGAGTAAACGATTTTTTTTTTCTCTGTTCTGTTCGGTTATTCTCAATACTCCCGGTGTGCCACCGGTGTTTATTTTCTTATTTCCGGTGTGCCACCGGCTCATTGTTCTGTTTTGGCCGGATTTTCCGGAGGTTTTGTTTATTTGTTAGTTTTAAGGCCGCTTAATGCGTGCATGATGTAACTCCAGATCGGGTAATGTAACCTGCCCCATACCATCTCCCTTTGAATCAATAAGTGACCGTTCGGCCGGCGTGGGTCCCTATGGACCTCCTTGTGCTGCGACGGAAGTCGCCACCCTTTCCCCCCGGATCTTATTACACTCTAAACCTAACGGTGAGTGGATTCGGGGAGGGTCTTAAAAAAACAAAAAAAAAACATCCATGCCCGGACCCGGATTCGAACCAGGAACCTTCCGATCTAGAGGCTAACGCCTTAACCACTATACCGGTTGGTCGGCAACGTATGGTATGGAGGCGGATGGTACAACTTAAATCTGTAGTGGCCGAAAATCCTCACGATGGGTTGGTGTGGAAGTTTGGAGAGTGGGGTGCCAGCTCAGGTGTTGCTTCTTCATCTGACTGTGGTTAAAAATTATGTGGTGTTGTACTCCGTAGTTTGGTAGTTTTTAGTTAACGTCGTACTAGAGCAACACAACGGGTTATTGACGGCGGTCCGGGATCAGTCCCTTAAGGGAAAGATCCGAGGACAACACCTCGTATTTTGAACCATGGTCAGATGGCGAAGCAACACCTGAGCTGGCACCCCACTCTCCAAACTTCCACGCCAACCCATCGTGAGGACTTTCGGCCACTACAGATTTAAGGTGCACCAGCCGCCTCTATACCATATGCTTACAAACATCCATGCCCGGACCCGGATTCGAACCAGGAACCTTCCGATCTAGAGGCTAAAACCTTAACCACTATACCGGTTGGTCGGCAGGTGTTATACTCGGATATTTCCCTTAAGGGATTTATCGTGTGCGGTCGAAAATAGCCCGTTGTGTTGCTCTAGTACGACGTTAATTAAATAAAGTTTCCAACTGAGCTACCACCAGGATATAATTTTTTGGTAAAGGTAATGGTAATTTTAGTTAACGTCGTACTATAGCAACACAACGGGCTATTAACGACGGTCCGGGTTCAATCCCTTAAGGGAAAGATCCGAGGACAACACCTCGTATTTTGAACCACGGTCAGATGGCGAAGCAACACCTGAGCTGGGACCCCACTCTCCAAACTTCCACACCAACACAACGTGAGGACTTTCGGCCACGACAAATTTAAGGTGCACCAGCCGCCTCTGCACCATACGCTTACAAATATCCATGCCCGGATTCGAACTAGGAACCTTACGATCTAGAGGCAAACACCTTAACCACTATACCGGTTGGTGGGCACCCACCAGGAGATTTAAGCGAAACAGCTGGACTTACTAATCCAATGCATTCCGATTCTCCCCAACTGCTACTCACCGTAATTAAATCACTCCGCTTCTGCTGCCAAATTACAGAAACGAAGTACTGCACTAAATCCACATCGCGCACCGAGTTCAAATACGCATTGGAAATGTTTAGCGCTCTTATAACTCAGCAATTAAAAACAGGGGAAACCTGGGAGTCTTCAGCACCCCAGCGAGACGGGGGCCTCTTCAAAAAGGCTGTTCTGTCTCACAACTCCCATTGGCTGACAGATGGACGATCCGCGCGAGTTGTATGGACTGTGTCACGTTTGACATCCAGCGCCGTCTGGCGGGTGTAAACACGGGACTAGTCCCTATGGTGGGTCAGTGGATCTGTTTTGTGTTCTCGTGGTGAGCAGGATGAGGTAGGAAGTTGCTGGGACTAAAAATACAGTTCGGGTGTTAATCGCTTTGAACACAGGAGTTCGTCTCAATTAGGTTCGCTTCGGCGGAGGGTGTGCGGGTATTCAAAACAACGGAAGCTTATGACAAGAAGGTTGGGAAATGTTTCAATTTTGCCGAAAAATGTGGGAATGGAGGTTTTTGAGCGAGGTTTAGTAGGATAACGTGCCCCTCGTGGAAACAAATGCACTTATCTTTTTCTCTCTCTCTCTCTCCGACCAACCGGTATAGTGGTTAAGGTGTTAGCCTCTAGATCGGGAGGTTCCTGGTTTGAATCCGGGTCCGGGCATGGATGTTTGTAAGCGTATGGTGTAGAGGCGGCTGTGACACCTTAAATCTGTCGTGGTCGAAAGTCCTCACGTTGGGTTGACGTGGAAGTTTGGAGAGTGGGGTGCCAACTCGGGTGTTGCTTCGTCATCTGACCGTTGTTCAAAATTACGAGGTGTTATCCTCGAATTTTTCCCTTAAGGGACTGATCCAGGACCGTCGTCAATAGCCCGTTGTGTTGCTCTTGTACGACGTTAACTAAAATTACCATTATCTCTCTCTCTCAGGGTTTGGAGAGTGGGGTGTCACAGCTCAGGTGTAAAGAATCATCGAGTCCAATAATGTCTTTTTGTGATTTATTTTCGGACATCAAACAAACAGTACACAAACGGTACAACAACACAACAAATAATAATATTACGCTGAAATAGTACATAAATTCAAGTTTCTAGAACAAGGAGGGAGCTCATCAAGAAAGCTCACACCCGAAGCCGTGCCATTCATGAAGTCTTTGAATTGTTTTGAATCACATTATTTTTCGAACTATCACGTGGTCTCGCCGATAGTGTCAGCAATAAGCTCCACTCTCTACAACACCCACGTGGTACATTTCTATTCTCAACATCCTGGCCCCCACATGAACCATAGGGGTTCATCAAAATTTCCTGTTAAATACATAATACTAAGATTCCACACATAAAAATATTAACTTCAGGATATATAATCTAGTTTTCAAATATGAAACACTTCATACAAAAAGAAATAATATAATTAGTTAAACACACTTTAAATTAAATGCAACATTAAGCAATTCAATAATAATAATTCAATAACACTTCAAGTTCGAGAATATTTGTTCAAGGAAACTAATATTAATATTTTTACTAATCTATATGAAAGAATAGTTCCAAAATCTTTGGTGACATAGCAAGATTCTAAAATTAGAACAATATTTTAAATTATTAAATCCTCGAAACAATAATAAATAGAATTCAAGATATTTAATATAATAGTTCTAGAAATGATACCAAGAATTAACGACCTACTACTTTTAAGTTTTGTTCATGTTGAAATCGATCAAATATTCAAGTATTTAAACAGATAACACTGAATCCAGGAAGTGAAATAAAATTAAAAAAATCTATACAGCAGATGAAAATGTTCAATGTACACAATTTAAGAATATCAACAATAAAATATAGCAATTTTTTTAGAGATGATAAAAGCATTTAAATCAAGCATACAAATAAAATACAAGTTACATAATACTAGAAATAATGCAAAGGCATAAATACTTTCAACAGAAAATTATATCCAAGATGAAAACAATAATCAATAAAATTAGATAGTATTCTAATTTTAGCACAAAACACATTAAAAACTTCTTAACTAAAGTTTTACTTCTTCTTGCTGGAGTTCCAAATTGTACAACAATTGCACAGGACGTTTAATAACTGATGACTCAGTTTTTATTTTGCAAGCCCTCACCTTGCCATCTCTTCCAGGAAATAATTCAAGAATTCTCCCCAATTTCCAAATATTTCGGGGTAAATGATCATCTTTTACTAAAACTATATCGCTAACTTTAAAATGGAGAATGTTGTTTTTAACCAAACTGGAATGGGCTGATCTTAAATTTAACAAATATTCATTTCTCCACCTGGACCAAAAGGATCTCATTAATCTTTTTCGATAATTATATGCCTTTATCGATGTTTTCCTAGAAGAGAAATTTGAATCAAGGTGAAGTCTCACAGAGGGCAGCGAAATTATTCTTTTTCCTAAAAGAAAATGTGCTGGGGTTAAAGCATTTGGTTCATCCGTGTCACTTCCAACATAGGTAATAGGCCGAGAGTTAATCATTCCTTCTATTTCGGTAAGGAGAGTTTGTAACTGTTCAATGGTCAGAGAAGACTTTTCAAGTGTCTTTCGCAGAG
The DNA here is from genome assembly GCA_947359465.1 of Metellina segmentata. Taxonomy (NCBI): domain Eukaryota; kingdom Metazoa; phylum Arthropoda; class Arachnida; order Araneae; family Tetragnathidae; genus Metellina; species Metellina segmentata. The sequence goes on along the minus strand of OX375877.1, from coordinate 95,602,521 downwards.
CTACTTTCTCTGTACGCACCATGCGTTCATAAAATCCTCCCCACCAGGCGGCTCTTTCCACTATATACTTCCATTTTATGCCATTTGAAGCATAAAAATTTTTCACCTCCGGTTGATTCATAACTGACCACATTAGTTTTAGCTCCAATTCAGCACGTTTAAAAGTACGCGCATTGTCCGATATCACCACTGAACACAAGCCTCGTCGGGAAATGAAGCGTCGGAAGGCAAGAAGAAAGGTATCAGTCGACAGACTACCGACGAGTTCAAGATGGACACTTCTTGTCACTGCACAAGTTATCAAGAGAATATATTGTTTTGCATCACTATCTTTCACAAATAGCGGACCAGCAAAATCAACACCGATAGTTGAAAATGGAGCTGATTGTTCCACTCGTTCAGCTGGTAGTGGGGCAACATTCTGGTTTCCTGGAGAAGAATTAAATCTCTTGCAAATGACACATTTTATGAGAACTGCTTTTATAGTTTGCCTTGCTTTTAAGATCCAATAATTTTCTCTCACTTGCACTGGTGTTTGAGATACACCCGAATGAAATACTCTTTCATGGGATTCTCAAATCAATAGTTCCGTTAATTGTGATTTAGAGGGGAGTATGATAGGATGCTTTCCGCCCATTGAAAAGTGGACTTTCTGTAACCGTCCCTTTACTCGCAGGACATCTTCGTGGTCTAAAAACCGGTTTAAGCATAACAATTGTGAGTCTTTAGGAAGAGGTTTACCATTCTTCAGGAATATAAATTTTTTGAAGAGTCATTTTGAACAGTTCTTACCCAAAACTGCTCAGCACTATTGAGTTCTTCAGATGTAAGAGGACCCTTTTGACTGTTCTTTCATTTAAGTACATCCACAAAACGTCGTACCCAAGCAGTTACTCTCAATAGTCTGCGAAGGTTGCTAAATTTTCCCGGATCAATAATGTTTTTATGAAAAACTGCAGAGCTAACTAAAACTTTCGAGGAATATTCGGAATCGATCTCACTGCATATTCAAATAACTTTACCTTGGGCCAAGTGTTTTCTGGTTCATTTAACCATTCAGGGCCATGCCACTACCTTTTCGAGGTAATCAAATCTTTACTTAAACATCCTCTCGTCAATAAGTCTGCAGGATTGTGTTTACTTATACAGTGGCTCCAAGCCAACACCTCCTATAGAAGGTGTTGTCCAAGTTCTTGGATCTGTAACTTCCTGAATTTCTGAGACTCGGTTTGACACAAATGGCTTCCATCTGGAAGCCGAGCCTTTTATCCAACGGAGCACAATCGTCGAGTCACTCCACAGAAAACCCCCTTCAATAGTTTTAAAGATGTCTCTTAGATATTTAACTAGTCTAGTGGCTATTACAGCACCCATCAACTCCAAACGGGGCAGTGTTAACCTTTTTATAGGTGCAACCCTTGATCTGGAGATTACTGAACTAGTTTGAAAAGTATCTTGCGATGTTTTGTATCTTAAATATGACACGGCTCCAAAAGCCTTTAAATTGGAATCGCAGAACACGTGTAACTGTAAATATTCTCCACTTGTTACACTCATGGTGGAAAAGTAAAGTCGAGGTATAATTAATTTTTGCAATTCTTGTATTTCGTTACACCAGGTTTTCCACCTTTCTTTAATTTCTCCCGAGATCAATTCATCCCATTCCACATCAAGCTACCATAACTCTTGCAAAAGGCACTTTATTCGAATCAGGAAAGGCGTTTAAATCCACAAGGATCGTAAATTTTTGTAGCGGTGTGGAGAACGTTTCTTTTACAGGTGTTGCATCTTCATCTGACCGTGGCTCAAAATTACGTGAAGTTGTCCTCGGATTGTTGCCCTTGGGTTTGATCTCGGACCGTCGACAATATCCCGTTGTGTTGCTCTAGCACGACGTTAATTAATTAAAAATTACCTCAAGTACTCAATGTATAACCAACACAAAAGTGTACATTTTTCTCTTCGCCTTCATACAATCCAACCTAAGACTGTGGTGTACGTCGGGGCTGATGTACGTTAAATCTGTAGTGGCCTCATGTTGGCGAGGTGTTGAAGTTTGGGAGAATGGGTGTCAGCTCAGGTGTTGACTTCGTTATCGTATCGCGGTTCAAAGTGACGAGATGTTTTCCTCGGAAATTTCCCTTTGGAATAGTTAGTACCAGATTGTCGCCAATAGATCTTTTTATTGCTTTAGTGTAGCCTTAATTGAACTATTACATTTATTCAATTATATCATCTTTGTTATTACAGGATCTTGTAAATGTTTAGAAATTTTTGAATCTATGAAACAGACCGGACATTCAGTGCACAAACTTCTCGTATTTCCTGGGTCTCCTTTAGGCTTCGTTCTACAATATCGGGAACCGTTCTTATGTGGGGGCCCCTGAGATATACACAGCAACAGGTTTTTTTTTAATATAAGGAACCCATTTTATTTTGGAATAACTTAAAATAAAACCTGACCGATAAAAAATTTTAACGTATTGTTTACTCAATGAGGAGTGACAATATTCGTAAACAACTCGTAATCGGACATTGTCCGAATGAACTTCTCAGGTCGATATGGACTCTGAAAATATGGGCTCTTTATAACATAAACTGGACATTCAGAACATAAACTTTTTATATTTACTGCCCCCCTTCACACTTCCATCCCCGATATCGGGGTCCCTCCCTATGGTTGGGGGGGGGGGGCGTAGGTATTCACAGTTGCAGGTTTTTATTCAAAGGGTCCCGTTTTGTTTTGAAATAACATTTAAATATAACATTTTTAATAAAAAATTTATGAAGCACCTGCAATATTTGTAAAGTTTCCAATATTCGGTCACCCGGTAATCTGTCGTGAATGGAATGTCCTCTCGTTGTCGTGATGTAAAAGTTTGGAGAGTAGGGTGCCATCTCAGGTGTTACCTCGTCTTCTGACCGTGGCTCAAAATTACGCAGTGTTGTCCTCTTATCTTTCTCTTAAGCTATATCCCAGACCGTCGTCAATAGCCCACTGTGTTGCACTTTTTTGAAACTTCAATTAAAATACCTACCTTAAGTTGTACGGAAATAAAAACAAGGCATCGGCAAGCGACATAGCTAATCCTAACGAAGGACATAAATGAACATATGCTCATGGGACAAAAACAATTTTCACTCGTGACAATTCATAAGCAGTAATCCCCACAAAACCTTTTTTAAACTATCGTCTTCCCCTGTATCGCCGTCAGAACCAATCATGCTTTTTATTCCACTGCAGATTTTTGCAGCGAAATTTATAATCTCCCTCGCTCTGTACATCTTGCGAGATCATTAGCGATCTATTCCTGTCTACATTCGTACGTGTGAGGGCCGTGTGAAGGTGTTGACCACACCCACGCAACCTTCAGAACCATCTGTTCAATAGCTGTCATCCGAAATTCTTTCAGCGGTCGCTTTTTTTCCGTCCAAATAAACACTCGCTGAGTCACGGGGAGCTGTTTTCTGTGGATGCACCACTCCCGGCACAGGAAATTACCCGAAGAGAACACGTGCGCTCCTTCTATTTATCGTGGTTTTTACTACTGTTTCCTTCACGGACCTGAATCTCTGATGTACGAGATTTTTTTTTTAATTGACCTCTTTAGTCTGGCAGCATTGTTGTTGAACGAAAACAGGCATTTTTTTTTTGTCAAGGTAGATTTTTTTGTACCAAGGGGATTAGTAATAGCAACATGAAGTTCAAACCTAGACCAAGGGGATTAATAAACAACATCAAGATGAAATCTGAATCAGAGGGAATAACATCAAGGTGGTACCTATATCAAGGGATTATTAAGAACAATGTCAAGATGGTACCTATACCATGGTATTAGTAACAACAATATCAAGATGGTACTTAGATCAAGGTAGATAAGTAATTAAGAAATGTCACACTGGAGAAACACAACGGTCCATTGACGGCTATCTGGTAAGTGGTCCTGTTTAGGTGGTACCTAGACAAAGGAGAATATTAACAAGATCAAGATGGTACTTAGATCAAGGTAGGTAAGTAATTAAGAAAAGTCACACTGGAGAAACACAATGATCCATTGACGACTGTCCGGTAAGTGGTCCTGTTTAGGTGTTACCTAGACAAAGTAAAATATTAATAGCATCCAGGTGGTATCTAGCTGACCTACCGGCATAATGGTTAAGGTGTTAGCCTCTAGATCGGAAGGTTCCTGGTTCGAATCCGGGTCCGGGCATGGATGTTTGTAAACGTATGGTGTAGAGGCGGCTGGTGCACCTTAAATCTGTCGTGGCCGAAAGTCCTCACTTTGGGTTGGCGTGGAAGTTTGGAGAGTGGGGTGCCAGCTGAGGTGTTGCTTCGTCATCTGACCGTGGTTCAAAATTACGAGGTGTTGCCCTCGGATCTTTCCCTCAAGGGACTGATCCCGGACCGTCGTCAATGGCCCGTTGTGTTGCTCTAGTACGACGTTAACTAAAATTACCATTACCATTACATTACCAAGGTGGTATCTATAACATGGGCATTAGTAGCAACATCATCAAAGTGGTACTTAGACTAAGGGGGTTAGTTACAAGTTCAAGGTGAAACCTGAAACAGAGGGAATAATAATAATATCATCAAGGTGGTACCTATAACAAAGGATTAGTAACAACAATATCAGGACGATACTTAGATCAAGGTAGGTAGGTAATTAAGAAACATTGCTCTGGAGAAACACAACGATCCATTGGCAAGTGTCCGGGAAGTGGTCCTGTTTAGGTGGTAACTAGACAAAGAAAAAAAGTAACAGCATCAAGGTGGTATCTATACCATGGGCATTAGTAACAACATCATCAAGGTGGTACCTAGACTAAGGAGAATAGTAAAAAGATCAAGGTGATACTTAGACCAAAGTAATGAATAGTGCAACTTTTTTGTTGCAGTAAAAATGTGAAAAGTTGCATTTATCATTCCCTAAAGTTGCATTTATGGAAATAAAGTTGCATTTATTTTTGATACACTAAATTCTAAAATAAATCATTCGTAAAAAATGAAAAAAATTCAAAATATATTGACAATTTTAGTCGTGTACAACTGTATTATAATACATACTGAAATTCAGAAGAACGTTGAATGGCCGATCCTTGGCCAGTAATTTCTTTAACATTAAAAACCTGCGCTAGCCGCAGTCATATAATGTGCTGTATCAGATAGTAGAAGCGCAAAATCCTTTCGCTCAACATTCAGAGATTTTAAAACGTCGTCTACAAGGCGAACAACATATTGATGATCGACACTCACCTCGTAAACTCTGCAGTCGACCACGCAAGTTTCCTCTGGATAATCAAGAGTGCCAACCAATGTGTTAAGTACTTCTTGCCATTTATTTCACTTTCGTCTTAGGACGAACACCTTTTTACCATGAATTTGTTTGATCCGCAATACTTCGGCGTTCGCAAGATTAGATACACGCGATTGAATGGTTGATTCAGAGAGCAAAAAATTACATAGTAATTTGATATTAATTAATTATAAACTATATTTTAAAAAGTTGCAGGTGGTTGCATTTATACAAAAAGTTGCATTTATGCAGAAAGTTTAATTGATGTTGCGGTTATAACTCACTTACTATACACCCCATGTAGGAGGAATTTTGGTTTTAGTACTTTACATGCAGCGTAGAATACGTGAAAAAAAAGTTGCATTTGTTGCAAAAAGTTGCCTTAGTAATGAGTAACAACATCATCAAGGTAGTACCTAAACCAAGGGAATCCATGACAACATCATCAAGGTGGTACTTAAATGAAGGGGAATAGTAACTATACCATCAAGGCGAAAGTTTGACCAAGGGAATTAGTAACAACATCAAGGTTGTACCTAGAGCAAGGAGATTAGTAATAATATCAATGTGAAATCTAGACCAAGGGGATTAGTAACAACATCAAGTTGAAAAAAGAAGACCAAGTGTTCAGAAAAATTCTTTTCAGATCGCGCAGCGCCCAACTGTTCAGCCAGGAACCCCAAGGTACCTTAGTGATGTGTCCTCTCTCCTTTTTTACCATCGTCAATCCTTCAGCTGTTTGCTTTTTATGTTCCCTCTTTATGTTCTTGTGTTTGGCACAGCTTGCCCACAAATATGGTCTTTGTGCCATAACACTCAAAAACCATCCAACCAAGTCATCCAGGAGCTGTCACTCAAATACACCGATACAATCTAAAGGTACGTGTACATAAGTGAACCGAATCATTCGCGAGCCGCTCGTGAACCGTTCGTTGAAATGATTTTCATGACGAACTTCCAGTGATCCATGAGCCAACCGCGAACCACCAGGCAGTCATTTTTTAACCACCGGTGATGACGATGGAGCCTGGTGGTTCGCAAGCAGAAAGAAAAGCAACGAACTACTCACGACGCCGTCTCAATTCTGAACTGAGAAAGCCATTGTGTTCGTAGACGACAAGAAGGGGAACGCCACGAGCGGTTCACGAGCCGTTCGTTTGACGCTCGAAACCGGGTTCCAATCATGACAGTTAGATGCTTGCAAACGGTTCGACTCGCAAGTGTATACGCGCCTTAACATATGTGGAGGACTTGCTGAGGTTGTGGAGCATGGACAAGTTGGAAGTTCTTAATTCTTCTCACAAGTCATATGTGTGCCCACATTAAGATTTGCCAGAGCAGTCTGGTGTAGTCTTGATCCTTCAATATTTCCCTGGTGGTTTGATTATCCTCGCATCTAAAACTGCCTTATAGTAGCCTATGATGCAAACCTTTTCTTGTTTGGTTCTTCAATCCTCTTGGAGTAATAGGGCATTTTTGTCTCGACCCTGTATTTCGTTATTAACCCTCTTCGTGGAGGTCTCAACAGTACCTCGTCATCACAAGGTAAGTAGGTACTTAATTAACGACGCACTGGAGTAACGCAATGTGCTATTGCCAACGGCCAAGAAAAAGATTCAAAGACAACACCACTTAATTTTGTAACAAGTTCAGATGACGAGGTAACACTTGAGCTGGCACCCACTCTGCAAACCTTCACACCCTGCCAACGTGAGGACATTTGAGGTCAGGACAGTTTTAAAGTGCTCCAATCTCATTTTTACACGACGCACTTTGGTTGGATTCGAACTCGCAATCCTCCAATTGCTAATCCGTTACTCTTATAATCGGGCTTTCGCTGCCCATTTTGAAGAAAACTGGACAGATATTGATGGATGATGTATCTCATTTTTGGAAGAAGTGACCAGATCTTTTGATGTCGTCGTCATAAAAAAATAGGAAACATCTTGATGACGAGATATTTCGTCATTAAATTCTGTTTTGGACGAGATAGCTCGTCACTAACGAAATTGGTTAGATCTTGATGCTTGATCTCGTGTAAATCGCTTGGAGGGACAACAAAAACGACCAGATCTTATTGGACGATGAATCTCATCATTGTCAGACTTAATCAGTCATCGACAAAGTTCTTTAGTCATTGACAAAGTTCTTTAATCATTGACAAAGTTCATCAGTCATTGACAAAGTTCTTCAATCATTGACAAAGTTCTTCAGTCATTGACAAAGTTCTTAGTCATTGACAAAGTTCTTCAGTCATTGACAAAGTTCTTTAGTCATTGAGAAAGTTCTTTAGTCATTGAGAAAGTTCTTTAGTCATTAACAAAGTTCTTCAATCATTGACAAAGTTCTTCAGTCATTGACAAAGTTTTTTAGTTATTGACAAAGTTCTTTAGTCATTGACAAAGTTCTTTAGTCATTGACAAAGTTCTTCAATCATTGGCAAAGTTCATCAGTCATTGACAAAGTTCTTCAATCATTGACAAAGCTCTTCAGTCATTGACAAAGTTCTTCAGTCATTGACAAGTTCTTCAGTCATTGACAAAGTTCTTCAGTTATTGACAAACTTGACCAGTCATGAACAAACTTGACGAGGTATCTCATCAAAAACTTGAAGGGTTGAAAGGAGCGTTTGACAGCGCAGGCAACTTTGTGAGACCCCAAAAGTACAGTAGAGGAACAGACCATATTTTTGGGGCCTTTTATAGGTACCAATGTCTATTTAAGCGTTGGTGATATCACTATTTGCTGGACTGAATCTACTTGCAAACTCTCAAGCCAGCGGACAGCGGTGGACCGTTTGGAAGAGTAACAGACTAGCAACCGGAGGTTTGTGACTTCGAATCCAATCAATGACAATCGTGTAAAATGGGGGCTGTCATATTGTTTCTGTGGTGTCTTATAAAAACCGTTACTTTTTATATGAAAACTAGCTGTACGTGTCCACAACAGGGGCGTTATGGTCTGAGGTGCCATCTCGTTTGATAGCTCTTTGGTAGTCATTTCTGGCACACATACAGCACAGCGGTACGTAGACGACATTCTCCGACCGGTTGCGTTCCTTTTACGACAACCTGGACTTACTTTCAACAAGATAATGTCCGGCCGCACACGGCACGTGTTGCTATAAATTGTCTTCAAGCTTTCCGAACATTTTCTTGGCCAGCTAGATATCCTGATCTCTCTCATAGAGCAAATTTGGAACGTTTGGAAGGCGATTGCAACCATCCCTGAATGTTGACCATTTAGCACGACAGTTGGAGACAATTTGGACAAGAAATTCCGCATTACACCATTGGGGAACTTTTTCAGTCTGTGCCACGCCGGGTGACAGCTTGCATCCAGGCCAGAGGTGACCCACCTTATTGACTTCCTCCCTTTGTAACCGTTAAACTCTGAAATAAATTATTCAATTCTTCTGAAATTTTAATAGTTTTTTTTTTCTATGTATGTTCTTCACATCCAACAATTTTTATCGCAATCGAACAACTATTTCTTGGTGCGCCGATTTTTTGTTTGTTATTGTAGAGTGTATATAGAAGATGTACCTGGAGAATTGTCGTTACGGGAAATGTCTGAATTTTTAACGTCTCATTTATATATCTTTATTTATATCTCACAATAATCAATAGTCCGTCGTGTTGTTCTAGTACGACGTTAATTAAAAATTACCTTACCTGAGCATATAAAAAGGTTACCATTGCTACATTTATATTTTCTCTACTAGCAAAATACCTGACCTTACTCGGTTTGAATTGGTTTAATCTAGATTGAAGAGATTATCAAAATATATAATGACTTACATTTATATATAATGACTTACAATAATATTTTAGCACTTTTCGCCATCTTTATAATATCTACAACTTACTTTGTACACAAATCCTACACATGCATATCCATTCATGTAATACTTAAGGTTACTACTACAAAAGACGATTTTGAGAGAGATTTGGAATTCCTTTTCTTAAGTTCTTTTCATGTTCAACTCAATTAATAAAAATGGCGATTTACGAGTGCTCTCGCACCCATGGTCAAGAAAACAATATTCTTTACTTGTGGCACTCTTTCATCCGGCATGCGACATTGGGGAATTTCGCAATCTTCTGTCACTATAACAAATAATATTTTATATTTGAAAAGTTCTAATTCAGATTTTTTAAACATTATTAATCTTTCAAGAACGGCATTATTCTTTCAATAATGGCATGATTACACTTTAAATTTGCTTTATTCTGACTTACTTGCCACAAGTCAAATACTTTGTGGTAGTGTTACGTGTGATGGAAAAGAGACGCAATTTATTGCAATAATAAATATTTGAAACAGAAAACAAAAGAAAACAGTTGCCACAACTTACAACTAAAAAGTGCACAAAATTTAGAAATGCGAAATCAATTTAGAGCTAAAGAAACAGAAAATATTGCTGCAAGTGATCAACCGAAACAAGTTTCCGTTTCATTCCAGTTCGTTGAAAAATATCGTCTGTCCCAAATATTCGGAAATCGCTTACATTTCCCAAAGAACAAACATAAGACTTGAAATAAATGAAGTATCACAGCTAAAATTCCATTAAAAAAATAATTTTTTGAAAAATAATTGCTTTTTTAGCAGTTTTAATAAAGAAATCAAAGAAATCGTCATACTCAATATACACTCTATAACAAAAAAATCGACACGCCAAGAAGGAGTTGTCCGATGGAGACAAAAATTGGCGGATAGGAAAATACGTACAGAATAGAAAATGATTAAAATTTCAGAACAATTGAATGATTAATTTCAGAGTTACAGTAACGAGCTCAATAAGGTATTGACCGCCTCTAGCCGGGATGCAAGCTGCCACACGGCGTGGCATAGACCGGTAAAGCTCCCGGATGGTCTCCTGCGGTATTTCTTGCCAAATTTGCTCCAATTGTCGGACTACGTCATCAACATTCCCTACCGGATGCAGTCGCCTTCCCATCATATCCCAGACATGGTCGATGGGAGAGAGATCTGGTGATCTGGCTGACCAAGGAAGTGTTTGACAAGCTTGAAGATAGTTCATAGCAACACGTGACGTATGTGGTCTGGCATTGTCTTGCTGAAAAATAAGCCCAGGGTACTGCGAAAGGAACGGTAGCAAAACAGGAATCAGAATGTCGTCAACGTACCGCTGTGTAGTAAGTGTACCTCTAATGACGACCAAAGGGGTCCGGCTATCAAGGGAAATGGCACCCTAGACCATAACTCCTTGTTGAGGGCCCGTGTGGCGTGCAATAGTGAAAGCAGGATCGGCACGCTGCCCTGGGCGTCTCCAGATGCGTCTTCGATGATCGTCAGGACACAGTTGGAAGCGGGATTCGTTGCTAAAGCCTATACATCCCCAGTCAACATCATTCCAACCTGATCGAGCCAAGCACCATTGTAATCTGGCTCGACAGTGTGCAGGCGTGAGTGGCAGGTGGCGTAACGGTCGGTACGAGCGTAGATTTCGCTCTCTCAGCCGTCTGTGAATGGTCATGGTGGACACTCGTGTGTGGGTCGCACGACTGATGGTTGATAGCGATGAATCAGGAGCTGTGACAGCTGATCTGACAATCACTCTGTCCTCGCGATCTGTTGTGGCCCTACGTCGATCGCTACCATCATGACTCTGAAATCTGCCATTGTCCACCCACTCTTGCCAGCATCTTCTAATCGCCGCATCGCTTCGACTCACATGAGTGATTCTCTGATTTACCCAACCTGCCTCTTTCAATCCAATGATACGACCTCTTTCAAACTCTGAAAGTTGCTCGTAATGAGCTCGAATCCTGCGGCGAGGCATTTTTTCAGTCGTTGAAAGGTATCCTAAATCGCAATGCAGCAGAAATTTTTAACAACAGTTCAAGAACAGCTCCTTATATACATCTGCTGGATGCGCAGTTCCGATGCGCTGTAGATCGCACTATTTATTCATTGGACACCAAATTTTAATCATTTGCATATTTGGTCAAAACATTTTTGCATACGAAATTTCAAAGCAATCGGATGATTCCTTCTTGGTGCGTCGATTTTTTGTTATGGAGTGTACATTCCAATTTTCCAATACTACCAAATGGTTTATGATTGATTTAAGTATTCTTACTTAGGTTATTTATCATGAAACGTATCTAAATATAACAATAAAGAAATTTTTAATATTGTATTGACTAAATTAATAGATAATGTATGAAATAAAACACATTACAGTCAAATATCTATAATAAAATTTATGTTATGCCTCTACAAACACACGAACACAAAAACGAACATAGAACAGAAAGACGGACAGACCTACTTTCGCAACCAAGTTCACTCACTAAAGGAAAGATGAGTACTCACTGTATGCAAATTTGTATAAAAATATATTAAACCGTGTGGACGTGTATAGGTCACATACAGACAGACAAGATGGGCAGACAGACAGACACCAAACGCGCAAGAGGCTGATTTGGCATCAGAAGAGTCCAAAACGGATAGAAAGCTTGAAATGGGTCGAAAATATTCAATGTACAAACAAACACTCCATTCTAACTTATATAGATTTGCGTTTGTGTTACATAAACCGTTACTTTTTACATGAAATGTACCAGCGAATTGTCTTTGCGGGAGATGTCTGCACTTTTTACGTCTCCTTTATATATCATTTGCGGTGTCTTATATAAACCAATGTTTATGTGGAATTTCTGGTGAGTTGTTGTTGAGTTAGATGTCTCGTTCATCTGGTTTTACTTTCTTTTGGGATGATATGTTGGGACCGCCTGTTTTGTCTCTATTGGCAGTTATGGGAGAAGTGCTCCCACGCAACACGTTATCTATACATTGGTTTTAACGTGTGACATCTCTGCTAGGGCCCTGATGATCGTGTCGGAGGTGCTTTCCCACATATTTTGTACAACCACTTTTTCTTGTCCGCGTGCGGCTTTTTACGGTGTTATTTTATGTGCAGCCTCTGTTGGCTTTCTGTAAATTTTGGATTTTCTAAACATTAAATGGTGTTGCTTGATGATGAAGGGGGCCGCACGAGTAGGAACGGCCTTGTGCTCCCCTCCCCTCTCAGGTGTGGGTTCCTCCTCTCTGCCCCTTTCGTGGTCACTTCCCCTCCCTCCTGTGCAAGACCTCTGCACCCTCTGGTGAGCTGAGAGGGAGAAGGTGTGAAAAAAGGGGAGGGGCTGATGCACGTTAAATCTGTCATGACCTCACATTTTACATTGGCGTGGTGTGAACCTTTGGAGATGGAGTTGCCAGCTCAAGTACGACCTCATAATCTGACCGTGGTTCAAAATTAAGTGGTGTCGCCCTCAGATCTTTCCTGTGGTATTGATCCCGGACCGTCACCAATAGTCCGTCGTGTTGTTGTTACTAATCCCCGACATGGTCTCTTTAAATTAGACCAAGACCACGAGTCCATAAACCCCCAATAAGTCCAAGAAAAGTGGAGGTTTCGTAAAAACCTTGTCCATTGTAAAGTCAATACATTTTAAAATATGAGCTGGTGAAGCCTGGTCAGCACCGCATTTGGTAGAAGTCCTGAAAACCTTCTGGCCCTGTTCGTACGAGATACTCCTCAAGTGTCCACTGGCAGAACGTGAAATACAAGTCTGCTGACTTCTATGACCCTCCAAGAGTATTGCGCCTCCATGACGACTTTTCGTATACCAGTCATGTACTTTTTGGCCCACAGAAGCTGCAACACTTCCCCCTTTATCATGAGTCCAATAGTCCGTTGTAGCCCTCTTCAGTGAGACGTTAATTAAATATCTACCTCTCTGGCCAGCAAATAAGCAATGGATTAGCGACCGGAGGTTTTGAATCTATAACTCGATCTAACCATTGTCGTTGCGTTGTTTATCAAAGGAATTTATATTAAATTATTCCCCCTATGCATCACCGTTGCAAAAAAAAATGTACAATCCCAAATATAGTCATCAAGCGTACTGTTGTTCTGGTATTTCCAAGGTTAACCTGACACTATACTTATGTATCTGTCCATGTGTTCATTGTTCTTTTATTAAAAAAATCAGTAATGCAGTTTTTTTCCCCTTGAAATATGAATTAGATGTTTCTGTTCTACATCCAATTTGGCTTTAATTAAAAAACAAATCCATTTCAAAATTTGGAGCAAAAGCGTGAGCCCCAAATTTCTTATCTCGCTCTGAAGGGTGTAGTAAACGTAAAAACGTCCATAAATCGGCCCTATAGGCTGATCTTTCCACCACAGTGAAGAAATCATCCATACCTGCTTTAACCTTCCTCAATTTCATATTCGTGCCTTTCCGGATTCTGTCACAAGATGGCGCCACGGTAACGCGATTCTATAATCCCAGTTTTTTAAAAAAAGAAAACATTCTTTTGCAAGGATCCGTCAGAGCTATTCGAAAACCAGGGAGGGGATGAGGGAAGAGAAGAGAAATGGCAGGCAGCTCGAATAATCAATGAAGTGCAGGTGTCGAGCCGGAGGCAACGATTTAAATTTTGGGACCCCAGCTTGCATTGAGCCTCAGGTTTATATAATGAATGAGATTTTCGATCGATAGGCGAAAAAGAACGCAGATGGGACACATACTAGATGCTGCATTCATTTCTTTTTTTTATTCCATGTTTTCCTTTGATTAAATGTCCACCCCTCTTCTTTCTCCCTGTTCTCTTTTCGAGCATTCGGGATGATTTGCCGGCAGTGCCGGAATTTAGAATCGAACGAATTCGAAACGCCTGCATAAAATTTCGATAGTGCAAATATTATTAAATGTGCGTTTCAACATTTTTCAAATAGAAGCTTCCTAACTGAGGAGAATAGGTTTTAAATTTTTTCTTTATTTTGTTTTCGTTTCTTGTCTCAATTTGTCTAATTTTGTATGCGTGACCGTTGTAGTTTTGGAAACGCAGTGTTTTTAGGGGTTTAGTAGTTATCGAATTAATGTATTCAGAGGGTTGTAACTCGTCTGGCGAAATATTCGGAAGAGCGTATCTCGTATGTGGACCAGGTAAAACTGTCTCCAGAGCCATATCTGGACTGTGGACCTGTTAAATCTATCCTGACAACCATATCTGGTATTCAGACCTGATTAAATATTTAGAGGAACGTATTTGATCATCTTACCTGTGAGATAAACTAATTCTCTACAATTCATAAATATCACATCATATATACTTGCGGCCCTTTAATCTTTACACGTAGTTTTTGTTGGCCAACCTGACCCTAACGAGAATAATAGCTATTTCTCAAATAGCTATCCGCTCTCCCTAGATATTGAATGCATACGTACTTTGGTTACTAAAGAATAATTAACCCTCCAAGTACATTCGACAAGACTAGATATCTCGTCAGTCAAGATCTGATCAATTTGTCAAATAACTTGATATCTCGTCCATCAAGATATGACGAATTTTTCAAACAACAAGATATCTCGTCCATCAACATCTGACGAATTTTTCTAATAACAAGATATCTCGTCCCTAAAGATCTGATCAATTTTTCAAACAACTAGATATCTGGTCCATCGAAATATGATCAATTTGTCAAATTATTAGTTAACTCGTCCATCAAGATCTGACGAATTTTTCAAGAAATCTCGTTCCCATCAAGGTATGACAAATTTTTCAAATTACTCGATATCTCGTCTATTAACATCTAACGAATTTTTCTAATAACAAGATATCTTGTCAACAAGACATTACCGATAGTTGATAATGTCTAGAGTAAGATCTGGCCAGTTTTTTCCTAATGACGAGGTATCTGGTTTTTTTTTTATATTTTGTTAAGTATTAAAACAAAATGGCAGAAAATAAGCTTTTTTATTCCCGAAAAACGGCAAGAATATGCCTTTCAGATGCAAAAGAAGATTCGTGCTGTGTAGGGTG
Organism: Metellina segmentata; assembly: GCA_947359465.1. Taxonomy (NCBI): domain Eukaryota; kingdom Metazoa; phylum Arthropoda; class Arachnida; order Araneae; family Tetragnathidae; genus Metellina; species Metellina segmentata. Next base: position 95,587,363 of record OX375877.1, on the reverse strand, counting down.
AGTGTGCCGCTGACGATACCACGTGCAGTAAGTTGCTCAGAAAGTGTTTCACCACCTGTATCAGTTTTTTAACCCGAAACCTCTGAACTACTGTGAACACGAGATTATGCAGCTTCCGGAGAGAGGAGATGGAGAAAGGTCATCGAACAAAACGGCACATATTATAATCATTAAATGCAAATTTTTAGTGCAAGTAAAGTAATTTTTCTTCGATTTTTGGTCAAACAAACGAGACGAACTTTTGCATCAGACCAATAAATGGATCTGCCGAAATGTTGGCACGAATCTATAGGTTAGGGAACTACTAAACATAGTACGCCAAGATGTGATTGAACTGAAAAGTCTCTTTGACGCAACATCGAGATTGGGCTATTTTTGCAAAATTCCACCAGACAGAAATTATTGTAGAAGGCGGCATGTTTTATCTCTAGCTTAGATTGGAATAGAACCGCATCGATTTTTGATTCTAAAATAGAGAAATCTGCATGGTTAAACCCTCTTGGTGGGGGTATTGACGGGGTACCTCGTCATTATCAAAACCATGGCACTTGATGAACGAGATAGATCGTCATTACAAGAAAACTGACCAAATCTTGATCTCGTCATAGTAAAAAATACTGACGATATTTTTATGATAACGCGATTAAATTATTGCAAAATTTAAATTATTGCCAGTTATTATTTAAATTATTGGCAATTTTATTAAATTATTGCCACTTTTAATAAATTATTGCCACTTTTATTAAATTATTGCCACTTTTATTAAATCATTGCCAATGTTAAATTATTGTCACCTATCGTTTAAATCATCGCAAATTTTCTTAAATTATTGCCAATTATTATTTAAATAATGCCAAGTGTTGTTTAAATCATTACCATTCATTATTTAAATATTGCCAATTAGTATTTAAATCATTACCAATTTATATAAATCATTACCAATGTTATTAAATTACTGCCATATTTAAATTATTACCAATATTTATTATTTTAAATCATTGCCAATTTTATTAAATCATTGTCAATTCTATTATCTCTTAAGCCAGGGCTCGAAATACCCGGGTGCATAGGTGCACTGTGCACATGAAAATAAAATTGTGCACCTGATTTTTTACTCTAGGTGCACGCATCCTAACGTAAAAAAAAAGGTGTGGGGGGGGGGAACGTGTTTTATGTAATTTTGATGCTTGAACAAATTATGAGTATCGACCTGTCTCGCTCTAAAGGAACGTAATTAAAATTCTTAAATACACACTATAAGAAAACAAAATCGCTGGGCCGTAACGGGTTTATACAGGAGGAAGGTTTACTTGTGCCACTGCCACTAGAACTTTCCGATGATCGAAACATTTTCCAGATGGCTCTGTTGAAGCGACTGTCGCGATAGCCGGAGAATTTGATGTTTAAATATTTTTATTTACCCTCTACTACTAACCTATCTAAACATACCCAACTAATAATGTAGTTTACATTACGCTAATGCTCTTATATAACGTTTTTTTAAATGTGCTCCTAAAATATAACCTGTGCACCTAATTTAAAAACTTAAATGCACAAGGTGCCCCTGTAATAAAAAATTTATTTCGAGGCCTGTCTTAAGCTCTAACAACAGAAATTCATAATGTTTCTTACATGTATTCTCTTTTAACAGTACAATGTATTTTGCAAGAAAAGTAGCGTATTGTTTATTCTGTAGTCTATGTTTGGGAAAGGTTGGTATTCTAATCAACGTCGTACTGGTGCAATACAACGGGATAACAGTCCGGGACCAATCCCCCAGGGGAAAGATCCGAGGATAACACCACGTAATTTTGAACCACGATCTGATGACAAGGCAACAGCTGAGCTGGCACCCCACTGTCCAAACTCCCACACCGCGTCAACGTGAGGACATTTGAGGCCAAGACGGATTTAACGTGCACCAGCTCATTTAAACACGACAGTGTTTGGTTGGATTCGAACTCGCAATCCTCCGTTGCTAATTTGTTACTTTTCCAACCTGGCCACCCCGGCCCTTGGGAAAGGTTGAATATTCGAACATAATCTATCGATTTTGAATAGCATTAATTTTTAGTAGATATATTTATTTCTACACTTCACCTACTTATAGTACCATCGTAAGGACAGAAGGATCCCTATGAAGGTGGACGTCTTGCTCTGAATTGTCACCATTGCCATGACAAAAGGATGCCAGTGATGGAGTACGGCTAGTTCAGAGTCGTCACCATCATCAGGACAAAAGGATCCCGATGTTGGTGAACGTCTTGCTCTGAATCTTCTCCATCGTCAAGACAGTAGGATGATCACCCCTATAATATAGACAGAAAGATCTCGATGACGACGGATGTTTCGTTCTGAGTCGTTACCATCATCAGGACAAAAGGATCCCGATGAGAGCGAAGGCCTTTTACAGAGTCGTCCACATTGTAAGGACAAAGGATCCAGAAGACCGTGGACGTCTAGTTCTGAAACGTCGTTCATCATCAGGACAAAAAGATGCAGATGATGATGGACGACTTTTTCAGAATCAACACGAAAGTCTGTTCAGGTTGACGTCTTGTTCAGAGTCGTCACCATCACAATGATAGGTTCCGTATAATGGTGAACGTCCACCACAAATGGCGAAATTGACGATTTTTGATATTAATTATCTTTTTAATCTTTATTAGTCTGTTTGTAAGTGGTCATTCATTTCTTCTACGTTTTACTAAACTAGAGATATCTGAGATGTATCTCTAGTTTAGGACAAAAGAATCCCGATGATGGTGGACGTCTTGTTCAGAGTCGTCACCATCATAAGGATAGGTTCCAGATAATGCTGAACATCCACCACAAATGGCGTAATTGACGATCTTTGTAATTAATTATCTTTTTAATCTTTATTTGTCTGTTTGTAAGTGGTCTTTCATTTCTTCCACATTTTACTAAACTAGAGATATCTGAATGCCCGATACAGACGTGCCGGTTTTTCTATTTCTTGCCTTTATTTTTCGTTTTATCCGAAAATGAACTTGACTCCCCTTTTCAAAAACAGGGCTGTTTGTGAAGTGGATCAGCAGTTAAAAAAAACCCCGCCTATCTCGCCTTCACCGCATGTTGTGCAAGTCGGACCCGATTTCGGTGCGGGAAGGGAGGGTGCAGGCTGGAAAGGGTGGAGAGGAATCGTACACGATTTCCCGTTTCCGAAATCTCGTCCTCAGCAGACCCGAGCAAGAAAAGTTGTGCCGAAGAAGCAATAAAAAATGTGTTAATCACTTCCCTTTGCAGTTGTCCTCTGCGCCGCTTCGATAAGACGCTTCTGCAACATTGCAGATAAGCCCTATAAGTTTAAGGGGGTGGTACATATGTCTTGGCGGCGCCCTCTTCAGCCCCCGGGGCAGTTCATTAAATAAACCTTATTGTCACCTCGCCCCTCGCAGAGGTCGAAAAAGATAAGGCCCTATCTGTTAGCCGCAGATGGTACTCGACGCCCGCAAGAGGGCGCTGGCTTAGCCCTCCCGTGGAACTTTTTATTTGTCCTCTTTTTTTCCCCCCTCGTTCGCATCGTTTGCAATGCCGCCTTTCGCGGGAAACACAAAATGGCGAAGAAAAAGTGAGGGAAAATGGAATGGAACGATGTGTTCCTGCGAAGTGGCTTTGATTTGTGGGATTTTAATTCCTTTTGAGCTTTTTTCCCTCGGTAATTTTTGTGAATTGAGAACGATAAGACATCTGTCTTCCGACGCCATCTTTCTTTCCGAGATTTCTAAGGAAATTTTAAATGGAATCGTAGTTTCTAATTATCGGGTTTTGTTGTTGAGAACGGATCGGAAAAAATGAGAGTTCGCTATTGAGTGATTTTTTTAAATGCGTCCATTCGATATGTCCAGGTATTAATTTTTTTTTGTGCTCTGTCTCAAAGCTTTCTTGATTTTTTAAAATTCAAGTGACCAGAAATCGAAAGTCCGTTAATGAAAAATGTGTTGAATTTCGTTTCGTATTTTTGGATTTCAGTTGCAGAATTAAAGGTTTCTCTAAAAGTCTCAAACTTAAAGAATATTAAGCCAGATTAATTTTTACTTGCATCAAAATATTGGTAATTTGCACAAGATTAAGCTAGATTTGTGTTTCCTCAAAAATTAGTTTGCGCTACAGAGGTCTGAATACTTTTATGTAAATATAATATAATATTGCATTTCTCTCTTTATTTTTTATGAATTTTCCCCCTTAAACAAATTTATATACTCAAATTCGACATGCCTAGTAATTGTTGTTGTTGTTTTTCATGCCTACACTGGCAGACCAGAGGTGTGCCAGGCCCGTCGAAGACGGCAAGAGGCGAGGGGGTGCGCCTTCCATGTTATTGAGCCCCATTGGGAGGAAGTCCGACTTTGCTCGACATACATGACACATCCGTTTTACAGGAAGGCCCCTTTCATACATCCATTCACTCACACATATCGTAATTTAGATCCCAATCAGAGGCCGACCCCCTGATTAACTCCCTGATCAGGTAAACCCAGAGGTATTGCTTAGTAATAATTTTTAATAAAAGCAATAGCTTCGCTAGCACCTTTGTCAACACTTAAACTAAATTTAATCTTTCGTTTACATATTGTAGTATGACATTAAGATTTTTTAATAATTCCCTTAAACCTGATTTTTATTTTTCAAAAACGTCAGAGCAAAAAATGTCCCGCGTATAAACATCATCTCTTAATATGGAAAGGAATCGTGAAAATAAAAAAATACCGATAAACACTGCCAAATATCTAAGTTAAAAATGGCCATACTCAGTTGAAAATCTTGTAGATAATTATTTTATCGATACTCCTAATAGCAGTAATGCTGCTTGTTTGAAGCCCGTTATGTTTTGAGGTTTGAATCCCAATTTGTCAGATCAAGGATATAGGTAATTATCCCTATTAGAACTAGAGGCAGCTCACCCGTTGGTTGCTCAATCATAAGTAACCCTCAATTCACCCTTTATAAGTACCAAAGGTTGAAGAAATCAATGTTCAAACATTAGAAATGAACAACTTTTTTGATTGCAAAAATATTTCCTTAAAATTTTACAACTTTACAAATGTTCCAGTCAAGAGTACATTTTAAACATATTTTTAGTTTTTACAAGACTTAAATATACTATAGGTAGTTGAATTAACGTCTCCCTGGAGCAACACGACAGTATATTGGCAATGGATCAACAGGCTATTGATAAATCTCGAAAGGAACACACCCTAGAATATTGAACCGCGGTCAGATGACGAGGTCATATTTGAGCTGGCACCCCAATCTCCAAACTTTCACGCCAAGGGGAGAACATTTGAGTCCACGACAGATTTTTGGTACACCAGCCCCATACGTGTACGGCGGTCTTTTGTTGGATCGAGTTTTGTTCTCACAACCCTCCGGTTGTCAAACCCTACACTTCAATCCGGGCAACCTCGACCCGATATATTCAAATTCTTGGATACATTCAAAGTATTGTCTATAGAATGAAAGGTCACTAGAATGCAAAGCATTGTGTATTAATTAATCAGCCCAAACAATATATCTTTATATGAAATTAAAATACAGTAAAAAGTCACAGATCCGGAATCTTCCGGGCCTCGGCCATTCCGGATATCGAACTTTTCCGCATTTTGGATTATTTGCTTTTTTTGTCCAGACAAACCTTAATCTAATCCACCCGCGAATTATGCGTTTGCAATATTAAATTAACAGATATATAAATAGATAGGGGTTGAAGAGCGATAGCGAGCAGGGGCCGGAGCCCCCTAGTTTTTAAATAAATCATTTTTAAATTGGAATTTTTATATTTTTTTCCAAAACAAACGCCGTTGCGCAGAATAACATTCGTTTGATTCGAGATTCCAGAAATCATAGATTTCATTTCTTGCGCTCAGCATATTGGGTTTCATCCATGATGGCTGTTGTCCAATAGGCTACGAATTCCGCAAACAAAATGGGAATTCTTAGCAATCACCGGGGTTAGCGAGCAGTGGTCACACCTGACCCCACGAAAAGAACTGTGACGGGCAACGCCGCCACGCAGTGGCTAGTAGTTAATAAAGTGATACATACAAAAGACACTAAGCCGTGTTCGATAGCTTAGTTCCATTGGAAAAAAAGAGGGAAAAGCTTTTCTAAGTAAGGCAATTAATTGTATGATTGCACCATTTGGAAGCGCGTTTGAGATTAAGGCTCGTTCAAATTCTTCCAGAGTGCAAAATTATGCCAAAAGCCGACGTCAAACCCAGTAGGCTTGACGTAACACAGCATCAAATGATACGAATTATTGTATTACTGTAAATTATTATATTGTCAACACATTAAATACTGAACTTGATTAAATCCAGACAATGTTTCAACTTAATAGATATCGTACCAAGCGATCATAATGGTGAACTTTCAAAACAATATGTCCATTAGTTGTAGATTCGAATATACTCCCATTAACAAACTCAAATTTATGTACTGATAATGTTTTCTTTGATTGTTTTTTCTTATACCTTAACCCTTCTTGTACGCGATCTCATCCATCAAAATTTGACCAATTTGGATAATAACCAGATATGTTAAGATCCCGCCGATTTTTTTTTTCTTGATGAGATTTGAATATCTTCCCATGATTAACGAACTATCACATATATATATATATATATTGATTATGTTTTCTTTCGCTATTACGTATTCCTTAGTTACTTCCTTCTATGTGGTTTCGTGATACATAGAGGCCGTCGTCAATAGCCAGTTGTGTTGCTCCAGTGAGACGTTAGTTAACACAAATCATCCTAATTATTACTCTACACGCTGAAGTTACTACTAAAATTGCCACTGCTCAAGCTCATGACGAATACATCACCACACTCAAGACGCTGTGTGAGTAGGGTTGCCAACCGTCAAACCGTTATATATATATATATGCGTGTATATATATCTTCTTTTCAAAATGAAAGATTTTGTATATAGTGCAACGGTTTAATTCTTTTGAAAATCAATCATAAGATTGATTTTCAGTATAAGCAAATAAACCAGACTGTCTGCGAAGATTTAACTTCTGCTGTGCCCAAATATTCTCACATGATACATATATTTTTAGTTACCTTAAAATGATGTGTATCACCTTTTGGAAGCGTTTGACATTTAACCTTTTGACTACGGCTGTAGATATATCTGGTGTGATTCTTCCTTGGCGCGATTCTTATAACTATCAAAGAACAACTACTGTACCTCTACATTCTTTCTTGGTGCGATTTTTATAACTTTCAAAGTACAACTGCTGTACTGGCAAAAGTGCAAATTACTTGTTGGAGCGATCACGGTACAATTGTTATACCGGCCGAAGTCTAAAGGTTAATCTAAATTATGTCGAAAAGTAAACTATCATAAATCAGTTCGGAATTTATTCCATGCAATTTTTATCGGCAACTAGCTGAATAACTCGGCGTTGCTCGGGTTTCAAATATGACCGCAACAGATAAAATATGACCATGACTTTTCCCTGCGTTAATTCAAATACACAAACCCTGTAGAACGCATTTCCTACCGCGACAGCTTTAATATGACTGTAACATTTAACTTTGTCAACTCAAATGTACAAACCCTGTAGAACGTGTTTCCTTGTCCATGTCCAATTATTGCAGGAAAACAAACTTTAGATTTTAAAATTGGGGCTTCGAGGGCCACTTTTAGGACTACATGTGGGCCAACTTTCATGGCTACAGATTGGTCTGAAGACAGGAAATAAAAAGCCTATGTTTTCCGCAGTGTTCTAAAGTATAAATGTACCAAATTTGGTGTGGATTGGTCAAATGGTGTAGATTTGTATAGAAAATATTTATATATACACACATTCTTTTTTTAAAAAGTAGATGTGCTGAAATCGTTTTTGAGGAACAAAATGGCTTCCCCCAAGTTCAGAATACGTACAGTAAATACGTATTTCAGCAGAAATGGGCGGTTGTAGCCCAATTGGAGGTAGCAGTTAACTGACCGCGCGCTGGAGCAACACAACATGCTATTGGCGAAAGTCTAGTTGGAAGAGCAACGGATTAGCAATAGGAGGGTTGCGTTTTTTAAACTTTTACCAGCGAAAGACGATCGTGATCACAGGGCTGGTGTACGTAAAATCTGTTGTAACCTCAAATGTCCTCGCATTGTTGTAGTGTGGAATTAAGCCCGGATGGTTAGTTGTTTTTGGGTTTTATGAAGCGAGGGCTATATTTCTGTGCTCAGATGGCAAAATGTTATGTAATTTTTTTTTTAGTTTTTCGTGACAGCAATTTTGAAATTCAAGAATCAACATGTGGCTCTGTGGTTTTTGACTTATATTACATTTTTCCACCTTTGATTTCTCATAAACTGAAAGAGAAAGACTTACGACATTTTACCACCTTCAAAACATTAACAAATCAGACTCCAGAATGGGATTTACTCAATTTTTTGAGAGAAGTGACTAAAACATTTTGCCGTCTGAGCAAAGATTTGTCCATGGTAGCTCGGTTGGAAGAGTAACTGATTAGTAACCGGAGGATTGCGAGTTCGAATCCAACCAAAGACCATCATTTATAAAGGTTACTACTGCACCTTAAGCCTGTCGTGGCCTCAAATGTCCTCACGATGGTGTGGATGTTTGGAGAGTTTGGTGCCAGCCCAGATTCGACCATGTCATCTGACCTTGGTTCAAAATTACGTGGTGTCGCCCTCGGAACTTTCCCTTCGGGTTTGCTCCCGGACCGTCACCAACAGCCCGGTGTGTTGCTCTAGTACGACGTTAATAAAATTTCCACACCTATATACTAGGGATGCGACATCGACAGCAAAACATCGATGTTCAAAATTAAAACATCGATGTTGATAATACATCGTCCCAAAAACACCGATGTTTTTAAAATTCAGTGTATTTAAACTTTTTCCCCATTTCTTAAAACTGGTTTAGTAACTAGTGATACTACATCGACAGCAAAATATCGATGTTTGTAAGCTTTGATGTTCAAAATTAAAACATCGATGTTGATAATGCATCGCCTCCAAACTATCGATATTTTTAAAATTCAGTACATTTAAACTTTTTTCCCCATTTCTTAAAACTGGTTTAGAAACTAGTGATGCGAAATCGGCTCCAATACATCGATGTTTTTTATAAAACATCAATGTTTTGAAAACATCGACATTAATGTCGCATCCCTACTTTTCAGACCTTCACCCTTGATCCCTTAAAGTATGGTTTAAAAGTATGTTCAATTTGCTGATTATGAAAATTTTGCTACTAGGTTATTTTTAAAATTTTTATAACGGTACTTTTTTCATTTAAAAATAAAACATCGACGACGTAAAAACATCGACAAGTATAAACATCGACAAATATAAACATCGATGTTACAAAAACATAGATGTTTTGAAAACATTGACTTCGATGTCGCATCCCTCTATATACCAAGGTGAGGAAATTTGGAGAGTGGGGTATCAGCTCAGGTGTTGACCTCGTCATCTAACGTGGTTCAAAATTACGTTGCGTTGTCCTGGAATCTATCCCTCATAAATTGTAACCGGAGCGTCATCAATAGCCCGTCGTGTTGCTCCAGAGAGACGTTAATTAACCAGCTTCCCCTCATTAACATCACAGCCACCTACATTTAGGTTGACAGAAAATGCCTCTCAGTAAATTGTTGTTTGATTCATCAAGTATTTTTGTACATCTTCATTGCACCTCAGTTTCATTCGACTTTTAAATATTTAGGGTCCGCGGTTGAATGGGTAACAGATAGCAAATCGTAGGATTGTAGGTTCTCCGTCTAACCAAACACCGATATGTACGAGGGGGGGCTGGTGTACGTTCTGACTGTTGCGGCCGAAAATGTCCTCACGTTGTCGTGGTGTGGAATTTGGAGAATGGGGTGCCAGTACAGGTGTGACTTCGTCCTCTGACCGTGGTTCAGTGACGCGGTGTTGTCTTCGGATTCTCACCCACGGGATTGATCGCAGACCGTCGCCAATAGCCTGGTGTGTTGTTACAATACGATGTTAAATCAAATATCTACCTACCTATATATATATTCTTTAACAAAAAATCCACACCAAGCAGGTACAGAAATACAGTGGTGCCGGGCTCTGTCAACTTGAAACGGCGCTGACTGGGGATGTATAGTCTTTAGCGACGACTTCCGTTTCCAACTTCATTCGACAACATTTTCAGACTTGTATGGAGACGTCCAGGGCTGCGTGGGGATCCTGCCCCAACTATCGCACGCCACACATGCCCCACAGCAGGGCTTTATGGTCTGGGTGTCATCTCCTTTGATAGCCGACCCCCTTTGGTAGTCATTTATGGCACACTTACAGCACAGCGTTACGTAGACCACATTCTACTACCGGTTGTGTTACCGTTCGTTTTGCGACACTTACTTATCAAGAAGATGATTCCCAATCAAGTCGGGTCGGACGCGAAACATTCTGGAAATAAATACTAATACTTCTCTCTTGGCTATCCATAAATGCCTAACTGATCTGAAATCGACCCTGTCGATCCCCCAACTAAAAAATTAAAAAGAAACCCGACTTTCAAACTCAATAACGTTAGCATGAAAATTTTTAACTCTCTAATGTATCTTGGAATTATTATAGATGGCGGAGTCACGTGAGGAGATCATATCTTCTCAATACTCTCAAAGTGTCTCCAAATCGGAAGCTCCATTTCTAAAGTCAAAGAGGGTGGTTGGTGTGTCAGTGGCCGGCTCCAAAAGGAGTGGTATTTCAGCGTCATAGATAAAACAATTACCTATGAAGCCGGCATTTGGAGAGGCAATCTTATTTATTCTTAAACAGATGGCAAAACTTCACCGATTCAAAGACCTTTTCTTCTCAAGATATGTGGATCCTACAAGACCTCCCCTACCGACTCTCTCCTGTGGCATTTCTCCTCTCCACGTGACTCTCAAGTCTCTCAGCCTTAGGTTTAATATTGTCAAAAGGCGGCTGCACGCGCCCGAGCTTGGACCTTCGCTGCTTAATTTAGATTACAATAGAACAACAATAAATATTCCCACGTCAACTCTTATTCTAAATTTTCCTCAAACTATTCCAAATCCTGATCATGAGGTGTACACCGATGACTCCGGTATTGGTGGCATTATTGGTGCTGCGGTGTGCATATTTTTTCTGGTCAAACTGTGATTGAAGCCCATCAGTTTAAACTTAATAATAACAATAGCGTTTTTCAGGCTGAACTAACAGCCATACACCAATCAATATTATGGACGATCAAAAACAATAAAAGAATTAATATCTACAGCGACCGTCTAATCTCAATTCAGGCACTTAGATCTCGTACTAACAAATCGTCTTATTTATTATCAGTTAGAAATTCAATATCTCATTATTGTATTAACTTCGGCCTGAGTTGGGTGCGTGCGCAAGTGGGGACGATGGGTAATGAGCTCGCCGATGGCTTCGCTAAAGCTTTGGTTTCCTAAGAAAGTGGAGCCGTTATCTAACAGCCGTGATACGTCATGATGCCGCGGGCATAACTAAACGGCCATCTAAACAAAAATCCAAGGTGTCAACTTAGGCGGACAGAATACGTTGGAGAATGGGCAACACATACGGCTGTCGTGGTTTATTTTATTCGAGAAACAAAACAAAGTGGTTTTTTATTCTCTAGTTCAAAGTTCCTAACTTCGGGATCGTTGAAGGTAGAGTGAAAATGTCAACAGATTTCAAATCAGCGTAAATTTCTACGCCAGATCGATATCAAAAACAGTTTTATTATTCAATTATTTACCATTTGATTATTTAATTATGTATTAAATAATTAATTATTTATTCAAAGAAAATCACATTTAAGGTATCGATCTGGTGTCAAATTTTCCGCAGATTTCGAATCCGTTGAAATTTTTATTCTGTGTATAACGATCCCGATTTTACAAAAACGAATTATTCAATGGCAGTCAAAAATGTTTATTTATATTGCTCCTCTTGGCTGGAATCGCTTGGAGCAGGAAATGAAATCAGGCCGCTACAAGAGAAAAAACGTTCTCCAACTGTTTGAGACCGCTATGACGACAGTCATGGAAATGGCGGCTCCGATCATTTTCGTTACGCTCACAAACAACGCTCTCTAGGAAACCAACACCATGTGTTAGTATAAACAACGTTTTAGTGACGTCACCCACCGATACATCACGGCCGCTAGATCACGGCTACGCTTTCTTAGGAAACCGAAGCTTAAGCTGGCCTCGTCTTGCGGACAGATTGTTGAGGTGCCTGCCCCTCTTTCCTACGTTAATCGACAAATCTTGCACTTCAAAGTACAGGAATGGCAAAGGTTATTACAGCTCCTGAAAAAGGTCATGATTTTAGGGAATTTTTGCCCAAGGTCAAATATAAAACTTTGATTTCTGATAGGCATCTCGTCCGGTTCCGTACTGATCATGGTCCGTTCATGAAGTACCTTAGCCGATTCAAGCTTAAAAATGGTGACTTGCGTAGTTGTAGAGAAATCGGTGACCCAGACCATTATCTTTTTAGCTGCAGACATACAATTAGCTATCATCTTGGTAGACCAACCGTTGCCAACAAACTGGTGTGGCTCAATTCGGTATGTGACAACGTCCACGCTCTTTCTTCCCACCGATGGAGGAGTTCGGGCTGTCTAGACACCAAGGTGCGGTTCTGGTTCCCAGGAGAGGCGGGGGTCTTTCATCTGTGCCGACGTCTCCTGTGGTCGGAGGGATTTCAGACAACAAGTCGTCTCGGTGGCGCTAGAACATTCTGGAATCTTTTGGAAAGCCCGCCAAGGAGAGCTTTAGCCAATGGGAGAAGAGAGGACGTTCCCCACCCCTTTTGGCCGACCCGAGTTCGAAGAGAACGAGAGGGCAGACTACGCTGAGATTTCAACGGTGCGGTTGATTTAGCGAGACTCAGAGGTTCCAGGTAGGGAACCGACCAAGTCCCAGTACGGGCAATTTTGTGTCTGAACTCTTCATCAACTTCTGTAAATTTATGTACAAAGTAATCAATTAAAATACTCCAGAAAGCAGTACTGTCTTGGTACTTTTTGTTCAGCAATTCCCCACCCCCCAGCTGTGAAGTTGTCACAGGTACTTCACAATGAGATATCCAGGTATAGGATCCAGAAATGCGTCATGATGGCGGCGGATGTGGCTGGCGAGATGACCTGAGTTTGGTGCTGTTGTGTCCCTCTCCTTTTATTATTTTATGTTTTTCAGTAAGAACGTTTGACTAGGTCGTTAATTTTAATGTTCTCTTTATTATATTTTAATCTTTTAAAAGTTTAAATGTTATGTTGGTGATACTGTTTTTTATGAGCCAGGGATTGGGGCATCCCTATTATTTATGTCTTGTATTTCCGTCAATTACTTTTAGAAATCAAATCCTGTTAAAGGGCCTATTGCCCATCTTTTGTACTGTGTGTTCTAATTTGTTGTTCTGGCCATTGCCCCTTGTCTGTTGAGAATTTTAATAGATTTCCTCTGTGGTTGCGGGTCCTCGGGATCTACCTGTGAACTGGAAGTCCCTTTCCCCTCCCTTCACATGACTTTAAAACTTAACAGGTGAGTCGTGAGGAGGTGGATCTTGAACAAGATAATGCCCGGCCGCGCACGGAACGTGTTGCTATGGATTGTCGTAAAGCTTTCCCAACACTTCCTTGTCCAGCTAGATCTCCTGATCTCTCATCCAGAGAGAAAATTTGGGACGTTATGGGAAGACGATAGCAACCATCCCTGAATGTTGACCATTTAGCCCGACTGTTGGAGACAATTTGGCAAGAAATTCTGCTGTACGCCATCCGGGAACCTTTTCAGTCTTTGCCATGCTGGGTGACAGCTTGCTTCCAGGTCATAGTTGGACCAACGCCTTATGGACTTCCTCCCTTGTAATGGTCAAACTCTGAAATAAATCTTTCAATTGTTCTAAAATTTTAATCGTTTGTTTTTCTATGTATGTTCTTCACATCCACCAATTTTTATCGCAAACTCCTTCTTGGTGCGTCAATTTTTTTTATAGTTTATTTGCTTATCTGGCTATGCTATAGTCCTCACGTTGGCGTGGTGTGTAAATTTGGAGAGTAGGGTTCCAGCTCATGTGTTACCTCGTCATCTCACGGTGATTTAAAATTACTTGGTGTTGTCTTAGTTTCTTTCACGTTGGGATTGATCCTGGACAGTCGCCAATGGCCTTTTGTGTTACTACAATGCGATGTTGTGTGTGGGTGATTATAATACCTACCTAGACCAACTAGCTACGCTATTAAATGTATGACTGCTTTGCTAATTTTCATTCGCAAAATGAATTTTCTATGTCTGAATTTGGCGAACAGTTTATCCCAAACTACGTGCGTTGCATCTAAACTTACTTCATAGGGTGATTGATCTTTTATTGGGTCTCACCCTCAGGAATCGGAAAAACACTCGGATTGGAAAGGGTGGGATTCGGAGAAGCTAAAATAGACCAATAAACACTTCATGTTTTCACAGTTTGGTGTAAATGTCGGATTTTAAATCCGGACTTGTGATTGGGAACATCCTAAAAAAGCTACATTTGGTTTCCTAAGACGCAGTTTCGTTCCAGTCAGGTCATACTCTGACGTCACACAACTGGCCACACTCAATTTCTGTGCGTGACGTAGTGGGGAATGGCTTTCAGAAGAGCTTAGCGCTTCCTCAGAACCTTTTTGTGGGAGAATTTAGTTGACATAAAAATAAAGCTTATCTTTAAATAAGTAAAAATCCAGCAAAATGCTTCATAGACGCCGTAAATCACTTTCAAGGTTCTTCCGTAATTTAATACTAGGAGCTGTAAGAAATTAGAGTATCGCGTCTTTTCTTGAAAAGTTTGAGTTTAAATTTTTAATAATTTGTTTCGTTACATTGAACTCAGAATGTTAAGTCCGGTTAAAGCGTGGCTTAAAACTCTGGAAGTAATTTTAGTTCCGGAAAATATATAGTAAATACACATTTTAGTGCACAAAATATACTCGATGAATGTCACACTGGAGCAACACAACGAGCTATTGGTGAAATCAGTCTCGAAGGGGAAGATTTTAGGACACCTCGTAATTTTAAACCTCGGTTAGATGACGAGGTAACATCTGGGCAGGCACCCCTCGAAGCTTCCACACCACTACGATGTGAGGCCACGACAGATATAAAGTGCTCCAGCCACCTGGTATATAACGATCTTTGGTTAGATCGAGTTTTGAACACGCAATCCTCCGTTTGCTAATTCGCTGTTTTTCCAACCGGGCTACCCCAAAAAGTCTATACTCTAAAAGAAATCGTAAGTCTAAATCAATTATGACAACACAAAGTCGAATCCGACCAGATAGGGTCTATTAACAATAAATGGGTCTAGAAGAAATTGTTTCCATTTTGTATCACTATTTTAAAGTGGGCTAATTCTTCTAAATGGTAGGATATAGGAAATAGGGTAGTAGGAAATAGGGGAAAGGTGGACCAAACCGGGTAGGCGGATAAAACCTGGACCTGGCAGTTTTGGCTAGGTTATTACTGTCATCTGTCCGATAATGCATGAAACTAGTTGCAAACACCGGCCATGTTATTTGGAGTTTAATAAAAGGCAGTGTACATTATGTGTCTGTCGATGCGATGTTTTTAAAAATTCGAGTAGAAAAGATACGATTTTTACTCCACCGATTTTACGCTGTAGTTTCTAATTGCTTGAAAATTTATTTTAGATAAGTACAACATCTGACAACAGCTCTTTCAGCTATTATTTTTAATTATTATTTTTCTTCCAATAGCGGGCACTGGACTCTATCCTTGGCCACTACAAAGCCAGAAGTGATGGTCGACTACTTCCAATGGCGGGCACTAAGGACTTGTCCTTGGTCATTACAAGGCCGGAAGTGATGGTCACTTGTGAAGGGGCTCCCAATGGGAGGACCATCATTGCCCCTAACAAAGCACAACACAATTTTACATCATGCCCTGACCCCGGATTCGAAACGGGGACCTTCCGATCTAGAGGCCAACATTATTTTTAATTATTAATCCACGTTTTGCATCATGTTTGAAATACGATAAGCCTTCTTTTATGCTTAATGGCGTTGTCGGATGATACCGGGACCTTTGCAATTGTACAGGACCAGGTAGGAATTGGAGCTTTGAGAACCAAAAAAAAACTAAACACCAGAAAAGAAAAACTTAAAGCAGAAAATGTTTAAGGCCCCTAAGCAAAACACTGTCAAAACACGGAAGAAAAAGAAGTTCAGCATTAAAACAGACTTCTCAGCATCAGATGAAGACGACGTGGAATGTGACGAAGCATGTATCTTTTGTAATGAATTGTACTCCAGGTCAAAATCTCTGGAAGGTTGCAACTGTAAAGGATGGGCATATGAAGCCTGCAACAATGCAGAGGAGCATGATCAAAATTTTATTTGTGATTTCTGTTCTTAAAACTTCTTACAAATCTGATCAATTACCTTAATTTATTGTACATTCCAAACACATTAAATTCAAAATTACTTATGTTCCGTTATTTTTAAACCCACGTATGTTCCTCAGTGTAAGAAGACCACTGTACTAAATTATTGTTATAAATAAATATTTCAGCAGTAAAACAACAACTTTTTAAACTATTCCAACATATACCCGGTTTTATCCGACCTGGTCGAATAAATACGGGTACTTGCATACTTTCAAAAAATTATTTATTTACCCTCCAAAATATAGTTATTTCACATTGAAAAATATTTATTTTGGAACTAAAGAACTAATTTATCATTCAAATAGAACTTGAAGCAATTTTATTCATGTAGATGCTTAGGGAAAAAAACACATTTTGGTACCCGGTTTTGTCGAATTTTCCCCTACTTGAATTTTTGTGAAATAAGCAGGAAAAGGTTTGGGTTCTAAGTGCCATACGGACAGAACATTGTTTATTTCTAATGCAAATGGTCAAGGAACAAAAAGATATCTTAAGACAGAGAACAAAATACAAAATATTACATAATACCAATAATACTAATAGGCAAAGAAAATAAATAAATGAAAACAAAGTCATGTGCAATATAAATAAGGCTATTAGAGTGAAAACAAGGTCTCTAGAGTAAAACGGGAAAAAAGACCACTTCTAAACGGTTCTAGCTTCATAATGCTAGGCCTCCACTTGTGATTTCTAGTTGCTGTGACCAAAATATCGCTGTCGCAGAAAATTTACAAGGTGCACACGCTGCGATAGGAAATCGCTGAATTCAAATAAATTTTTGACTGGCGAAGGAAGTGTTTGTTTTCTGTTATCACAGTCCTGTGACGAATCTATGGCACTTACAATAATGAGATTTTTCATTTGGGAATGTAGCTACTTTACTAGATATCGGATATTTAGAATAAACACACCTGGTCCCTCTATATAACTACCCCAACACACAAAACATATCTTCATAACTTTAATTACCACAAGGCTACAAAGTCAACTAATACACACTTATGTGTCGACCCCATGTTAAGAGATTCAATATTAAGACAAACCAACACTTTATTCCACATATCTTTTTTGTTAAAGAAGTCCGGGACACAAAAATCGTCAAATTTTCGATATTTTTTTTTTACTATTTTAAGAAATTCTTTGTGTTTTTCTGCTTAAAATGACGTCTAAATCTGTTTCTAACTTAATAAAGAACTAGAGATATAATAATTTTTGTGGTGCGTTGTTTTGAAAATCTAACACTCTTGACAGTTGTTGTCATGGCAACAACATCTGTCCTTAAATGAAATTAAAACTTTAAATGCGTTTTTCTCCATGATGCATTTTTTCAAGATTTCCTGTATTCAAATTGCTATAAGTCGAAAACCGATAAAGTTTAAGGGTTGAAATTTGGAATATATCTTTTACAAACATTATGCTTTAATTTTGATTCAGCAAATTTAAAACAAATATTTACTTTTAAAAATATGACTTTTAAAAAAAAAGTACCTTAAAATTTTCAAAAATTTTCATTCAAATATTTTTTATTTTTTATTAAATTTAAAAAAAAATTTAATTGCTGAATCAAAATTAAAGTTTATAAATTTGTGAATAATTTACTGCAAGAATTTTGAAAATTGATCAAGAATATTTTGAGCCTTAGCAATTTAAAATGACCCATCTTTTTTTGAAAAAATTATAATTTAAAATTTTTAAAGAACTTTTGAAAAATTTTTGTGTTGTGATTTCGCTTATTAGTTAGATGGGTGATCAGTACAAAAAAATTCAAAATTCTAAATTAATTATTAAAAAAAATTTCAATGTGTCCCGGTCCCCCTTAATTTAGCTATCCCTAAGCTTCTTTTAGTCGATAAGTGTCACCCAATTCAGGACTTTTCCAATGCATATTTCGTAACAATAGCCAATCCTCCGTCCGATCTTAAAATTTGCACTTAATCAAATTAAAACTCCCCATATTAAAACATAACAACTTAAAATTTCTTTATTTCCCATTTTTGATCACTACCCATTATTAATCTCTAATATTATAAAAGGAAGTGTTTGTTCTGTTTGGGGCCGCAAAATCCTGACGATTCTATGGCACTTACAGCAATGAGATTTGGCACACGGGTAGTGCGAATATTTGCAATTTTTGGGTAGCGGCGAATTTTAAAATTCACTCTAGAAGATTTTAAAATGAATTTAATAGTTTTATTATCAATCGCTATTTCAAACAAGGAGAACTTTTTCTACCGTGTGACCTTGAAGTCAGGGTTTGGAACCATGCCAGGTTTTTTTTCATCCGCAGTACGCGGAGAAAATGTTTTTTTTTTTTCATTTCCGCTTTGATTTTGCGTGGTGGTGAAATAAATTTCCAGTCAGACGATAAATCTTTTAACTGAAGTCAGTTCCTTTTTTATCTCCTAGACCGTTAAAGATCGAGTAAAAATTTCAAGGGATTTGAAATCTGCAGAAAATTTCAGATTAGATTGATACCTAAAAATATGATTTTCTTTAAATAAATAATTTTTTAATTGAATATATCTTCAACGGATTTGAAATCTGCGGAAAATTTTATACACCAGATTAATACCTTACATCACGGCGTTGCCCGTGGTGTTGGTTTGTAGACCACGGGCAACGACGGGCTAGCCACGCAGTGGATAGTATTATTATAAAGAGCTGTTCTCTTTTCAAATTTCTTTAATAAGTAACTCAGAATCAATTATTGTTAATATTCGTCCATCATCACCTCCAGTTGATTCGCAGTCGGACATTTAAAACAAGTATATGAAGTGTTTTAAACAGAAACCAGAGCACGGCTGCTTCAGAACTGCGACTAAACTATCGCGTGGGTGCATGCACCTTTTTTCTAGTGGCGCCTTGTCCTTCTAAGGTGACAGAGCTCGGCATACTACTATTTCTAGACTCATCAGTGGACATACTAGGTGTCAGTTTATGTAAAAAAATAAAGCTCTCCCTGTGTCTGTTAAACAGTTATTCAAGACCTAAAAAATGTAAACAGTTTAACTCTAAGTGCATAAATCAAAAAGCCTTAGCTCTTTGAACTTTGGCAAAATTGCAAAAAAATGATTCTGAGATAATCGCATTTTAAGTACAAAATACAACAGAAGTTAATGAAAACAACTTACTTTTTGCAAATACTATATTTTTTAGTAATTTCTATTACATTGAGACTTTTATCAAAACAAGAGTTTTTACCGTAAACTCGTATATATTTTTTAAAAGCCAGTTTTATCTCTGATGACAAGTGAGTGATTTGTGATAATTCACTGAAAAATTATACATTTCTTGTTTAATGAACTGAAAAAAAAATTATTTTATGGGATCAGTACTATTTTGAAATAAACCACACATTCTTTTTTCTACAGCTATTTTTTTCTGTAAACGAGCCTTTTTGTAGTGATACGCATGCGACGAAATTTACCGCTATTTTTTCAATGTGTTTCCTTCAATGGCGTCACCACATGTTTTACATGAGGACCTGGATTTTGTCATTTAGTTTCCGCAGATTGATAGAAAAACCAGAAGTCTACACCTTAAGGGTATTTAAAATGTTTGGAATAATCATCGATAGATACACTATGATATAATGTTGCATAAATGGAAGTTTTCATGGAAAACGAAGACAATGGTTGGCAGTCGATTATGTAGTTGGAAGGTCAAATAAAAGATAAAAGGAAGCTGGTAGCAATTTTCTTCGACTCTGAAATTTTGTCCATTTGTTCTTGAATATCTAAAGCATCGTTTTATCCAATAAGCCAAAAAAAAAAGTGTGAAAATTTTTTTCTTCGAAATTTGGGGTTTACAAATACAAATACAAATACAAATATTGACGACCAGCTACAGGCTCAAGCCCAACAAGGCTGGTCCTTTGTTTATGAATTCTCCAATTCCCACTGACTATCCAATTGTGTCTTAAATTCGTACACTCCCTTTGAATTAACTATATTTTCTGGCAACGCGTTCCAACTGTCTATTACCCTATTAAAGTAGTAGTTTTTCCTTAAATCCCGATTAAAATGTGTCTTATTCAATTTATACCCATGGCCCCTTGTTCTGTTATCCCTATTGAAATTTAAGCCCTCTGTGTCCCCTTGTTTTACATACTTGAAAAGCTGAATCAAATCCCCCCTCCTTCTTCTTCTTTCCAGTGTATACATGTTTAGCTTACTTAAACGTTCATTATAGTCGAAATTTGCTAGCCCCTTTATTATTTTTGTAGCTCTGTGCTGAACCCTTTCAATTGATTCTATGTCCTTTCTCATATATGGAGCCCAGAATTGTACAGCATATTCTAGATGTGGTCTTACTAAACCCTTATATAATGGCAAGATTATATTCTTATCCCTTGAAGTTACAGTCTTTTTAATATACCCCAATAACCTATTAGCCTTTTTACCCGCAGCTGAACATTGGTGACCCATTTTGAAATCCCTGTGAATTATCACCCCAAGATCCTTGACTGTTTCTCCCTCCTTTACCTTTACTCCCTGCAGACAGTACTCGGCTCCACTATTCCTGTAACCCATATGCAGAACTTGACATTTCCCTACATTAAATGACATACCCCATTTTACAGCCCATTCGGATATCTTATCAAAATCTCATTGTAAATTTCCTATCTGTAACTTGGTATCCACTGTCCCCCATATTTTTAAATCATCTGCAAATATACTGATTCTATTCTTGATCCCCTGACCTATATCATCTATGAAAATTATAAATAAAATTGGTCCCAAAACTGATCCCTGAGGCACCCCACTTATAACTTCTGTCCACTGTGAATAATTTCCTTTTACCTGCACTCTCTGCTTTCTACCCAATAACCAATTCTTTATCCATATTAATGTTTTTCCCTGAATCCCCAGCCTTTCCAATTTAAACAGTAATGCCTCATGAGGTACTTTATCAAAAGCCTTTTGAAAATCTATGTACATGATATCCACACTGCTCTTATTATCCAGCTCCTCAGTAATTTTTTCGTAGAACTTCAAAAGGTTTGTAGAGCAGGATCTGCCCTTCCTAAACCCATACTGATTCTCTGATAACAGTCCCCCCTCCTCCAAGTATAACATTATATGCTTTTTTAACAGAGATTCAAATATTTTGCAAATTACTGATGTTAGACTTACTGGTCTATAGTTGCCCGGATCACTTTGTATTCCCTTTTTGAAAATTGGAGTTATGTTGGGTCTCTCTTAATGATATTTTTGAACCTAGGACTCGTTTTTTTTTATTATTTATCCTCCGCACATTTCAGCACATGGTCTTATAAAGTGAGAAAATCCCTACGGTATTCTCCTACGAAAAGTGTTAATTTCAATATTCAAAACAAAGTGATCAGCTGCAATTGAGACATATTCATAGTGTTTATTTAAGCAAGTATTTTCAGTGTTAATATTACTTTCCCCACGTTTTAGTGCTAGACGTAAATGCTGACGTCATATTATAAAATGATCTGATTTGTTATGCAGCAACGTGCTTTAGCAGTTGCTTAATATTCCATACCTACTCTTTGATGATTATATCTGATTGATGAACGCGAAACTTTAATCTTTGTCAACGAAAATGCTTACATTTCTAAAATAAAATATTACCTGCTCACTTTTTTCTTCTTTGGTGAGGAAGAATAGATTAGAAATAATTACATGACTTATGTAAGTTAATAATATTTTTGACGTTATATAACACTTATTGGTCATACGATGTACCATCAAAGCATGAAGATAGATAGCAAGAATTACAAAGAAAAGTCTTATTGATATGAATCAAAAATGTAAAGCTAAAAATTCTAATTAGATTCTAGTCAAATTTATCAATTTAGAAATTAAGTCTATTTTACTTTTGAAAATATATTAGATTGATTCAATTTATGAAATTTTAAAACATTTGTAACATCGAAAGTATTTACACATTCAATTCCAAATAATAAAAGTAAAATTTAGTGCAATGTGGTTGGGCAAACGAATAAATAAAGTTTTAAAGTAAATTTTATTCAATTCTCTTTCTAATTCTCTCTTTTGGTCGATGTCATATTCCATAAATACCATAATTGTTTAAACAATATGTAAAAATCAAATAAAATGTTATTCCAAAACAAAATGGCGTCCTTTATAAAAAACACTTCGTGTTTTATGAACTTGTAATTTTTTAGAAATATTTCTCGCTGTGTATCAATATTAAGTCTTATCATTCACAAAGCTGTTTCGTGTTCCAGTGATATTTATAATCCTATTCATATTTGCAGGACTTAAAATAAAAATTTGTGTTTGAAGATTTCTCAAATTTGTTTCTAAATAATTATGAATATTTAAATAATCTTTTCTTAAATTTGTTCGTAAATTTGAAATTTTTGAGATAATCGAATCATTCTAATTATTTGAAATTAATAAATACTGACCAATGAAATTAAGTCAATTTTTTAAATTATTTATTATTATTATTTATTTAATCGCTAACGAACAATCTTGTTTATTCGTTTATGTTTCGAGAAACTTTTTAATTTCTAAATAATAAACAAGTTAATTTGAGAAATTTCCATGTATTTTGTTGAAATGTACTACTTTTTTTCTGTTCGATGGGGGAAAAGAAACACAGTCCAGAAAGTTATTTTTTTTTAAGATATTTTCACGCTCGAATTTTTTCAAACGTAATAAATCAGATTTCTTTGCGAGGTGACGACGAAGTTCAATTGCTTCACAGACAATTTACGAGACTTTTAAACACAAGATGGCGCAGTAAAATTTCTGGAATGGATGCTTTATCGTCTGTTCTGAGAAGATGCCATTTTATGCGTTTTATAATGGATGAAATATTTCCTTCCGAAAGCCATGAAGGTTAGACATTGAGTCCTTGAACGACGCATGGGGGATTAAATTCTGGAAGTGAATTTTTCCTCTTTCCTCTAAGATTAGATAACCCTCAGCAGAGTGAAAAACTGAAGGGTCCCAGACCTATATATTAAGATCTTTATCTCCTATGTATTATTTTTGCTTAAGTCTTCGGACGAATGCTTTAGCACACATGAAATCCGTTTTGTTCTAACCTTGAATAAAATGAAACTGGGCTGCTAATACTTCTGATACTATTTCACGAGAATTTAATGACTGGTGCGTATGTTGAAAGTCAAATACTTTGTGTACTAGCCATTGGAATAAATTAAGTACCACTAAAATCCTGTTTCAATACTTAAGTATCAGATTTAGCTCGCGTGTCACTTTCGCAGGTGCGGACGAATACTTTAAAGTTACTTATTGTTACTGATTGCACAAACTTTTGATGAGTGGACATTGGTTTGCGTTATTTTACGTATTATTATTTTTACTATTCATTTCTTTTCTATTTCGTATTCATACTATCGGCTTACAGACAGATGCTCTTTAATTGCCTGTAATGATTTATATATTCCTTAACTCCAGTGTTAGTGGCACGATAAATACTTTATTTTGTTCTGATTGGCAGAAAAATATAGTTTGCTACAGTGCTACTCGTTTTCTACTTATTTTTGTGTGATCTACCTAGAATATTGCATGTAGAACTTTCCATGTGAAACATTCCATTTAGAATGTTCCATGTAGTACATCACATGTGAAAGGAAAATGTAATCGTTAAATAAAACAGTTCGACTACAACTGGCGACCAAGGATGGGATGATTTATATATTCCTTAACTTTGACAAAACAACATTTACTGTACAGCTGTTTAAAGACTAATAGTTTTCAGGCAAAAAATATATGTGTAGTTTGGTGTTATCGATACTTTATTAACAGATTACATAATGACAGTCTATTTCTCATCATGAAAGTAAACATTCAGTGTTTTCGAAACAATGCCAGTTAATTAGTTTTTGTTATAATCTGACGAGATATTGCAAAAAATTCAGGAGTATTTATTTTCAGTTACTCTTGATGCAGCTAAACATTTAATTAATTACTTTTATTGTGTTATTTTGTAATGTTTGCATAGAAAAATATTCAATTACACAGAAAGCAAAAACTATATCATCCAAACAATGCAAGGAAAATGCATAAACAAATATAGTTACATAAGTAATAAAAAAAATTTTGTGAAACAGATTAATTATTGAATTAAGTCATTGAAGCGTATATCAACCTCCGTGAAAGAATTATACAGTAAAAAGTATTTTTGTTGCAAAATTGATAGACAGATTATTTTTTTAAGGTTTAACAAAACCAATAAAATATTTATTATGAGAAACGCAAGTATTTTTTGAAGGTTTTAGAAAATCAATATTTGCAAAATAGAACGTTATCTACTTTTTATTACAATAATTCCTCTTTAAAAGAACTTCATTATAAATAAAATTTAAATCTAAACATTCCTCGTTAGTTTCTAAACCTATCATATTCAAGCGCGCTGAAGCTTCAAACATAACATGATAAGCAATATAATTTCATGAACAAAAGGAAATTTAAAATAAATATATAAACCAAAAAGAAAATTTTAAAAAGAAGTCAAAAAATGTCAAGATATTATCAAAAATTAAAGTGTTGTTGGATCAGGGCGTCGTCAGAGAGGAGCCTGACCCAGACATATACAAAATGGTGTTTTCGACGTACGAACAGCAATAAGCTGAAAAATTGCTAATAACTCCCCTAAACACCATTAAAAAACAAACAGATAAAACACCACAATTTTAAACCATAAAAAATTACAATTTCAAACTATATAAAAGAATACGAAGCCTAATTCACAACAGCAGCTTCGGGCTTATTAACACCGGTCTCCCGATGACTAAACGACAGGTGTGTAATCAAGCAGAAAACGAAAGTCAAAACAAACCATGCAAGAGCACTGAGGCTGCTGACATGGCATGGTAAGCGATATAATTTCAAGAACAAAAGGAAATTTATAATGATTATAAAAACCAAAAAGATCATTTTTTATCCATCATCATCATTGTATTATTTATCAACGAATGTCTAGATTCGGGAAAATACACCATCCGTCACAAAATAATTATTGGTAAACGAATAGGTTAGTCTATATGTAAGTGGAAACGTTTTACTTTTAACAGCTATGGTAAATGTTACGTTTTAGTTTAACAGCTATTATAAGTGCTACGTTTGAAGTTAACAGCTATGTTCGGGGTAATTGGTTGAAATCAATATTGCGAAAACAGCAAGAACTTTGAACGCCTTTATCTCTAAATATTAGTTACTAGAGTGGTTTTACTTCATTATAGGGGATAGGGTAGAGTTTATTAATATAAAAGAATAATCTCAGCATTTCATTCCATTCCTTTTAAAAAACTGAAAATATTTTAAGCAGGTTTTCTCCAAATTTGCTTTTAATAGAATTTATTCAACTGGATTATAGAATATAGATGCAAGTACCAAACAGCAGAAGTGTTCATAATGAATCACAATTTCTATATCGATAATTTGTGTTAAATGACACTTAAAAGGAAAAGTGAAAAATTTTTCTGGTTTTATATCTTGAAAACAAAAAAATTGATTACTCTAAACAGTGGGTGTACAGGTTCTAAGCCGATTCCACCGATTTCCCATAATGGCGCTCCACACACTTCATGAATGGGATTGGAGAAAGATCCATTCATTATTAAATAACTTTATATCTAAATTATTCAGAGACACATTTAGCAATTATTTTTACTTAAAAAAATATCTTCTACTAGCGAATACCTAATCCATTTTATTTGAACAAGCATAATTTATTTAAAATGTGTTCTTTTCAATATTTTGTGCCCATCTCAGAGATTGTTCGAATTGTGACTGGTCTTAATTTTTATTTCTCCTAAAAACTGACAAAAAATATCCTTTATTATTTTGGTAAGTTATATTTGTAGTTTTTGAATTGTAAATAAAAGCTTATAGTTGTAAGTTTTATGTTACAGTGAGTCAAAATCGAAACATGACTAATATTTCCACTAGATGCTTCAGTTTAAAATAATAAATAAGGCTAAGATAAATATTCTTACAAATAATTGATTGTGGCAGAAAAGTATTTTTTCTATGAAGTCTAATAAAATTACTAATTTGAACAGTTTTTATTAGCAATTTAAAAATATAAACTTGAATATTAGAAATAAGGCTGAAAGGAAAATCCTTTAAAATATTTTTTTAAGAAGAATTTTTTTCTATGATGTCTAGTATTGGTACCGAGTGAAATATAGGTTTCATTTAAATGCAAAATTTTAATACTATAAATAAAGCTGAAATAAGTATTCTTTAAAATATTTGTTTGAAGAAAACTATATTACACTCGGTACCAATACTAGACATCATAGAAAAAATTCTTCTTAAAAAAATATTTTAAAGGATTTTCTTGCAGCCTTATTTATAATATTTAAGTTTATATTTTTTAATTGCAAATAAAAACTGTTCAACTTAGTAATTTTATTAGACTTCATAGAAAAAAAAATACTTTTTTGCCACAATCAATTATTTTAAGGAATATTTATCTTGGCCTTATTTATTATTTTAAACTGAAGTAACTGGTGAAAATATTAGTCATTTTTCGATTTTGACTCACTGTAACATAAAACTTACAACACTGACCTGAATATAGTTTGACACCAATTTTATGATGATAACTTGAGTAGAACTGAAGATATAATCAAAAGAACGTTTTGACACCTGTCAAAGTTTTGGAACGAAAAATTTGTCGACGTATCCAAAAAACTGTTAACAAAAGTACAATTGCATACAAATTGTACCGTAGAAAGGTACTATTAGCCAAAATAAACCTTAATCAAAGGTCTGAAGACATTAATGGATACCGACGGTTATTACGGATATTACCTACTCTGAGTGAAAAATCCATCAGGTAGTAAAATTTCACTTTTGTAACTGATTTTCATTAATGAAATTTTAAAGTGAGTTTTCTCAATGATGGATTTTTTACACTTTTCCCAACTTTAAAATGATATAACTCAAAATCTATTCAAGATAAATGCATGAAATTTGGTATGTATATTCTTCATACATATTTAACTGATTTGTCTTCAGCAATTTTAAAAATTGTTCATGTGTTATAAAATATTAGTGTTTTTATAAATTATAATTTAAAAAAATGCTAATTTTTAATTAAAAATTTTTAAATATTTTTTTACATGCATGAATTAAAAAACTGTGAAGATAAATTTTTAAATATAATATCTGCTTTTAGAAATTGTAAATACTGTGTCTGTTCATGAATAATTTCTCAAGTTATATCAAAAGTAAACACAGTCACTTTTTTGAAAATTTTTAAATTTGAAAATTTTTTGAACTGATATCAAGTTAATTTTTTATTATTTTCTATTTGTAAATTAGTTGCTATGCCTTCATTAAAAATTCAAAAACCATATCTTTACTGGCAATAAAAATTTAAAACAGTGTCCCCCCCCTTAAGGAAATGTACTTTTTCTATCGTCTAATAGTGTTACTGAATGGAATGGCTTTTATTTTATTTTAAAAATACAAATTTTATAATTATAAATAAGGCTGAAAAAATTTCTCTATAATTTTTTATTTGATATTAAACTAAAAAAACTTCAAAAATTTTATTTGGATACACGAAATTGAATCTAAATAATTCGAAAGAGAAAACCCTCTCTGCAGTTTATTACCTTATAAAGCTCTACGCATCTAATCCGGAAGAAAAGTCTTCATTGCGTAAGTTCCTGGAAGGTCTCACTTAATATTCTTCTCTTAATCCAAAAGTCTAGAAAAGAGAAGATTCTAAATCCCGATTTTCATGGTGAACCTGATCATCAATATTAGAATGACATCTTCTCTATGCCAATAATCAATCAAGATTCACCGTGCTTGATTGGGTTAGGTAGAATTCTATGGTGCCAGGGCCATATTTGGTCTTGTTGCATCGTATACAAGACGCAGCGTCAAGTAAATGGGCATACACATACAACGAAAATTTTAACTGACACAGCGCCGACCAACCGGTTTGGGGTTAAGGTGTTAGTCTCTAGATCGGAAGGTTCCTAGTTCGAATCCAGGTCAGTGCATGGGTGTTTGTAAGCGTATGGTGTAGAGGCGGCTGGTGCACCTTAACTCTGTCATGGCCAAAAGTCCTCACGTTGGTGTGGAAGTTTGGATTGGTGCCAGCTCAGGTGTTGGCTCGTCATCTGACTGTGTTTCGAAATTACGTGGATTTGTCCTCGGATCTTTTCCTCCGGGGATTGATCCCGGACCGTCATCAATAGCCCGTTGTGTTGCTCTAGTACGACGTAAATTAAAAATTACCAATTTAACTGACACAGCAAAGAGTAATTAAATACACCCAGGGATGGTAATTTGGTAATTTTTTTAATTAACGTCGTACTTGAGCAACACAACGAGCTATTGACGACGGTCCGGGTTCAATCCCTTAAGTGAAAGATCCGAGGACAACCACTCGTAATTTTGATCCACAGTCAGATGACGAGGCAACACCTGAGCTGGCACCCCACTCTCCAAACTTCCACACCAACCCAACTTGAGGACTTTCGTCCACGACATATTTAAGGTGCACCAACCGCTTTGACACCATAAGCTTACAAACATCCATGCCCGGACCCGGATTCGATCCAGGAACCTTCCGATCTAGAGGCTAGCACCTTAACCACTATACCGGTTGGTCGGCACACCCAGGGATGAATAGAACCTTGCAGAAATAGAGCCCGCAGGTTGCTAGCGCAGTGGACAAACCAATAGAGCCATGTAGGTTCATTCATAGTAAGTAGGTAACTGAATTGATATCGCACTGGAGCGGCACACCGGGGTAATGGCGATGTCCAGGGGTCGATCCCAGTCTGATAAATCCGAGGATAAAACCTTATAGTTTGTAATCTTGGTTGGATGACGAGGTCGACACCTTGGCTGCCACCCTATTCGCACACATTTCCATCCCCACCTACACGACGGTCTTAGAGAATCATCATGAATTTCTAGAATCTATACTTTTTAACTGGGAGCTAGAAAATGTGTGCATTGTTTAGCTATTCACGATGATTATAGTTTTGACTGTTTCCTTAGAAACGATATTCCAGAATATAGACATTTGGATACATCTATGCTTCTTTTTATGCTTAGAATAGAAAAAATCTTTCATCAAGATTACATAAATCATTTCCGTCATAGAATCTTCTAGAAAGATTCCTTCAACATGTTTTCGAATTAGAATGTACTTTATCGAGGCATAAGGGCGAACTTAATTATCTTTCTATTATAAACAAAAAATTGTCTGTATTTTTCAGGTTTATTCGCTTTGTGATTGGTAGATAGCGAGTCACGTGAGAGCGAGTCTTGCGGTTCACCGGGCTAATTAATTTAGAGCACGCGCAGACGATAAACACCAGTTATATTTTTTAATTAATTCATTCATAAAATTTGAGAGTACGCGATAGAAAGTTTAGAATGTTTTCAGAAGAATCGGTTAATTCGGTCGCCGTTTCCTTAACAAGTCGAATATGAAAAAATTAGAAAGTACTAGTACCAGAAACACGGATCAGCTAAAACATTCAAAATTATGATGAGATTTTCTCTGAATTTTAACAATATGTTACGCTAAAATATTTCCTTTTTTATGTGGAAATGAGATGTTTTATTCTTGAGATTTTTTTAAACATTTTGTTTTTATTTATACTATACTTCCGTGTATAGGCCGAGAATTTTTGGAACGTTTTCTAAAACCAAAGTACTGGTGTCAGCTTACATACGGACCCGCTAATCTCACAAAAAACTCGGGGTATGCGATAAATATCGCAATGGGAAGGGAACCTTCAATTAACTTCGTACTAAAAGTCCGGGATCAATCCAGCAGCGATCACAATGAGGATGGATTTTGTGAAGCAATAACCTCCACCTCATTGTTGAAAGTATAGTTCGCGAAGCGAACTAAACATGATTTCGCAGCAATCATTGGGGGTTGACGAGCGATAGCGAGCAGGGCGGAACCCCCTAGTGATTTTAAAAGAAAATTGTCTTGTTAATATTCAGTAAGATGTTATTTTAATTTAGTTAAGGAAATTTACAGTAGATGGCAGCACGAAAATTATCAATCTGAATAGTTTATACTGAAAGTTGCTTTCAAAATATCTCTAACTAGCAAAATACCCGACCTTACTCGGTTTGAATTGGTTTACTCTAAATTGAAGAGATAATCAAAATATATAATGACTTACGTTTTTTGTAGAATTAAAAATTATTTGAATACCTTTCGCCATCTTTATAATTTCTACACCTTACTTTGGACACAAATCCTACACATGCCTATCCATTCTAATACAAAAGACGATTTTGAGGGAGAGTTGAAATTCCCTTTCTTAAGTTATTTTCATGTTCAACTCAATAAATAAAAATTACGATTTACGGCGAGTGCTCTCGCACTCATAGTCAACAAAACAATATTTTTTTTACCTGTGGCACTCTTGCATCCGGTATGTGACATTGTGAAATTTTGCAATCTTCTCTAGTTCGTATTTTTTAAACATTATTATTCTTTCAATAACGGCATTATTTCTTCAATAACGGTATTATTCCTTCAATAACGGTATTATTCTTTCAATAACGGCATTATTCTTTCAATAATGGCATAACTACACTTAAAATTTACTGAAAATTTATTCTGACTTATCTGCCTTTTTTAAGTATAATACTTTGTGGTGGTGTTGCGTGTGATGAGAAGGAAAACACATTTATTAAAATAATAAATAACACAGAAAACAGCGAAATAAAACAAAATAAAAGATGTCGCAAAAAATTGTTCTAAAGATATTAATTTGTGATTCATTTTTATCTATTGATCTCGCACAGTTGCCGTACAACTAAAAGTGCACAAAATTTAGATATGCGAAAATAATTCAGAGCAAAAGAAACAATAAATATCACTGCTCGCGCGATCTTGCTCGTTGAAAACTCTCGTCTGTCCCAAATATTCAGAAATCGTTTTCATTGCGCAAAGAACAAAAATAAGACTCGAAATAAATGAAATAATAGAGTTAAAATTATACAACAAAAATAATTTTTTGAAGAATAATTATTTTTTCAGCAGTACTGGTAAAGCAATAGAAGTAATCGTAATATTCAATATACATTCCAATTTTTTCAAAACTTCCGAATTATGGTTGATTTAAGTATACTTACTAAGATGTTTCAGCATGAAACTCAATTAAATATATCAATAAAGAATTGTTTAATATTGAATTCACTAAACTAATAAATAATGTATAAAATAAAATGCATTGCAATCAAATATCTGGAACAAAATTCATGTGATGCCTACACAAACACAAAATCGAACATAGAACAGAAAGACGGACAGACAGACTTTCGCAACCAATTCCACTCAAATGAAGATAAGTACTCACTGTGTGCAAATTTCCATGAAAATATATTAAACCGTGTGGACGTGTATAGGACACATACATACAGACAGATGGACAGACAGACACCAAACGCTAAAAAGGAGGATTTAGCATCAGAAGGGTCCAAAACGGATAGAAAACTTGAATTGGATCGAAAATATTCAATGTACAAACAAACACTCCATTCTTATTTATATAGATGTTCACAGCGATTACATATACTTGGTAATTTTTTTCGTCATGAGCAAAAATATTCTTACCTGATAGTAACAGAAAAATAAAGAATAATAATGGTAACGAAAACTCTGGACGATTCCTAAATGTATATAAAACATCACTTTACATAAGCAAAATTAATGAATTTTTTCTCGTGTCCAAACATTTAAATCTCTGGTTTAAAGCAATTACACATTTTTACGAATGAATTTGAGTTGAATTAAGTGTATTTTTTGTTTTAACACGTCTTATAGCCCGGTACAGATCAGCGAGGGACGCGTTGCGATTGCGTGACTGATTTCAACTCATAAAAATATTGGGGTTATCGGGAGTTTGGCAACGGTGCTACTATCGTTTGGTAGTGCGCAGTTAATTTTCAGCTGCTGAGAGGGCCTGCGGATCAATGACATTTCTTGACTATGTATATTGTCTTATTCTACTGTGCGTCGCGAGTATACTTTTTTTTTCGTTGTCGATACCTCCAAAATAAAGGTGATTGAATATTGATTTTGGAATGTAAATGCTGTCAAAAAACTGTACAAGTCGTGTGTATTGAAAGAATTACATTTTTTTTTAAATTGTGGCAAAATAAATAAACATTACCAAAATCCACTGTGTATTTTAAACGTAATCTTGTCATAGACCGCGTATATGTAGTTCTACATTTAGACACAACAGGTGAATCAATTTCAGTACCACTATTTTCGTTTTTCAACAACGTTTCACTTTGTTTGCCGACTAGTATGTGAATAACAGACCACACTATACAGGGATTGAAAATGTTTGAGCTGCAATTTTAGAAACTGCTGTGGTACGTAGACAGGTAGGTATTTTATGTAACGTCGAACTCGAGCTACACAAGGGGCTATTGGCGACGGTCTGAGACCAAACTCGAAGGGAAAGATATGAGGACACCACGTAATTTTGAACCACAGTCAGATGACGAGGTCACACCTAATCTGGCACTCCATTCTCCAAACGTCCACACACGCCAACATGAGACCATTCGAGACCACGACAGATTTAACGCGCACCAGCCTACTATATACACGATGGTCTTTGATTGGATTCGAACTCGTAACCCTCCGGTTGCTAATCCGTTCCGCTTCCAACTGTGGTAGGACGGTGCAGAACGTATGAAATCAATAGCTTGCATTTTAAAGTAGGTAGGTAGTTGAATGTACATCGTACTGGAGTAACACAACCGGCCATTGATGACTGTCCTGGTTTAATCTCGAAATGGTAATGGTAATATTAGTTAACGTCGTACTAGAGAAACACAACGGGCTATTGACGACGGTCCGGGATCAGTCCCTTAAGGGAAAGATCCGAAGACAACACCTCGTAATTTTGAACCACGGTCAGATGACGAAATAACACCTGAGCTGGCACCCCACTCTCCAAACTTCCACACCAACCCAACAGATTTAAGGTGCACCAGCCGCCTCTACACCATACGCTTACAAACAGCCATGCCCGGACCCGGATTCGAACCAGGAACCTTCCTATCTAGAGTCTAACACCTTAACCACTATACCGGTTGGTCGGCCTAATTCTCGAAAAGAAATATGCGAGGGCAACGTGGTAGCTCGGTTGGAAGAGTATCGGATTAACAACCTGAGGGTTGCGAGTTCGAATCCAACCAAAAGACCGTCTTATAAAACGGGGCTTGTGCACGTTAAATCTGTCATGGCTTCAAATGTCCTCGCGTCGACGTGGTGTGGAGTTATGGAGAGTGTGTTCAGGTGTGACCTCTTCATCTGGCAGTGGTTCAAAATGGCATGTTGTTCTTGGATCTTACCCTTCGGGTTTGATCCCGGACCGTCGCCAATCACCATTTCTGTTGCTCCAGTGCATCTTCAATTAAGTACCTACCTACCGAGGGCAACGCCTAGTAGTTTTGAACCACGTTCAGATGACGAGGTCAACACCTGAGCTGGCACGCCACTCTCCAAACGTCCACGCCACGCCAACGTGATGACATTTGAGGCCACTCCAGATTTGACGTGCACCAGCCCCTGTTTAATCGATCGTCTTTTGACTGACCTAGTTTCGAACACGCAACACTTCTGTTGATAATCCGTTGCTGTTCCAACTAGGCGTCTGGTTTGCTTCTTTTTGCTCTGAAAATTCCTCTCGCACAGATGCTGACGAGACAGAAGAGGAACACGAAGTCAATTCGAGGTCGAAGCAACTAAAATATATATAACAAAGCCGCAGACAAACAGCGAATAGTTAATGAATTCGAAGAAGAAAATTAGAAGTAAATTAAACTAGAAGTCCGAGACGCGTCGATGAAACGTGAAGAAATAAGGAAAGGAGTAAATTAAATCAACTGTTTACGGATGGAAGTATTTTCGCGTAATAGCTCCGCTCCTTTGTTAAAATGTTCGAAGGAAAATTATACAGATCCATGCCTAATTTGAAATATATATGATGTAGTAAAATAAAATCACTTTGGTACATGGCTCAATGGGTTTGCCCACGGCGCTGTCAACTTCAGAGATGTAGGCGGAGTTGGTTAGATTCTTCCCCGGCGTATTGTTTTGTTCGTCTGAGGACCTCGATGGATACTGTAGCGCAGTGCTCCCCAACCTTCTTATCGCCGCGGACCGGATCAATGTTTGATAACTTTAATGCGGCCCGCTGGAGTGGGGGGGGGGGGGAGAGAGAGATACGTTGATTGTTTATATTTTAGATTGTTTTGATTTAATAATTTTAATTTAATTGGATTTATACATGCCTTCAAAATAAAATACAGTTACACTAAAAAATTGATAAAATGTGATTTAACATTTTATATATAACTCACTAGTACGCTAAATCAATAAAATAGTTTCCCAACCACAAAAAACCCACGAAGCGCTCGAACTCTTTTTAAAAGCAAAGACAGGTGATCGTGCACCAACTAGGAGAATGAATGTTTAGGCTCAGTCTCGCCTGAAATCCCCGCTAATGTCTGAAACATGTCTAAAATGCCCCTGTTCACGCGCCGTCCCCACAACTTCAGTTTGGATTTAAATGCAGCTACTCTGTCTGTCAACTTGAAAACAGTTGTCACATTTGTCAAAATTAGAAAATAGAGAAATACAGAATTCAGAAATCATAATTGAAGCTCTAGTAACAGAACAAATTTCAAGTTCTGATTTACCGCCTCCTAATTTGAGTGAACATTTATTTCATAGATAACAACCGCACAAACCCGAGATAAATACACCAAAGTAAATAAAATGGAAATAATTTACTATTTCTTGGACGGCCCGGTACCATTTGATCCACGGACCGGTACCGGTCCGCGGCCCGGGGGTTGGGGACCACTGCTGTAGCGGATTGGCAACTGGAGAGTTGGTTGCTAGTTAGAGAGTTTTATGAAGCAAGGTCTTTATTTGGCCATGCTGCGCTAGACAAAAGACATACAATATCAAGTAATAGACATACACACATTAAGAAAATTTTATTGCCACATAAGAGAGAAGTACATCCAGGGTTGGTTGGTGTGGGGGATATGGTGCACGGTCCATATTTCGACATATCGAGCCAGACTCAGGATATACAATATCAAGTAATGGACATACACACAATGAAGTTGGATACAGAAGAGAGAAATACAGGTGCATTTCAAGACGTGTGCGAAGGGGTCTGATTCACGTTAAATCTGATGTGGCCTCACGTAGTCCTGGTGTGGAAGTTTGGAGAGTGAGGTGCCAGCTTGTGTATGGATCTCGTCATCGGACTACTTACTAGTACTGCTGTCAGTGAATTGTTCGTTGAGTATGTCTCCATTTACTTCGCGTTATTTAGCGGAGCTTGGTCAAATAAGACCCTTTTCAAATAATCCAATAAGCCAATTGTTTCAACAGCCTGAGTGTCGCAAGATCTCTGAGTAGTGTGGTTTTGCTTTTACCCTACATCCCACGTTTGATGCCCGAACTCTGACCTCTTCGTTCTTGGACACTGCAGGAGATTAATTGGGGTGATTCGTGAAGGGGTACCCAGTGGGCAGTCGATGTTACACTTAAACAAGGACGAACACCAGCAACGATTGGACCACTGATACCATTTTAGCCGAAATAGGTGTAGGTATTTAAAGTCACACTGAGTAGAAACAACGTACTATTGCCGACTATCCGGAATCAGTCCCGAAGATCCAAGGAAAACGAGAGATTAAATTACAGAGATTATTATAGAAATACATTCTTCGAAAAACGAATCTTTCTTTGCATTTAAATTATTTTACACAATGTATTACGTAACCAAACTAATTCGAATGACGCCCTTCTTAATAATCTATATATATAAAATTCAAATACCACTCACTGACTGACTGACTCATCACTGTATCTCAAGAACTACAAGTCCTAGGAAGCTGAAATTTTGAAGGGTGATTTTTCTTATAACAAAGGGGTGCACTAAGAAATGATTTTGAAAAATTCGAATCCTAAGAGGCCTAAAATTGACCTAAGGCCTAAGCCAAAGGCCAATTTGAAATCGCCATAGAAATAACGTTGAGTATAAAACGATTGCTGTACGCATCTCAGATTGCTTTACCAGTGTTGATCGAAAAGCAATTTTCTTAAAACAAATTAAATTATAATGTTCATGTTTGAACTGAATTTTTTCTTCTTCCCATGATGAAAATAATATTTATAAATATTTGATTGATAAAGAAAGAATATTTAGAACATTTAATTTTATATTTACTTAAATTTTATAACGGAGCACGAAATGCCCAAACGATAAACTCATTGATCATAAAAGCGTAATTTTGCTAGCTACTCGGTATCTGGCAACCTCAGAATAAATGTTTAATTTTTTAAATTTGATTTATAATTCTTTTTTTGGGTATTAGAGTTGAAAACGAGATGGTTGCGGTCATATTTGAATATTCCCAAGTATTATAAATACGTGTTCTATTTTGCTTATAAATCATTGCCTTTATCAATAATGTTCAAGTTTTTTGTCGAATTGTTTTACTTCAGAATATATTCAGGAAGTCGAAATTCAACACGCAAGAACAGATTTTTTTTCTTCAGAATTCTGCCTTTTTTAAGGATCGGAATTTTGTTTCTGTTTGCATTATGTGTTCCGGTATTACCTATTCCAGAAATATTATATGGGAGTTGGATTTTATTTATTTATTACTTGCAAAATATCACTAGACATAGGTATTTTCGTGGTGGTAAATGTATATTTCCGCCAACTTTCTTTAAATCTTTGGTTGAATACGTAATAGTGTGTAGATAAAAAGAATAAATAAAATTAACAAATCAAAATATTTTTTTAAGTGTGTGATTTGTTATTTTAAACTGACATGAAAAATTTCAAAAATAACTTAAAATAAGATGGGTTACGTTTAGTTAAAACTGGTAGTCATACTTTGTTGTTTAAAATATATTTCAAAATTTTGATATAGCTTTCATTGAAAAAATATTAAAATAAATTTAATTTAATTTGTTTTTCGTGTTTCATGGGTGTTATTGAAAGCTGTACTCCATAGTCAAGTAACTACATCTATCATTCTAAATAGATACGTGCTTTCCATTTAGAAACCAAATTTCTGATCTTAAAAAGTACCATAAGGGTTCAATTTAAAACTGTATGTGTGTTGTAGAAAAGAGAATTTTTAACAAGACTTTGTTGATCTTGGAATAATATCACACTAAGTAATCTTGAAAATTTGAAATTTTATGTCTTAAGAGAAAGAAAGTCAAGGTTGCTTACTCTATTTATTGAAGCTGTTCTTACGCAACTTAGATGCATGTGAAGCGTTCGTTGAAAGTGATTTTTTTTTTTGTAAATGCGCTGTAAAATCAACTTTCTGTTTATTAAATTGTTATTGATTGGGTTTATTTGTCAACTCTGATGACATGTATTTCTAACAAAAGCTCTGTTATTCCACATGCCACTGAATCGAATTTTCTGGAAAAAGTGCTTTTGCTTCAAATTAAATTAGTCACGAATGTCGTAAATTTTTAGCCCCTTTAGACAAATAGAACGCGGGTTAATATATAGCCTATCATATCCGCAGGGTTCTAAAGTATAAGTTACCAAATGTGCGGTTTTGTCAAAAGGTGGATTAGTGTAGAGAACAGATAAACGTCAACTCTGCTTTATATATCCAACAGAAGTTCCGTTATTCCACCTGCCGCTGAATGGAATTTTCAAGAAAAATTGCGTTTGCTTCAAACTAAATTAGTAAGGAATGCTGTACCAATTTAATTTACCAACTTCTCATATTGATGATGAAATTCGAAAATATCGCATACTAGGTGAAAGAATGGCACAATGAAAACATATTCATAGGAAAACTAAGTGCAAGACTATCCACCGAAAATTCGCCATTTTTACTAAAATTCAATGCACGGGAATATTCGTATTCACTCGAAAACGTAAAATCAACTTCAGCAGAAGTGTGACGAATATGAAATGAATTATATGGTTGGATACAACATATATGCATATTTGCGTCCGAAGTAAATTGTAGAAGCGATGGAGAAATTAAATTATAGTTAATTTTTTTTCCCGTACACTTAAATGATGCTAACATTATTTTATGAAAAAGAATTGATGATGACTTTCAATCAACATATTATTAATTCAACCCGAGCAAAGCCGGGTATTTCTGCTAGTATGAATATATACGTTCCTTTCATATTATACGTGAAAAATCATTAAAAAAAGCATTTTATTTCAAAAGTTTTTTACGAATTACTTAATTAGATTCTAGTCAAAACTAATATTAACTTCAATATTAGAACGTCCGGAATTATGCAAACGATAAACAATTAAAAGAAAACGAATGAAGACGATATTTTTCCATAGCAATTTTTTCATTACAATTAATACATTTTTTCTATTTTACTATTGGCATCATAGAACCTTCCTTTTGTAACAATTGAAATGTTATTCTAAATTGCACAGTGTAATTATTATTTATTTATCATTTACTTAGATTCCATTACTCCTATTATACTCTATTGGGTGTGTTTCTTTCTTCCAAATAAACTTTAAATCTTCCTTCATATTTGCAATTATTTTCCAATTTATGAATCTTCCAAATAATTGACCTCCAAGTCTAAACTTTTTTTGAAGTTAAAAAGTTTCTAAAAATTTTGTCATTGACTTAAAAAACTAAACTTTTGTTTCCTGAATTTTATTCGTTGTGTGTTTTCCGGCTATATAGCGCCCTTTTATGGGTTTTTAGAATGTTTCGTGCTTTGTTTATGTGCTATTTTTATGTGCGGTTTCCCAGTATCTTAAATGGAATTTTTTCTGCTTGGAAACATCAATAAATCGCCTAATAAATAAAAGAATACTCTAGTTTAAATACATTTTCGCTCTTTCACAAATGCTATATGTTGTGAAAGACAGTATGTCGTACCGTTGTTATGTAATAAAATATATTTTGTCACAAAACGCATTAAATTAGGCATCAGTCCACCAAGCACAACTGTGTAGACAGTCGGCTTAGCTCGAAGCGCTTGAAGCACGTTATCTCTCGACATTCCACGTGTGAGTAGCTTTCCAAATCTTACACTGTTAACACGAATTTGCATTTATTTGAATGACCAGAATTTAAACAATACTAAAGTCCTTCCTGTTTTCAATGAATTTTCGAAAAACCTAAATTATGATTTCATTATATTTGATAAACCATACTCAAGCCCCTCTTTGCTTTTGAAAAAAAAAAAAACTTCGAATTTCGAAAACTTTAATGTTAAAATGAATGCAATTCACATTAGCAGACAAGCGATTTTATGTGTTCAAATATTTATTTCTCATTTGTTTATATCGATGTCAATGTGATTGTGTGATCTCTATGTGTTGAGAGATTGTCAATGATGCTCATTGAAGCAACCAATTGATCGTGTAAAAGGTTATTGTCAATCGATTGACGAACATAGATAGAAATTTTGATTGATGGACATTGACGGACGCCATTGGCACCGACTGATTATGTAAAATACGCAATTGTCAATCGTAGGGCTTTTTTTTATTCTCTAGTTCATGTTTCTATCTTCGCGATCGTTAAAGATAGAGAAAATATTTCAATGGATTTGAAATCTGCGGAAAGGTTTGCACCAAATCGTTACCTTAAATGTAAATTTCTGTAAATAAATAATTTTTTATTGAAAGTTTTATATTTTCGCAAAACGAATATATTTTCGCAACGCGAACATAAAAAGCACAATTTATCTCGTTTTATAGAAAAGATATAACTCGAATAAAGTACTTAGTTGTCATAATTTACTGCATTATATAAATAGTCATTAAAATTAGGATGAAAATTCAATAGTATTCGATGTTTTGAAGAACAGTCATACCTCGAAGTTACACGATGGTGGGACCAAAGAAAAATGGCGTAAGCCGGAGTATAAATTTTCATATAAATTTTATTTTATTAGGAACAAGGCATAACGAAAACACTAGTTTGAAGAAAAATATTGTATGAAATTGCAGTTCTCTTTATACATATTAATACAAAATATTATAAAAATTAATGAGTTACTAAGAAAGTTATTTCGATGACGATTTTTTCATAAAATTTAACAAATATGTCTAACGACACAATGCCTACTTTTTTCATGTAAAATTTCTTCGTAGCAAGCTAATAGTTTTTATCCTTGCTTTCTATTCATAGCGCGTTCTTCGTTGGAGTGTTTTCTACATCTTTTACCCCCTTTCAATTAATGCAGACGGTCTTCAACAGTCGTCCTGTTTGTTTTGAGTGCAGGTGATTTGTAACTGATTCCCTGTAAAATCTGTCGACACAAAGGGATCTGGGATTCAAATCTCTATTGTAATAAATCGTGTATATAGTTCTTTGTTTAGAAAATAAACTCTAGTTAACTGTAAATTAGGCTGTTTCGTTGTGCTGACAGACACACCACTCGGCCCACTAATTAAAATACGAATTGTCAATCGTTCGGCAGTTTCAGCAGGCATGATGGATGCATCAAGCTCCACGAGAAGCGATTGTGTCTGGGAACGAGAGTTTGTGAAGTTTTTAATTACTTTGAATCGTGTTTATCCTGAGTATATGGAAAGTTGTGAATATTTAAACAAAAAAATAGTATCGCTTTGCAAAAAATGGTTAACGTGTTGAAACAATACAAATCAGATATACTGAGGAAAAACTTAAACAAGTAATTAATATTATGCGTACGATTCAGTACCTCGCAGAAACTTTAGTAAATGTTAGTCAATGAGTAAAGTAGGCTTCTAAGCTTATACCACTCTTTTGGACCAGCGTCTTTTCTTTTCTTTCTTCTGATTGCAGACAGCCAAAGTCAAAGCAAGAAAACCCAAATCTGAATGCGAAATCATTTTGAAACTCTAAAAAGAAACACGTCACGTCACTTCGAAAAACATTGACATAATGAGATTGACGGGTTGATTGAAGCTATATTGAAACACCTATCAATCGAAAGCGTCAATCACATTGACTATAATATTGATCGTCTAAGGTGCCCGCAATTAATATATAAGCATCTTACACTCTTGAATATTTAATTTCTTATAATTTTCGATATCTGTCTCATCAATTAATATAATACATTATAATGAATCTAAGCATTGTTATGCAAGTTTTATATGTATAAATGAGATAAAATTAATTAAAATGTAAAGAAATTCCGTATATTCTTAATGATATTTCTAATATAAAGCATATGGCAAAAAGTACCCGCCTCAGCCATAGTATCACAATTAACATCAGAACGTCCAAATCAATTTCATCATACACTATTGAAAGGTGATTCGGTATTTTTGTACTTCAAAAATTTTTTTCGTGTTCGCTCAATTTCTTTTTTTTTATAAGTCTGATTGATACTCCAGTTTTTTATTACCGTTTTAATCAGACATCTAAAGAATTTAATTTTAGTAGCGAGTTTTTCCGTAGAGTTTTAGCAATGTCACACAGCTCCGTTGCTCAAATCAAACATACCTAAAATAAGCTGCACAGTTGGAGAATGTGTAACGAAACATTTGATTTTATATTGTTATTTGTTTGTGTATTTTTATATTGTTATTTTATATTTATATTACGTCTGTTATTTTCTCCAATGTACAAAAACGTTTATCTACGTGCCGAGTAAACTAAAGAAATATACAGATTCTTAAATTTTACTTATAAAAATTATGTAATACAAGCTATTTGCGTTACAAAACGAATCATTAGTTAAAATATAGGCAGACCTATATTTTTAAAACCTTACATAAAGCTTTTGATTTATATTTTTTAGTTTATTTTTAAATTTGTGAACAGTTCAGTTTATCCAAAATTACCTTTCTTTTAGGACACTAGTAGACCCATTTATAGCATCTGCATTACACTTCCTTTGTTGATTGTACTTATTGATGGCAAAGTCATTACTCACATTTCACATCTTATGTCAATCTATTTATAATTCACATAGCATCCATATTCACATAAATGGATTTCATACCTCTAAATGAAACAAAATTATTCAAAAAAATAAAATACGATTTCGTTTATTTTTTCTGGCGCTATTTCGTGTTTCCAGTCAAAAGCATGCTAAAAGGCATAACTTCAGTCATGGTATGATAAAAAGATTAGATTCTGACCTTCTATTTCAATTTCATCTAATTCCTTGTCCAGTGACGATTCGGAATTGTTTTATGCTAAACATATATCCGTTCATATTTTCTTTTCTGTGTGCTGAGATTTGTATCTCCCATATTTCTCATTCCTTTCTGTATATAAACACTGGTGAATAAATGCATTTGAATTGTGTATTCTTCCTTGCGGTATTATCAATGTTATACAGCTCTATAGCTCAAATCATTAAAGCAAAAGTGGAAAAATCCCGTAACGGTCGATTTCTTATTGTTTGTATCCGTTGTTGCCATCCCACAATAAACAAGTAACGTATTTCTGTGCTACTTACGTTAGTGAGCGGTAGAAATACGTATATAGATTTTATTTCAATTATTTTAATGATATCTTATTTTTATCACTTGTAAAATGTAAAGAATTGGACATGCCATCTATTGAAAATTAGCAACTCAATTACATTCAATAAAGATTTAAGTGTTACAAATGAGGCATTTGAAATTCAATGAATTTTAAATTCGAATTCGTCGTTACTTTCTCGCAGTGTTTTCAAATGGGGTTAAAAATATATCACAATTGCTGAATAACACGAGGATTTAATGTAACAAGGATTTGATTTAACTCCACATGAGTGAAATTGAATCTTGCATAACAATCGAGAGAGTGGTTTGCTCTTGTGTCATGCCATTTCGTTGTATCACTTTTACAAGCCCGCCATTTTGCATTTTATATTTGAAACAACTGTCTAACTGCCTTGTTGATGTTGCGTATTTTCTTTTTTGATGCAACAACGACTAATTTGAAAATCAGGATTTTTCAGGAGACGCGTTGAGAGTTTTGAATTGCCATATCATTCAAAACTTTTATTACACTAAACTGCTATCTTGTTATTTGTTTTAAAAGTTCAGATATTTTATTCCAACTGAAAAAAAAACGAATACAAAATAATTCTCGCTGAGTCATTAATTTAAAAATAATAATTTATAAATTAATGATACAAGCCAGTGTTGAACCAAAAAGGTTATATCCTTGCCTTTGAGCAGAAACCCTTGAATTCATTAACTATGCGGATGACAAGTGGTCTAAATCAAAGTTTTAATTTCGAGATATTTAAATTTTTGTCTGTAGATAAGTTAAAAGAATTTTCTTACAATATAACATAAAAATATTTCAGAAAATATTTGCTCTTATAGTGCAAAGAATTCATTTTGTCAATAACAATTTTGGTAATAGCTATACTACGAATTAAGCAATGAACTAAATATTTTTATAATTTTGACTTAGACTCCTTGTTCTCATTACCACCGGCACAATAAACAAACTTTACTGTACATCTGTTTAGACTAACTATTAGGTTTCAGGAGAGAAACATTATGACAGTTTTGATAGTATTATATTTTATCAAACATATTATAACTCGACAGTATATTTTTCACTATCATGGAGATGAGCATTTACTATTTCCGGGGGAAAAAAAGAGTTCCTCGTGTAAGTCAGCGACACCTGCTTTCATATGGGAAAATATTAAAAGCATCCTTCACGAAATAAAATAATCTAAGCAGTTTTATATACACACACAAGTTCTACAAAGATCCAAACCGCCATGGATTACATAAAATGAAAACAAACATATGCGCAAAATAACACACCAAAAACTAAAGAACCAGAAAACACAAGTCCCATCTTAGGGACTCTGATTCTGAATTATTGCCAATCGAATTGACGCCACAGGGGATGATTGATCCAGAAAAGCCCATAAACTTTGTCACCGCTGATCGTCTTAGAGGCACAAAAGTAAAATTATACATGACAAA
Source organism: Metellina segmentata (assembly GCA_947359465.1). Classification (NCBI taxonomy): domain Eukaryota; kingdom Metazoa; phylum Arthropoda; class Arachnida; order Araneae; family Tetragnathidae; genus Metellina; species Metellina segmentata. The sequence goes on along the minus strand of OX375877.1, from coordinate 95,542,971 downwards.
TTTTCGATTCCTCACCTGGGAATCAGGTGGAGCTTATCTGTCAGTCGCAATGACGTCGAAACCGCGTCACACAACTCAAAAGAAAGGGAAAGCGGTTCGAGATCCCTTAAACCCTGGTCACGTGTCGCTCGGCGACCCTCAGCGCAACCTTGTGGCTTAGTTAAATTCGCCGCGGGGTTAACCTATTTAAACATCTCAACTTCACTCGAGCCGGCCAATTCGGACGGCGTGTTTGTTTGGAACTGTTTGGACGTTTTGCGAATTTTCCAGAAATTGGAAAATTCTTCGCCGGTGGCACTCTGTGCGCATTCCTATACGACGCCTGTGTGGCTGTTTTCCCAACTCCTTACCGAAGCGTTGTCTGGAAAGAAACATTCGAGTGGGATCCTGTCTTTTCTTGCGATAAGCAAACCAGTAAGTTTCACTCTTACAGTTCTTTGCAGCACGTTATTTTAAGTGTTTGTATATCATTGCGTGGGCTTCATTTCTTTCCATTCGGGATTGATCTCGGACCGGAGCCAATAGCCCTCTGTGTTGCTCCATTGAGACGTTAATACCTACCAATTACATTATATGGTATTATAAAAATATTTTTTAATCTTGTTACTTTATGTGCTTTAATGCTTTGTGCTAAAATGCTTTAAAATATATTTTTATTCAAAGAATCCTACTAATAGTTTGCCGACCAACCGGTTTTGTGGTTAAGTTGTTAGCCTCTAGATCGGAAGGTTCCTGGTTCAAATCAGGGTCCGGGCATGGATGTTTGTAAGCGTATGGTGCAGATGCGGCTGGTGCGCCTTAAATCTGTCGAGGCCGAAAGTCCTCTCGTTGGGTTGGTGTGGAAGTTTGGAGAGTGGGTGCCAGCTCAGGTGTTGCTTCGTCATCTGACCGTGGTTCAAAATTACGAGGTGTTGTCCTCGGTTCTTTCACTTAAGGGACTGATCTCGGACCGTCGTCAATAGCCCGTTGTGTTGCTCTAATACGACGTTAAGTAAAATTACCATTACTATTACCTACTGAGAGTTTATGAATTTAATTATATGTTTACCAACGGTAATTGTTGATCCCGTTGTTTTGATCCAGTGAGACGTTAATCAACCATCTACTTACTAATGGTAATGGTTATGATTTAACGTTGCACTGAAGCAACACAACGGATAATTGGCGACATATTTTTACCAAACTCAAATTATTCAAATATTACAGTAAATAATAATTCGTTAGAGGAACAATGAGTATCATATTAAAAAGTGTCGTGTTTATCTAGTTATTTTGCATTTTTTTATTTCTATTCTCGTTCTTATGTTTTACAATTTTAGTTGGAATTCTGAACTTATTTTTGTATTTTAAGTCTATTTCTTTCTAAACATGTTTAGCTGAGAACGTAGAATTACAGCCCGCATTTCCAAACGCTAAATACCTTAATTTAAACTATACGTTCTTAGCCTTTAAAGGTAAAATAAATTTATTTTATCACGGTAAATGCTTTATACGAGTTATCACACTATTCAGTCAATGGACTCCGAGCAAAACAGCGATGTCACTAAATTATGTTTTGATATGAAAAAATTTAAAAACAAAATATTAAAGAGCGTCAAATGAATTTCTTATAGCTAGAATGAGTGCTTTGTTCTTGAAAGTATAATTTAACGAAACCTTTTAGATTCCAAATTATAAACCACTATAATTTTAAAATTTTCTAAAACTCAAAAATTGTTCAAAAAATTTTGAAAGCGGCTTATTACGTTACCCGTTGTTTTCCAACTAATAAGTTCTTTACGACTTTTAAAAACTTCTAATAATTTAAACTTTCTGAACCAACGCTTAACTTTTAAGTGATAAAATTGACTAATGCTATTTTTGTGCTCAGATAACGCTTCAGCGCAGTGGAAAATTAAGTAAATTAACGCTTTCTATTGTAAACGCTGTACCCGAAGTCTGTTTCATAAACTATTCAGAAAACCATTGAATTTTTTTAATCACTTTTACATTGAAGTCTCTTGGTTTTAAATGGAGGACCAAGAAAAGTTAGGAGAAAAAAATTGTTTCAAAATGTGTCGCAAAGTTTCTTCTTTCCTTGAAAACTGCATAAATTATTTTTTTATTCTTATCCATGAGTAGAAAAATTCGGGTAAATTGATCAATCAAGTGGTTAATGCGGCAAGTGACTAATTTTACTAATGCCGCAGAGGAAAATTAACGCTTTCTATTGTAAAAGTTGTACTCAAAGTTTGTTTTATAAGCTATTCAAAAGATCATTGAATTTTTTTAATCACTTATACATTGGAGTCTCTTGGTTTTAAATCAAGGCCCATGAAAAATTGGGACACAAAAATTATTTTCAAATGTGTCGTAGTTTTTTGTTTCTTTGAAAACTGCATAAAAGTATTTTCTTTGATTCTTATCCATGGATAAAAAAAATTCGGATAAATTGATCATCTAAGTGTTTTTGGTGACATATTACGTCGATCAAAATCTGACTAATTTAGGTAATGCCGCAGTAAAAAATTAGCGCAGTGGAAAATTAAGTGACATTAACGCTTTCCATTGTAAACGTTGTACTCAAAGTTTGTTTCATAAACTATTCAGAAGATCATTTAATTTTTTTAATCACTCATACATTGAAGTCTCTGGTATAAAATCAAAGCCCATAAACAATTAGGACAAAAAAATATATTTTAAAATGTGTCGCAATTTCTAGTTTTTTTTTTAACTGCATAAAAATATTTTCTTTGACCATAAGTAGAAAAATTCGGGTAAATTGATCATCCAAGTGGTTTTGGTAACATATCACGTAGATCAAAATCTGACTAATTTTGCTAATGCAGGAATATCTTCAAGACATTACGAAACCTTTTGTTATGACGAGATAAAGTTGTTGCTATGACTACTAACGACGAGTAATCTTGTATACCAAGATCTGAAGGGTTTTGCTAATGACGAGATAACTCGTTTGGACAACCACCTGGAGGATTAAATGAAATGAGTGTTCATACCATACAATAATCATCGTGGCTTTGTGGGTTTGCCAACCTTAGGTATGTAAGGAGCTTAGCCTCGATTCCGTCTGGGGGTATTTCTCTTCTGCGTCAATATTAACTTTCCTTGGGTATGTCCAATACTTAATGTTGTCTGCCATATATTTGACGCAGATTAGCCAAATATGGGTCTTGAGTTTCAAAAAACCAACCAATCTTACCATACCGTTCATCCACTCTGTATTAATTTTGCTTTTTTTCTTTAGGTACTCCGAACTGAGCAGACCATTGGCACCCCTTTGTATCTTGATGTTTGATTTTCCATCTACTAACCGAGATTCCAAGCCCTATGTGTTCAATGCTATGAGCAAGCGCTTTATTAATTATAAATTATACTGCTTTTTGGCTTTCTTCGGAAGGATTAGGACTAACAACCACTTCACTCGATTCCTCTAACTTCGCGAATCGCAAATATAATTGTTGCTGTGTGTAAAAGTGAATGTTCATTGTATCCAATTTTGGAAGAAAACAGCCGGAAAGTGACGCACAAACGACGTTTTAAACATTCCAAACTTTTCCAGAACACTCTAGAAACCATTCCAGAATCCTTCTTCTTCAGTTTCCAACAACAGAAATCGCCAGTTCGAATCGAAGCTGATAAGTCCAAGGGTTTTCTGATAAACCAGTCATACCTCTGTCCCACTACGTACAAGTATTCTTTCAAGCGCAATCAAAGGCACCAATCCAACATGCCAATCCGAGTGTCAGCAACTCTCACCGATCCCCCTCAACTCCAGAGACAGGAGGACAGTCACAGAACTGGATGGAACGTCAAGGCATCGAACTATGCCACTGGCACCGTCAATCCTATTAGGAGGGTGATCGAGAACATGAAGATCATCCCAAACCCTGAAAAGAAGATGATATCTCTGTCCATTGGTATGCGAGTTCTTGTTTTTACCACCTTTAGGCTCAACTTCACAGCATCAGAATCCAGATCAATCTGAATCCAGTAGGAACTGACTGACGAAGATTCAAGAGAAATACTTCCATACGAAATAGCTTCGTCAATAACCTTTCAAGCTGCTTGGATCTGGAACGTTTCACTTCAGTGCATTTGAATCTATGTTGGTCAGTTTCCATTGGATCCCGATTCTGTTGGTGTGATGGGGTCATTAGTCGTCCACCAGTGGCTAAGTATCTTAACCCTCCTAGTGGTTTACCCAATATATCTTCCATTAAAATCCAACCAGTTTTGCTGATGACATTATCATCACGATATTGCCTATTTTTTGTGATGATGATCTGGTCAGTTCTTTCTAAGACTAGATTTCTTGTCCGTCAAGATCCAGTTGGTTTTCTTCAAATGACAAGATACCTCGTTGAGACAACCATCTGGAGGGTTAAGATATCGTTCAATGCAGACTAAAAATGCAAATACCCTTATCGACAACAAACACTGTCGTACCACACCTCAGCAAGAAAAGTGACACAAGTCAAAAAATTAAAAAATGATGTTATGTCATTGAAAAATATGTATGAGGTGCCCTAGCGTGTTATATTACTATTCTATAGAATGTAATAGAAGCTACCACCATAAATATTTACCTAGAATTAAAAAGAAGCTTATGCTATTTCAATATAAGTTTTATGGTACCCTTTATGTTGATGTTTCTCAAATTCTGCAATTTTGAGTTGTGTCACTTTTCTTGCTGGGGTGCGATATGTTAGGCTTCATTTATTTGAAAGTTGTTACCTTAGAAACTTGTTTTTTGAATTTATAAGCTGACAAGAATACATTGATGACATTTAAATCATTGAGAAGGAATAGAATAGTATTAAATATGGAATAAAATAGCTGATAACAGAATAGGCAGAAATCTATATTTTTCCAGAAACTTAGCAAAAACTCACTTGCGATAGCATTATTAAATTAATACGTATGTACTTTTCTGTATCTAGCAATGCCAGTAATACTCTTATGTAATTTTTTGTTCCATCTAAAATTATAAATTGAAATGCAGTTTTGATCTGTGAGTTTACATGAGTTATTGAGTTCTGTGTTACGGTGGTGTATGTGAGATTATTACTTCATTATTACGTTTGAGCTTTGAGATTTATTAATTGACTTGCTATTTTGTGTATTGTGAGTTGTAAATATTTATAAACAATGAAACCCTCCAAGTGTATGTTTGAACATGCACTTATTATTTACAATTACTCCGTAAAAATAATAATAAGCAGTTTAATAGCAATAAGAGATTTCTATAGCACGATGTATTTTTATATAACGGGCTTTACAGATAGTTTATATTAGTAGCATTAAAATAAAAAAATAATTGCACTTTTTAGAAATCCCTAATGATTACATCTATTTTAAGTTATTAATACTCTTATCTCGGATTCATTGTCTATAAATTTTTCGTAAAGACAATTAAACCATTCTATTCATTTATAAAAGTAAATTATAAAATATATTTTATACATTTTACTCAATTATCCAATAAAGCCTTGTGTACGAATGCCCAAATATTAATAATCAATTTTGCAAGGAAACTTGATATAACTGACTAATCAAAATGCAGTTTTCATTGTAGAAAATTCACTCTTTAGGTGAACTTACTCTGTAACAATCGCGAAATATTCACTCAATAATATATCATCATTCAGTTAAAAAAATAATACAAAAAATTCAAAATAGTAGTTTCCTAAAGCGTGCCTCAATGTGGAGTCTTTGTGTATGCATTCAAGTTTCAGCTAAAAATATGAATATAATAAAAAACAAAACCATCACTGGAAATTTATTAAGTTTAGGATTATTTTCTTCAAATCTTTATATTTGAAGAATGATCTGAATGTTTATGAAATTTTGTACTACTATATGTACGTTAGTAAAGTTATTTCCATAACTATCTGAGGGTTATCAGTAAAAGGTAATTTCGATAACTGTTTCAAGCTATGTAATCTAGAATAGATAGTTATATAAAGTAATGCTTAATCACGATTTGAAATATTCACTTATATTTGAGATTTATTAAATAAATTTTGCTTAATATGAACAACTAAAAATTATTCTTAGTAAGAGTAAGAAAAAAATTCCAAATGTAAGCGTTAATTTTTGCCTAGGTGATCCTACTGTTGCTGGTCATCTAAAGCCGTGCGAAGAGATTCTGAGCTCTGTTGAACGAAGTTTAAGAAGCTTTAAGTACAATGGATATGCAGCTAGTACAGGTAATTCATCTTTATTAAATTATTCTTAAATATTGTTTTAGATTATTATAATCACTTCACGCTCAAAGAATATTATTACCAGTTAAATTTTTAAGTTAGAAGTGTTAATTGTTAGTGAGAACTTTTGTTACTGATGGTTCTGATCTTTATGACCTACAGTCTAACATTGTAAAAGCAGAATATTTGACAAAATAAAAAAATGGTTGAAAATAAAATACATATGTCTATGACAGTAAAATGAAAACAATATTTTCGTAGCTATAAATTCAGTTTCATTTTGTATGAAAACCTTCCATGTTTACTTTGAAAAGGATAAATAAACATGTTTTTAACACGAAACCTGCTGAATTACAAGGACGTTTCCTTTTCTTTAGGACACCTTGAAGCCCGAGAAGCAGTAGCGAAGTACTCAACTCTACCTGGAGCTCCGATCGAAGCTAAAGTAGGTTTTGCTAAAAAGTTGTCTTACGTTACAAAATTTACCTTAGCTTTTTAAAGACATAGTGCTTTTGAAAACACATACTATTTTTAACAGTTCAAGTACTAATTTAATATGAAAAGTACTGCTTATAATGAATGATCAATTTGCAAAAGCATTAGGGTAAGGCTACAGCTGAAAGGGACTGGACAATGAGAAACCTAAACAGAGAGAGTTTGAATTTATCAAACGAGAAAAATCTTAAAGAATCCAAATTAAACACATTACCTAAGGCAAGACAACATAAATTATTGGCAAAACGTTGTACCTTAGACATCAGAGATCGATTAATCTTTGTAAACAAAAGACTTAATCTTATGCTTACTTCTACTAAATAAGAAAGATAACAAATATAATTATGAACAATATGCGTAAATTAATGTATGCTAAAAACACATAAATGAGCATAATTGAAATTTTAAAATTTTTGCAAATTTAAAGTGGATATGCATGATAAATAACTTGAATTTACTATAAATCAAAAAGAAATTTCGAAATTTGTGTAGACAAAGATTCCTTTAATCTGTAGTGTTCGTGGAGAAATCTGTCTTATTTAACCTTTTAACCTTATAGTTCAGAGTGAAATGGGTGTACTCCAGATGACTTCAAAAAATTAAAAATGAAATTTGCAGGGTAATAGTATAAGGCTATAAGGAGGATATTGCATTATAAAGAGACGATGTTTGAATTAACAGTGTACGGATGATTGTTGCACAGAACAAAAAAATTGTTGATTGCAAAGTCACTTAGGCAAATATATCTATTAACCTCGCTAGTCACTATGGGAAACATGAATGTAGAGCACTGAACAAATAGGAAATGTAGGAAAAGAACAAGATTCCACCCTTCAAGTTCTGTTCCATTTCATGGGCGCTCTCCCCTGTAAGTTCCGAACATTCAAAAAAGTGACCAGAGTTCAAGTCAGCATCCCCTGCATATAACACATTTAGATCTACCATAGATGCCCATAGATTCAAATGCTTGCCCTCAGAGAAAGCTCTGCCATAGTTTAAAATGCTTGGCAATCAATCATGCCCTGGCTATAAACTGAAACTCTCCACCGTTGTATAGGGTCTGAAAGAACACCCACCACTTTTTATGCGTTGATGTTTATCAGCCAGAACAAACAAAAATAATTACTAAATAAAGATAACTTTTAAATAATAAAAAAGGTCTGTTTGTATATAAACTTCATAAATTCGAGCACCTTTTATTCTGTGCCTCAGTATCATGCTCAGTTGATCGTTGTTTTCCGAAGCAGAAAAGCACTCAGCAGAGAGCTAAAGTACTTGACCAGGTCTAGATATGCTATCAGTTACTCTTGCACCAATTACTCATATTGTATTTTCCTAAACATTGCTCACGTTTGATTTAGTCGTACGTGCTGAAATGAGGTTTTTAAGTCACTGAATTTATTATTCCTCGGTCACTAGTTTTTCAGACTGAATAATATTCAAAACGATTCTCTTGACTAAAACGAACAAACCAGTACGGAATGAATTCTTGAAATATCCTCGGAAGACCGATTTTCATATCTGTGTTGGTACTGTTACTTGTCGAGACAAAAGGCCTTCTGTGTTACGTTTCATGTGAATTTAGAGTAATTGGCATAATTCAACTGAACAAACAAGTGATTGAATGTTAAAGGCATTGAAAGCAAAGTATATCACCAATCTAAGTTGAAATATAGCACCAATCTAAGTTGAGAAATATAGCACCAATCTAAGTTAAAATATAGCACCAATCTGTTCTCTATTCTTATTAAAAATTAAATTTTCATTTCATTTATTAAACATATTACCTTATCCTCTACATTTCAGATTATTGACACCCATTTGTGTTCTACTTTTCAAGCAGACAATAATAAACCTCTACAGACAAACAATTGCACACGTTTTCACATGATAACTTGTTTACAGATATTTTGTTTGAATTTACAGCTTCTGTATTTTCATTTCGAAATTAATAAAGTGTGTAACAATCTCTGCAGTCAGGCAGTGCAAAATTACTTGACTCAACAATTAAAATTGAAGTCATGGTGTATTTGAAAAACAACACTGTGATTGAAATTCGATATAATCGTTTGAAATGGAATGGAGTTGAATTGTTTAGCTCATCAGCTGTAGTTCCTGGCAGATAGTTAAATTTTTAATTACCTTCCTTGTTCATGCTTTTCTCAGTATTCAAATGAAAACCACTGTAGAAAATTTGACCCCGGTTTCCTTCAACAGTAAAAATTGAAGTCACGGTGTATTTTGAAAAGAACACTGTAATTGAAATTCGATGGGTTTGTTTGAAATGGAATGGAGTTGAATTATTTTGCTCTTCAGCTGTAGTACCTGGCAGATAGTTAAATTTTTCATTAACTTCCTTGTTCACGCTTTTCTCAGTATTCAAATGAAAACCGTTGTAAAAAATTTGACCCCGGTTTTAATCAACAGTGAAAATTGAAGTCACAGTGCATTTTGAAAAGAACACTGTAATTGAAATTCAATGGGCTCGTTCGGAATGGAATGGAGTTGAATTGTTATGCTCTTCAGCTGTAGTACCTGGCAGATAGTTAAATTTTTAATTAACTTCCTTGTTCATGCTTTTCTCAGTATTCAAATGAAAACCGTTGTAGAAAATTTGACCTCGGTTTCATTCAACAGTGAAAATTGAAGTCACAGTATATTTTGAAAAGAACACTGTAATTGAAATTCGATGGGCTCGTTCGGAATGGAATGGAATTGAACTGTTTTGTCCTTGAGCTGTTGTAGCTGCGACAGATAGTTAAATGATTCGTCAACTTCCTTGTTCGTATTTCTTCTCCGTATGGAAGTGAAAACCGTTGTAGGAAATTTGACCCCGGTGCAACTCAATCGGAATGCAAAGTCCGTATGTACGAGGTAGTAACCGACATCAACCTTGGATCCAAGTTCAAATGAAGCACAGAAAAAGTTCTCTTGTTGGTGGAATGTATGGGAAAGTGGTATAGTTAGTTTAAAGAATTCGAGGACTCGACTTTTTTTTTGCTGACAGGTAACCTTTACAATTTCACTGGAAGAGGATGGTTTAGAATTTTAATGGGATGCTTTTTTATGCGTTATTTTGTTCAGTTGAAATAGTTTGGGAAAAAATTAACCCATTTGTGTATCCAAATGTTTCGACCTTCAAACCCACAGTGGAAAGAATGTCCTTATTTCGAGTATGTTTTTCAGTGTTCGTAACTATTCGGAAATGCTACTGTATAATGTACCACCTGGTGGTTTTTCGTCATTAAAAGAAATATGACCAGATATTACCAAAATTAGTCACATCTTGATAGACGAGATATCTCGTCTTAATCACTTCGAATGTTAATGCAATAAAATTTACACTTCTTGGCTTAATGAGGCGACGTAACCTTGTTGGGGCGATAAAAATGACTAATTTTAACAATTTAGAATGTTGTTCAAAATTGTGGTGCTCATAATTTGTTTAAGCTAGTGTATTCACATACAAGTTTCTTTGTTCTTGTTTATAACTGTACCTGGAAGGCATATCGCACTATATTCAATTTCTTTGAAAAAAAGCTACAAAAATTTTGCTTCTGATTTCCATAATGTTATTTAACACTGCGTTCTGTTTCAATGCATAAAGTTGACTGCTTTCATATTAACAGGCAAGTAATCTAGGGAGATACTAAGAAAAAGTATTTTTAACTTATCTGTAATTTTTGTTGTTGTTGTTGCTGTCCTATGCCTCCGATGTACATGCATAGATGTAATTGAAAAGGGATTATGTAGTCAAAACGTTATAATTCACAAATGAAAATAAACTTAGTATTGGACCCAAGTCGCTTAATACATTATTCTGTAACTATTCACATAACGCACTGGTGTTGGAGATTAAATTTAAGGTACATCTAGTTAGACGATTACTTTTGAGTTGATTTTAAAACTATACCTTCTGAAAGAGATAAATTTACTATTTTGAGTAGCTTGTTTTGTTTTATTAAATATAGCACTTAAAATTACATTCTACAAATAATTAAGTATATAATTCTACGAATAATTAAGAATATGTTAAAACTAGTTTTCAAACAGTAAAATTCTTATTGAACAATATAGATTAAAAATACATACAACTTTATTAAAATTAAACTTCGTTTAAAATGTACTTTTTTAAGCTTGGATATAAAACTCATGTGAAAATGGAAGAACTTCCTAGACTGAATGAAATTCTCCCTTGAATCCATTTTAAAATGTCACTGGAAACTTGAATTTAACTAGATTAGTTGTTGTGTGCTGACCATTACTTCAAATACATTTCCGCACCTAAGCATAGCATAGATTTTACTGGATAGACGTGGATTCACATCGATACTGCTGCCACAGATTTTGCCAGAAGTTTGAAAACTAGTTCTTTGAAATAACATCGATAGATCACAACTATTTCATAATAACGCGCTCAACAAAAGCAAAAGCTTCTGCAGCGAAAGCAGGCATAGAAAGGAGACCGTTGTTCTCTTATCTTTGGAATTCTTCAAAACACTTCTTTCGAAACGCACCATCTGCGAGAAGCTGGTAATTGAAACCTCGCACACGTATGTGCAACACTGGTCGGACGAGTAATTGCCTTTGGAGAAGAGGTAGGAACTCGAGGAAAGGTTGACTTTTTAGATACGAGGAATGGCATCAGTGACAATCTTTGAAATCATCGCTACAACCTCAATGACACGTGCAAACTGTGTCGTATACAGAAGGCTTCGGATGTTTCCGTGAGTTGGGCAATATCAACACTGCTCCGTTTGATTTTCTTGGATTTTGTTTCTTTAAAGATATTTCTCAAGTATAGATAGATATTCAAAGATATTTCAAGTTTTAAGCAGTGATTGGTACAGCAGCTCTACCCTCACCGTACAAAAACTAATGGTAAGATGAATGGTAAAAAGCAATTATAAAATTAATAATAGGTTAACTTGCAAAATAATGCAAAAAATGGATCACGTGAGAGCATACTACATTCAACTCTGATAACTTTTGGTCAAAAATAATTTCTTTGATGTTTCATTGACTTGAATCCACTGTCACAAGTATAAGCATTTACGACATTTAACCCTTGAAGGGTTTCTATGAGATATCTCGACTATGATCTGGTCATTTTTTCACAGGATGAGATGTCTTTTCGAGACAAAAATACCATCGAAATTATTTAATCCATATATAAAAAAGACTGTTTTTCAATTTTAACATCCAATACAAAATTGGTACTATTTAGGTGCTTTTCTGTCACATAAAAGTAGATCATAAATTATACTTGAGGCGGATTGGAAATAGGAGATTGTTGTAAATCTTGCCATACGAAACTAACTCTTTTGTATATGAACAATTCCGTATAATACATTGATAAGCCACAGAAGAAGTATGGTACGAGTTGAAAAAAAATTAAAACGAAGCGCTCAAATGGACTAAAAGAATTTCTGTTTGACTGAGTGTTCCATACTTGGAATTTTACTATAAAGTGACCGATTGAATTGTGGATAAGTCGTTTTAAAATATTGGAAATTTTTAAAACTTGAAAATTGCTCTCCTAGAAAATTTATTTTAATAAGCCCTATTGGAAAATAAAAAGTGATTATGAAAAGGTTTTCATTTTTATTGACATCTCAGTAAATTATTAACTATATTCTTGTAAGTGTATATTTCTACCTCATCACACAAAAGTATGTACTGGATGTTGCCTTAAACCTCTTGTTGGTTGTCTCGACGAGGTATCTCGTCTTAAGCAAAACAGATAAGATATTGATGGACGAAATGTCGAATCCACTTGGACAGTTAAGCAATGGCCATATAAAAGCGATCATAAAATCATTAGAAAATCGACTCATTCTCCCCAATTCCTTGACTCCCAAATAACATTCAAGTAATCGACTTTGTATCAAAGATATTCCATGGAAACCTTTCCAATTACGTAATTCGAAACTACAAGTTGCAGAAATAATATCCACCTCGTAAGGTCAACATGTTCCTTTTTCTTTAATCACCGACAAAAAACATCCACAAAACTCCCTTCTTTCTTTGCTTTTTGAAACTCCAATCTACGCAACGGAATCCTTAAGACCTAATCCCCAACTAATCCCCCAAGTTTACAGGAGGATTAGTGCCTCGAAACATTCTGCTAAATTGGATCTAGTGATTACAGGATCCTTTTTTTGCGTCAGTGCAATAAATATCCTGGCCTCTGCGACGCACATTCAGCAAGTATGTTGCGCAAGCGTTGATGGGCCCCGTCTGATGAGTTACCCCTTCTGCCCCTGATCGAATAGAACGATTAATTGGGACTTAAAAGCTTCTGGGATGCGCGGTGGTGACGTCACTTCGGGTAATAGAGAAGAATTTGAGTAAGGAAATTGATGTAGTTTCAGCTGCCAATTTGTTGCAGTGATCCTTCGATAACAGCTGCGCAGACAGAGTTGCATTTGGGAAGGGGCCCGCAGTTGGAAATGCAATTCGTATGCGAATTGCAGAATTGGACCAAAATTTCGTTTCTTGTTATTTCCCTTTCCTGGCCCGGCCGTGGTAGCACAATTGTAAAAGGAACATATTAGTAACAGAAGGGTTGCGAGTTCGAAACTTCGGTCCATCCCAAGATCTTCGTGTGCCCAGGGGCTGGTGCACGTTAAGATGTCCTCCCGTGGTGAGGAAGTTTGAAGAGTGAGGTTCCAACTGAGGTGTTGACCTCATCTGACCGTGGTTCAAAATTGCTAGACATTTTCCTTGGATCTTTCCCTTCAAAGCTATGCAATTTTTATGCCAATTCAAGACTGACTTGAATCAAAACTTTTTTTATTATTACTTCCAATACCCAAACACTGATCTCTTTATTTAGTTCACTTCAGTGTTCATGAGTGTTCTATTTGGTAATTTCTGATAAACTTTCAAGGTAAAACTGCTGTACCGGCCGTAGTTTAAAGATTAAATACGCAGACATCACAATACATTAAAAATAATATATGCTCGGATAAAATATATTTCGAACTGCATTAATTTTAATTCCTGTAGAACACGATCTTGTTTGATGCTCAGTCGAGAGTTGAGTTGAATTCTCGCTGCAATAGTAAATTTCACTTTTCACAACATTGCCTTGTATGTTGCGTTCGTTTCTTCTCATAATTTAAGTTAATTAAGTTATTTAAGTTAATTAGCACCGTTATTTGACCCTCCGAGTAGCTTCGACGAAATATCTCGTCCACCAAGATCTGACCAACCCAAACCAAAGGACGAGATATCTCGTCATCAAGATATTTCCGATTTTCTAGGGATGTCGAGATCAAGATATGGTCAACAGTTATGTAACGACGAAATATATCAACATTAGCAAAATTGATGAGATATCTCGCCAAATTCAATTAGAGATTTAAGATCTGGTCAGTTTTGCTGATGACGAGACACTCCGTCACAACCACCAGGAGAGAATTTGATGTCTGATATTGTGCAATGTTCATGGTCACATACACTACACTGACAAAAAGTCACCGGGTAGAAACAAAACAGCATTCATTTTTGGGTCTGACTATAAATTTAAATTTTCAATTTCAGAATCTATATCCACATGATTAACTACAGAGGTAACTACTAATGATTATAGACTGTAATTTATAGAAGAAATATCCTTATAGAAATGTGAAAACGTTTTACTTCAAAATCTAAACTGATGTAACGGGACTGAATTGTTCTATCTCCTCTTCCTAAAATTATTGACCACTCAAAATGGTTCAGATCTCTCAAACTTCTTCTCATGAAGGTACGTATTTAGAATGGGATGTTTAGGGATAATGAAGTGCCTACCATTTCAGTGTTTAGATTCTGATACAAAACATTCGCTTATTTCTATAGTATATTCCTTAAATTTCAGTCTATACTCACTAGTGGTTAGTTCTGTAGTTGCACATGTGGATGTGGACTCTGAAATCGAAAGTTTAAATTCATAATCAGACCCACACCGTAAATGCTGCCTTATTTCTACTCCAGGTATCCGATGGGACTTTTGTCAGTAGTATATTATTTTGTAGTACTAGCATGTTTTATTGATGTTTACGTTATTTTTCAGGATGTTATTTTGACTTCCGGTTGCTCGCAGGCCCTGGAGTTGGCGATATGCGCTCTCGCAAATCCAGGCCAAACCATTCTGGTTCCTAGACCTGGATTTCCTCTGTATAAGACTCTAGCTGAAAGTCTAGGAATAAATATCAAGTACTATTCCCTCCTGGTAAGTTGCTCCACATACTAATTCATCTTAGTACGAATGTATTCAATAAATCTTGTATGAATTCGTTACTTATATTCATCCAAGCACTTAGTTTTTATTTAAAAAATGCTTAAATAAAATGCATGAAAAATGCAGCGAGGCATGCCTTGGTGTTGGCAATATTGGCTCTCGCAAATACAGACCAAACCATTCTTGTTCCAAGACCTGGATTTCCTTTGTATAAGATTCTAGTTGAAGGTCTAGGAATAAATATCAAGTACTATTCCTTCTTGGCAAGTTGGTTCCACATGCAAATTCATCTAATTACGAATGTATTTAATAAATCTTGATTGAATTTGTTACTTATATTCTGGCCAAGCACTTAGTTTTTGTTTAAAAAGTGCAATAAAATGCATAAAAATGCAACGAGTCAAGCCTTTGAATTTGCAATATGCGCTCTCGCAAATCCAGGCCAAACCATTCTTGTATCAAAACCTTTATTTTCTTTGTATAAGACTCTAGCTGAAAGTCTAGGACTATCAAGTACTATTCCCTCCTGGTAAATTGGTCCACATATTAATTCATCTTATTACGAATGTATACGATAAATCTTGTATGAATTCGTTACTTACATTCTGCCAAGCACTTAGTTTTTCTATAAAAATTAATAAATGTATCTATAAATACTCGTACGATACTGCTTAGGATGTTTCAAAGTTCTGGGAATTGTATTTTCAATTCTATTATTAAATATTATTATTATTTTATTATAATTTTCGTCAACGAGAAGTAGGTAGGTAATTGAATTTACGTCAAACTGAAACAAAACAACGGCCATTTGCGACTTTCCAGGATAAATCCATACAGGAAGGATTCAAAGACAAATCTTCGTAAATTTGAACCACGGTCAGATGACGAGGTCAACAACTGAGCAGACATCCCACACTCCAACTGTCACACCACGCCAACGTGAGGACATTTGAGGTCAAGGCAGATTTAAAGTGAACCCCCCCCCCACGTACAAGAAGGTATTTGGTTGGATTGAGCTTCCAACTCGGTATCCACCGGCTACTAATCCAGGACTTTACCAACTTGACTGCCGTGATCACTTTGAGAGAAATTTTCAGTGTTGACAAACGAACCAGATAAAAATTCCCATCGCTTGCTTACATGTCAATTGTAATATACTGAATGAAACCATCCAATGTAGTAAGTAAAAATAAAATGGTTACAAAACACAAACGGTAAAATTCTCATTTTTCGCGTCTAAGGCATCATTGGGATAAAAAAAAAAGTTTAGTACAGCGTAAACAAAAAATAATTTAATCTGAAAAGAAACAAATAATACTTTATGTAACTTAATAGTTCTTTATTCAAACTTCTATTTTAGCCTGAGAAGTCGTGGGAGGTCGATCTTGCAGACTTGGAGCATCAAATATCAGCCGACACTGCAGCCATTGTTGTCAATAATCCTTCGAATCCATGTGGATCTGTGTATACTCGCCGACATCTCCAATCCATATTGGAAGTCGCCGCTAGAAACTATGTTCCGATTATCGCTGATGAGATCTATGAGCACTTTGTGAGTATTAATGAATTAAAAGTTCGAAAAAGATCGAATGTCTTAACAACCGATCCAATAAAATTGATTCCTTCTAAATTCTAAAATTGATAAATAAATGCCGAGAATCAATTCATCTAAGATTCATATTCCATTCTTCAAGTTGGTATAAAGATCGAATGTTTTATCAATCGATCCAATAGACTCGATTCTTTTAGTAATAAATTTTAATGAATCGATTTAACAACCCTTTTCAGCTTATTACTTTATATTCTATCGTGAGAAAAATGACGCAGCCCAAATCAAAAATTTTATTTTTGTACCAAATAATCCTTAAATTAAACTGTGGAAAAATTTTATGTAGATATAGACGAATTCGACATGTTTTCAAATTGAGAAATAAAAAGAGCTGAAAAGTTACATGTGTTAGTACTTTGAATTAAAAACCCTAAATACATTAAAAATAAATTAGCGTGAAATAAATTTGTAAATTTTAGGATCATGGTGATGTAATCATACATCAGTGAATGAAATTAAACATACTAAGAACAGTTATTAGATTAATATTTAGAACTCTGATGGGGTTTAGGCAAATCCAAATATAATACATTTAAATTAGTACATAACATAACATATCGTCTGCTTAGAGCCGAAACGCATAAACTGACATTTTTAGGGGATATTAAATTATTTGTCCCATGATGATAAGAAATACATAGTCATTTTGAAGTATGTCTAAAAGATATATAACGCTATCAAAATGCTTACAATTTGTATTTTTTACTTAAAGATTAATAGCCTTAAAACAGCTGTACAGTGAAAAACAGTTTTTGCAAGTGAATAAGTTTCTGCCCTAAGCCTACTATATGAATCAGAAAAAATGACTATCTACATTTTTTATTTTCTTCAAATGCGAATAGTTAAATCATCGTTCGCAATAAATATTTAGTTTTGTTTTCATTTCACGAAATCGTTTGCACTCTGTATGTTAACCACCATGTTTCATACAGCTTACACTGATATTCTAGAATATGATGAAAAGTGTTCCAAATCAAGTGTCACAATCAACACTAATTTACAACACAGTTAAATCAACACAAGACCTATTTCAATTTGAAGTCACTTTATCTGGGTTTTTTAAATTTGCTGTCAACAAACCAGCGGTTTTTTTCGTGTAGTTTTTCACTCCAGACACGTCGAAATGAAATTCCTAGAATCTTCAATCCTTGAACTCTGGAGATGAGATGTGCTTGGCGTCCACGAGTCATGTTTTCACTTCATTTTAAAAAAATACGTCTTAGTTGTTCAGTAAACACACAAGTCCACTCAGCCTTCGTAGAGCCCTTGGTAAATCCATTGCAATCTCGAAATCTCCCCATTTAGATGCAGAATTAATAACTATCAAAATCAAGTTGTTTTGACTGTCTTACCATTAACGTTTAAAACTTTTGTTGTTCATGTTAATGTTTATGTTAATTGTCTCTTGACATTGACATTTATCAAGAAAGTAAGTGTGTTGGTGTTTTTTATTAGTGGTTTATATTTACATATTCTCTGCACACAGTTTTTAATCTGATTTTATTTCTTATTTGGCTGCTAGTGGTTTTTCTAATCTATTTTAATATAACTTTACTGGGATT
Organism: Metellina segmentata; assembly: GCA_947359465.1. Taxonomy (NCBI): domain Eukaryota; kingdom Metazoa; phylum Arthropoda; class Arachnida; order Araneae; family Tetragnathidae; genus Metellina; species Metellina segmentata. The sequence continues at coordinate 95,524,872 of OX375877.1, read as the reverse complement.
GTGTCCATTATTGAACCTTGCCTATTGTACCTAAATTCTGTGCTCATATGGCAAACACTTTTCCCAAAACATTGTCCCATCCTGGTGTCTGGTTTGTTAATGTTTAGAAAGTGGTAAAATATCGTAAGTCTTTCTCTTTCAGTTTATGAGAAAACAAAGATTTTAAAATTGTAATAAGTCAAAAACCACAGAACCACGTATTGAATCTTGAATCTTAAAATTGATGTCACGAAAAATGACAAAAAAGTTATTTATAACATTTTGTCATCTGAGCACAATATTAACCAACAATTACAGCCAGTGAACATATTGGAATCAATTTAACTCACAACTGTACTTATGGCTTAAAAAACTAATTAATAATCTTATAGCATACTGAGTACTAATTTTGGAATTCAGATATCTTAAATTGGGTCATGGTTTGATACTGTCTAATTTCCGAGTTTACAAGTATAGGTAATGTATTCATCAGAGCAGATGAAATTCTTTAAACTATTCTGACAAATAAAAACATTACATATTGCTTAGTGTATGTTTTATAGGTTTAAATCTTACTTTGACTTATTAATGTTCTAGGTATTCCCTGGTGAGGAATTTTATCCGATCGCATCAATGTCTTTATCTGTGCCTATCCTCACCTGTAGTGGACTTACTAAAAGGTACTCCTTATGAAAAATACAATTATATTTCTGATTTTATAAAATAGCTTTTGTTCATCACTAAATTTTATTTATTACTATTGTTTATTTTTATCGAAAAAGAGCTTATCGGCTGCGATTCAAACACAATATTCCTCACAATATATTATTTTATTCTTTTTTCAACTATAAAGTATTTCATAGCTATAAACCAAAAAATGCTTTTTTCTTATAAACGTAATGTTATCTCAAAATAAAATTGAAAATTTTATTTAATTAATTTCTTCTTTCTGGCATACTATGTTTTTCTCGATTTTCATATAATTATTCTGCACAAAACAAAATATTTTTCACTGGAATAGAAGGTTTAAAAAACTTGCAGAATCTACATTTTTATTCCTTATATTTCAGATTCCTGGTTCCAGGTTGGAGAATGGGTTGGATTCTGATTCACGATCGAAATGATGTCTTAGGTTCATCGGTATGTACTTTAAATAAATTAGCATGTGCTGCCATCTATGGTGTAAAAGTTAAACTAAACGCTATCCAATATCGAATAACAATTTTCTTGTGTTAGCCACTATGGACGCCACGTCTTAGGGACAAGAACCTCTCCCCCAGTTTGCAGATAACATGGGTAGAAAAAAGGATAGTTTGGTCTTATGGTCACTATATCAAGAGATCGGAGTGCCGTGCTAGGGGGATGAGTATAAAAAATATGCAGATGATACTGCTAATGATCTATATATTTGCTACAAGAATACCCAGACATAAGCAAATAGGGCTTGATTTAACCCCGAACAGTTTCTTTATGTTGGCAACTCTGTTAAACGCCAGCATAAAAAGGATACCGTATATTTACATGAAAATACAGTCAATATTGAAAATAAAACAGAAGGAAATTATTAGAATTTGAACTTGTAATAGGAAAGGTGTGATTTCTTTTTTTCGTCTTTCAGGTGAGAAATGGATTGCAGTCTTTATGCCAAAGAATTATGGGCAGCAATACAATCATTCAGGGAGCCATACCCGACATCTTAAAGAACACTCCTCAGAAATTCTACAATGAAGTCATATCGTCCGTTCAAGTTAGTATCTTATCCTTAATATATATGAACTAGACTTCCTTATTCTGTTATACGGCTACTTTACTAAATAGAACTTACTAATTCGTCTTCATTGGCTCGCCATCTTTTTCAATTCCACAGTGGGCCATTACTTCAAAAAATACCAAGAGCAGTTGTTACTTTTTCTGCTAAAGCCAGAATAGGTCGCATGGTGAATCAGACCTACATCAATCATTTTAACCTGTCTGACTTCAAAGAGTGTCTTATTTGCCTTGATGAGGAATTGACTTTGACTATATCTTGTTGGATTGCGTTGGAGAGACTATCTTAACCTTCTTGGTGGTTATCCAGATGAGGTGCCTCTCTCGTCATGAGCAAAACTAATCAGACCTTCATCGATTAGGTACCTAGACGTTAGATAAACTGACCAGACCTTGATATCGTCATCTTAAAAAAATCGACAATGTCCTGATGACGATATACCTCATCATTATCTAAATTGGTCAAACCTTAATAATATCTCGTAGAAACCACTTGGTGGTTAAATGAAATTTGTGATTCCTCTTCTATTCTTACTGTTTTTTCTAATGTTCATTTGATGTATATTGCTTCGCTGGCTTATAGAACATCGTGAAATCGTCGTTAATACTCAGGACTCATGTATTAAGTAGGGATGCGACATCGATGTCGATGTTTTCAAAACATCGATGTCTTATAAAAAACATCGATGTATTGGAGCCGAGGTTTTTGTAACATCGATGTTTATAGTTTTCGATGTTTTTACGTTGTCGATGTTTTATTTTTAAATGAAAAAATGAAAAAAAGTACCGTTATAAGAATTTTAAAAATAACCAAGTAGCATAATTTTTTATAATCGGCAAATTGGACATACTTTTAGACCAAAGTGGGCAAGAGTGAAGGGTCTGAAAAGTAGGGATGCGACATCAATATCGATGTTTACAAAACATTGATATTTTATTTTTAAAAAAACATCGATGTACTGGAGACATTGTCGCATCACTAGTTGCTAAACCAGTTTTAAGAAATGGGAGACAAAAGTTTAAATACACTGAATTTTAAAAACATCGATGGTTTGGGGGCGATGTATTATCAACATCGATGTTTTGCTGTCGATGTCGCATCACTAGTTGCTAAACCAGTTTTAAGAAATGGGGGACAAAAGTTTAAATACACTGAATTTTAAAAATATCGATGTTTTTGGGGCGATGTATTATCAACATCGATGTTTTAATTTTGAACATCGATGTTTTGCTGTCGATGTCACATCACTAATATCAAGATGTAATGTTGTATCATCATTCACTCGACATCCCAGCGTGGGTCTTGGCCTTTAGTTTTATTTCTTAGTTTTGCAAATGCTAAAATCCTTGTCTACATATAAATTCATCTAAGCTTTGGTCTTCCTTTAGGCCTAACTGCAATTGGTCTTACCAGAAAGTATTTTCTTTGTACTCATTTCATCCGGAATTCGAATGATATGCTCAGTCCATAACATTCTTTGTATATTTATATATTTAACGATGTCTGTTTTCTTTTGTAAATAAATTAAATATTCTTCGCCACATTCCATTTATCTGTGTGCCTCCAAATATACTTCTAAACTCTCATGGTGGTGGTCTCGAACAGGTGTCTGGTCATTAACAATATTGACCAGATCTTGATGGACGATATGTTACGTCATCGGAAGAAAATTGATTTTTGAGAAAAATTAACTTTTAATTTAAAACTTACAAGTTGATGGTTTATTACACTTTAAAAAAATTTTAAACGTAGAAGAATGAAAATTTCGACTAAATATTATTTTCTAGATTTCGAAGAGATATAGCAGTTTTTTCAACAGTTAACGATTATATTGGTTTCTAACAAATTCCCTTACCTTCACTTCTAGACGAATGCCACTATTGCATATACTGTGTTATCAGAAATCCCTGGACTTACGCCGATTATGCCGTCCGGTGCTATGTACATGATGGTGAGTAGAATTTTTTTATTTAGTTCTGAATCAAGGAGGTTTTCCACACACACACACAAAAAATCTGGTCTTTAATAACATCAATCATTTTATGACTGTCTGATATGCTTTCATTCCAAAACATGCCCCAAAATTCAACTTTTATTCCGAATATTTTAAATGGTGATTCAAAAAATGCAGTTAAGTGAAAATCGCCAAAATGCAGATTGGTGCCTAAGGCGTGGTGGTAACGAAATAATTTATATATACCCCTAATCTACTTGACTATTAAAATTTCCAAAATATGTCATCATAGATTTTTCTATTATATTTGAGGTTAAGGTTTTCTTACAGACTGTGCTAATCGTAAAGAAAATCTCTGTTGGGACTGAAAAAAATTATCTGACGAATTAAGGATCTAATTGTAAACAAATATGGTAATTTTTTACTTAACGTCGTACTAGAGCAACATAATGGGCAATGTAAACCAATATGATTTTGATTTCTTCAATGGAAGCGAACAATACGAGTTTTAAAAATGAGATTTTCAGTGAAACAACTGATTGCAACAATAATTGATGCTTCCCATTCGATACGTTCCTTGAAAAATGAATAGAAAAATTATTAATGCTTTTTTGTTATGGAGAATTACATGATAGAGCATGGAGTGGATTTAAATGGATGTTGTGCTGCCATCTATGGAAACTACTCAACACTACTAACTGAGAGTTCATTGTAAAACATGACGTGGTTGGAGTTATCTATTTTTAAATATCATACAAACTTTTCTGTGGAGCTAAGATAAAGTTGTGATACATTTCATACATTACTAATACAAATATTATGAAATGGAGAAATATTAAATCAATTTTGTTTTGCTGCAGAATAGTTTTGAATAGAATTTGTTTTGCAGCAGAACAAAAGTAATAAAATGTCAATGTTAGCAATGAATGTTCATTTAATCCCCTTTTTCTTCTTCTTAAAACATAAAAACCGGAAAAAACAAACTCAATTCATTAAAATGTAGAAGTTGATGTTAGAATTAAAAAATATTCAGTCATCATAAATCGTCTGAAGGATTGAATTTAAGATATCGAATCCCAATGTATGATGTGTTGTTTTGCGAAAATTAAAATTCAATCTCTGTACTTAAATATAATGCACAAAACTCAAATTTTCTACCTTTATATTTAAATATAAGAATATATGTAGTAGGTATCTGCCTTTTTAATTTAAGCTGATCTGAAATGTAATATATTTTCTGTTCAAAAATTATTTTCATCTGATAAACCACCAAATTGTATTTGCATAGCTTTATATAATTTTATCTACAAACCTTAAGGATTTGAGGATATATTTCTTCTCGTATGATGAATCCAATGGCATTATATGTACGATTAAATTAAATCAACATTACAATTTTGAGCATTTAAAAAGAAAAAAATGAGGAAATGAAGTAAGCTTGTTTTTTTTTCAAATTGATTACATAAGAATAGTGCTTCAAAACTAAGAAGATCGTGTGATTTTGGATCGCAGAATGAAACATACATAGGAAGGTTTAAAGATTGTTTGTTGCGAAAATATTCAACACTTACTTTGCAGTTGGAACGATTAAAGCAACTTTATAGTATTGTTGTTGCTTAATATAAATTATAATTTAGTTCGATACCTTTCGAATGACACCACTTACGAAGTCCTCACTCCACGCAATCCTAAGTTACGCTATCCCGTCAAAAGTATTGTAGTTATTTTAAACATTACATTTTTCAAACATACTTAGTAAAATAGTTTCGACCTATCCATATTTGTACAAATTAGCCAGATCTTTAAGGATACTAGCTTTACCCCAGAGTTATTTTCTCACTATTATAAAACCACATCAAGCTCAACTGACAATAAATTCATCACACAGTGACACCGTTAATTTACTTAGTGACTCATCCTATTACTAAGCATTCGTCTCTTTCATGACCTTTACTTAGTAATTCACTCAAAACACACTCTCTACGCGTACAATCACCACACGTGTATTACACTTATGAATATAAGGATGAGAAGAAGAAAACATAATCACCGAACTTCAAATAAATATATGAATCGAGAAGAAGCTTGCAGCTGCACAAAGAAATCGGCCAACGACTAAAGATGTGGGAAGCAGTGAGATTGAAGCAGAAAGAGCAGCTGTTGCTAGTACATGAAAAAACATTGATTTTTGTGGATTTGCTCAGTACTTACTTTCGAAATAATATGGAGTAAACACAAAAAAAAAACCACGGAAGGTATGTGAGGAAAACCTTTTTCTGGAAAAAAGAGGACGATGCTAAAAGTGGTTGGAAAAGAATTTTAAAGTTTTCCCTTCTTGAAATTTTAAAATAAAGTTCAGCCGAAAGGATTACAAGTTTCGAAAAAATGATTTTTCTACTTGTATTCTAAGATAATCTCGTAATATTCCGATCATATTCTAAAAATGTAAAGTTATCATATCTATTTTTGAGAGTCAAACCATGCTTCAAACTTGGTAAAATGAAATACATCGATTTCAATTATAAAACTACAAGTTCATGCTAATTTTTTTTCAACTATCTACTTTTTAAAATTTTCAAAAATTTGGTGTTAAAATTACACAATTATAGAATTAATTCACGGGGAAAAATCTTTTTTACCACCCAAGCATAAATTAAAAGTTCGATTTATTTTCCTTAGAAATCGTTTGCGTCTGATATGATGCCAATCCGAGCAATCAGAAGAATCTTTGTTTTTAGAGTTCTGTCATTTAATTTTATTTTGAACTTAGATTCAAAGTTTACAAATATGTTTATTAAGCTATGTTAATTTATTTCAGATAAATTTATTTAACTAATTAATTGAGGATCTTTGCATTTATTACTTTCCATTACACATTGTAACTAAACTCTTCATTCTACATAACCTTATTGCCTATTTTATCTGTGATTTGACGAGGGTCAAACGAAATTGTTTGTCGAAGACTTTGAATCATAAATTTACTACATTAAAATTTCCGAACTAAATTCAAACTACCACTTACTTTTCAACTATATTTTACACTCATTTTTATCTTTGGGTGTTTTTATTTAATGTTTGAAATATACGAGTATACTGGTAAAAAAAGTTTTATGTCAAATAAAAACTTTGTTATGCATAATGTTGTGATATATTTTCTATTTGTGTGCATTTAATAAATATTTTAGAAACTAAAACACCACTGAGAAATCTACAGTTGATCTAGACAGCATTTGTGAAAGTTTTCTTCTTTTTCCAGGTTGGAATAGACGTGAAAACGTTTTCCGGATTCCGTCACGACATGGATTTTGTAGAAAAACTAGTCTGTGAACAGTCTGTGATGTGTTTGCCAGGGATGGTAAGTAGACATTCATCATTTATCATAGACAGCATGCAATTTATTTATAGACTACTTCCAACTTTTTGGGAAAATCCAATTGGGCAAGTGTGGTGTAATTTAAATCGTCTCACATGTCGATCAATAAATTTCATCATAATTATTGCAGAATATTTCGATTCACCCAAATGTCTCGCATGATACACATTCGGGTTACCTTAAAATGTAGCTAACCACCATTTTGGCGGTGTTTGGCGTTTAAACTAACTGGCGTTGACAAATTAACTACCATACATCTTTTCGGAATTATTATTTAAAGTGCCGAAATAATGCTTCAAAGTGCTGAAATTCTGTTCAAAAAACAAATCACGTTACCACACGTTTGTAATGCATACAGGAAACGCTTCTAACACAGTACCGCCACCTACATTTATCTTGACAGAAAAATCCTCTCATGTAGAAAAATTGGGTTCGAAAAACAAGCCAGTCAACGACACGTTTGGAATACCTTCAGGAAACGCGTTCCATTCCAGAAACACTACCGCCATCTAGATATAGCTTGACAAAAAAAAGTATATCATGCATACACAATTAAATTAAAACAATGTTAATGCTTCATCGGAACAAAATAAGTAAATCCATCACGTTCACCATACTCATTTTTAAAATGCATATTACGATTTCTGAAGGCAGAATATTCAATTCAAACCTTCTCCTAAAACCTTAAATAAAAATGGCGAAACTATTTCTTGAAAGATCGCTTGCAGTGAAATACCACATGAATAAAATGGCTTCAAATAAAAACGTTCTATCCCACAAGAATCGTAATTCAAAACGATAGGGAATAAATTCCAACTACAAAGACAGGAAGTTCGTAATAGGGGAAATATATCGAACGAAATAGAAGAAAGTGAAAAGAGGAAAATCTTCAGGGATCCAATTTTCTTTTCAAATTAAAGTGTCCGGGAATTCGATAAAGTTTAAGGGCTGACTGGAATAAAAGTTTTATTATCTAATGCAATTGGGTATTCCTATTAGACAGAATTTAGATTGGCGAAATGAATAAGTCTATGAGATTTTGTTTTGTTCATGCACAGGCTGATTAAAAGAGTAGCAGAAATTGGGTGAAAATGAAACCTAAAACTTGCGTAATATGTTCTCTTGTTACAATTGAAATGAAAAGATGGCGCCTGGTTGAATAAAATTTGTGTCATAATCTAATCTAAGTTTCTGCCGGTAGTTATGACTACCGACAGATAATGCTGATTGAAAGTACTATATTGAAAGGGTGTGGTTTAATAATTTTTGCACATCTCAATGTTTTTAGACTTAATGTTTAAGTATACCCTACCCCTAATAAGCTTTCATATATCTTATAAAAACAACTAATGAATGACTTTTAGAACTGGAAATGACAATTATATTTTATCCAAAATGCAGTATTTACTATGAATTTATTGATTACTAATTTGAGAACGATTACTTAACAGAAAATGGATAAGCGATCCATGTGCAATAGAAATTGAATGATAATTAATTAACGTCGAACTGCAGCAAAACAACGGGCTACTGGAGATGTTCCGGGTTCAAACCCCCAAAGCAAAGATCCGAATAAAAATTGGGTTATGAAAAATTACTTACGAAGTGATATTGTTTAAAAGTTCTTTTAGAATGACGATTTTTTATTCTATAGCAAAATGTTTAATAAATATTTTTTACACATACATTTACTTTCTCTAAACATTCAAAACTTTTGTTGTTCAAAATTTAAGAAATATATTTTCAAACCATTAAAGTGAGATACTTAAAATGTTTTTAGTTTTATAATAATATAGTTAATTTATAATATATAAATTAGAAATTGAATATATATATATATATATATTTATTTATTTATTTATTTATTTATTTAAATGTAAAATTTTCAAAGAATTACAAACGCGTATAGAAAAAATTCAATCTATCATAAAATCCATCCATTTCAAATACAATAAATGAAACATTTGTAAAACATGTTAAGTGTGCGTATTATCTATGTTTATAATTGCCAAAACGAAAAAGACTTCACCGCTATCTATTGGTAATTAAAAGTTAAGAACTTAAGAAATTTACAATTCTGATAGTGTGTTGGGTTCTATTAAGAAAGTTATCCGAACACAACATACATTGTTATCAATTTAATTTGAATACTATATTCCTTCAATGAGCTCTAAATGTGTTTTAGACTATGATTTCAATTAATTCAAGATTACAGTAAATAAGTGACTATAGGCTATATCGTACGACGTATGAAGAAAGTTGTTTAGCTCTTTTGTTTTTATCTCTGACAAAAAACAATAAGAAGCCCCAAATATTTTCATGTTAATACTGGGTCGCCATGATAATCAAGTTGTTAGCACAGACGTTAAATTGAGTTCAAATTCCAGTCATGGTATGGTGTTTATGATGGTTCGGAGTCCCTCTTTGAGCCGTTGGTCCCGGTTTATTTACCTTTCGAATAGCAAAATGTAACCGTTGAGTGACAACTGAAACCAAAACGATCTCTAGTTGCTTACCTTTCAAGGCTTTTTATCAGATAATCATCATAGTTTTTAACTTATAATAAGTCTTATCAAAACATGCCTTAGATTAAAAGTAATTTAATTTTCTTAAAAAATTAAAGAAATGTAATTCATCGAGGAATAAATGCAATTTAGTTCATTAAGGAATAAAATAATTTAATTCATTAAAGATTAAACGTAATTTAAGTTACATTTACCCTCCTGGGTTAAGGGATAAAATGAATTTAATTCATTAAAGAATGCAGTGTAATTTATCCATTAAATAATAAATGTAATTCGAATCGATTAAAGAATGAAAGTAATTTAATCTATTAAAGAATGAAAGTAATTTAATCTATTAAAGAATAAAAGTAATTTAATCTATTAAAGAATAAAAGTAATTTAATCTATTAAAGAATGCAGTGTAATTTATCCATTAAATAATAAATGTAATTTTAATCGATTAAAGAATGAAAGTAATTTAATCGATTAAAGAATAAAAGTAATTTAATCTATTAAAAAATAAAAGTAATTAAATCGATTAAAGAATAAAAGTAACTAAATCGATTAAAGAATAAAAGTAACATTGAGAATTTATCTTTAAACGTGTGTTTTTTTTCGAATCGAAACTTTTTGTTGAAAGTAGCCGTGTCCTTTCTCTGATACATTACACGAATTATTTCTTCAAAGAATCCCCAAAAGTTGTCAAAGTTAACCTCTAATTCCGGAAGAGAGGGGTTACCGTAGTAACGGGTGTCAGTGTTATCCTTGATCCCGTGGTTCTTTCCTGAGCTTCTTCTCCCCTGCAGGGACCTGAAAGAGAACAAATGCGGGGGTGAAGGGAGGCACGCGACGGGGGTTATATAAATGTCAAAGGGAAGTAGCCTAGGAAACTAGACGGCGGGTTCACAAAATCAGCTGCTGTATTGCAACAAATCGATACAGAGATACGTGGTCGCTTCGGTAATGGTTATCGCTTGAAGATTTGAAGAAATCGTCTGAAAATGAAAATGGCCAGATTCTTCAAATGGAGCTCGGCTACTTTAATCAATTAAATCCCTGCAAACGATTCTTGGTTGCAAACTAAAATATTTTATGGAATATCCTTAAAAGGCGATTAAATTAAGATGAATATGATATAACCTCAATAAGGATTAAAGGTTCTTTTAAGAAAAGACTTTTCGTTAATGAAAATCCATAATTTCTTTTATGGTTGTAAGAATTTTCGTCTTTGCGATAACATTTCGATTTTTTTTCTGTCGTCGGCTTTTAATATTATGACCTTCATTATCTTTCGCAGTTCTTTTATTCGATGAATATTCGATGGCCTCTGTGAGCAATAAAAGTATTTTTTCCTTAATGCATTTTAGAATTCTTCTTCTTTGGTTTGCTTTCAGAACTTTTAATCTTCGGAATTTTGTTCTTTTGGCGGTAAAAGCTTTTAGAATTTCATTTTCGGTTACTTCAGTTCTTTTTTGAAATATTGAGATAGAGCGGAGATCAAAATTGTCATTTTGTCTATCCTAACAAATTCATGTCAAAGACACATTATCGAATTTCCAGAAGAAAATTTGAAGGGTTGCATTTTTATGTATTATTTTGGGATGTTTGAATTTAACAGCCGTTCGTGAAAAGATTGTTTAATTATATAAATCAATAATATTTAGAGTATAAAAAGTTAATGTCAGTGCAATTTAATGTAACGAATCAGCACCAATAACATTTATTGTATTCTCAAAACATTTAATTTATACAAAATCTGCTTCTGAAAGATTGCTTTCTTTTCATGTTAACTATCTCTAGCTGAGCATAACTTTAAATATTGATTACTACAGTATGCCATATTGCAACTATGAGGCATTGTAACAATACAGAGCTAATAATGGAGAAATGGTACACAACATCTGATCTCTTCATATACGTAGATTTATAGATTTAACTACTGTTAGTAAATTCTACGTCATCACGATCCTGTTAGTATTGTGTGATAGTTTAGAGAGTGAGGTGCCAACTCATGTGTTAACCTCGTCATCTGACCACGGTTCAAAATTACGTGGTATTGTCCCTTGTTGAGTTATACAAACATAGTTATACAAACTTTAAAAAACTATCTTTTCTAACCCTATTTATTTGAAATTGTAGAGAAGAACGGAAACGTGAAATCAACGTAGAAAACAAAAATAACCATCTCAAAACTAAATAATTGATAACAGAGGAAATATCAGGTGCAAAACATCAATAAATGCCCTCTTTCGTATCTAATTCTTTGGAAATCAAGAGAAAAGGCTTCATTTTTGAAGTTGAGCAGAAAATATTTCTTTGAAACAACAGCAGCTCGTGGAGGTATAGTGATTAATCCCTTTGCCAATATTTACTCGTCATAAAGAGAATGGGGAGTGTTGATTGAGAAGAAACGTGACTGTTTACCTATTTGTGAATTAGATTTCACAAGCTCTTCCATTGGAACCCCCGAGAGGTAAATATTGGCAAATTGGATCAGAGCACTTAATAGAATAAAGGATCTTTAACTTCATATGGAATTATGTCCCATGCCCCTTTGTTTGATAAAATCACGAGATTGAGTTTCCTTTTGATTATCTGTGTTTAAACTACACAGGAATGGTAAAAAAATTGATGCTGTTTGATACTATAGTAATAGTTGTCCCCTATTTCTGTAGTACTAATATTTTATTTCTAACTATACAAACTTTTATTTCTAAATAATGTTATTACTCATTTACGAAAAAAACCACACATTTGTAAATGCGACAAGCTTTTGAAATGTTTTACTTGGTAGCGCTATCTTCGCCTTTTTTTTTATTTGTTTTGTTTAAGAGTACGGCGAGATGTGCGATTGGTTTGAAGTTATTAAAGTTAGAGAACTTTGTTTTAAAGCGCTTTTGAAATTAGTTTTATTATGTTTGACGTTTTCATGATTGTACACTCAAACTCAGTTTCACTTCTGGCGAAATTCCGTTCGATGTTCAGACATAGATGAGCAAGTTTGATTGAAGCAGCGAACTTATTTGGCATATAGCGCGCTTTGTTGGAATTAATTTAAAAACTTGTATGTAATTTCTAGATATAAAAATAAAACATTTATACTATATGAATAATATCCATCTATCATAACGTTTCATAAATTATGTATCATTATGAATCACAGATACAAATTTTCTAATTCTTAAGTACGTAATTTTTTAGTTCAAAAAGAGAATTTATTTCATTTAGATATGTTCTTTAATGCACATTGCATTATTAAAAAATAAAGGACCCATATGCTTACTAAGAAAAAAATGCATAGCTCTATAAAATCTGTTAATGTTCTCAAAATACATATGCTAAGTTTCATTTACTACGAACTGTGTATGCTTCTGATTTTTATTGATTTGGATCTGAATCAACCAGCTCTCTTTGTATGACAACACGAAATAATTTATTGATGCCATCAAGCTAGTGAATACGTTACTAAACACAGGTCAAATTTAAAAAAAAAATTCGATTTCATAAATGAAGTAAATCGATTCTCTACAATCATTCTGTTAAAATAATACATTTTTGAGACCATTCCTTTAAAATAATTTATTCTCTACTGTCATCCCTTTAAAATAATCTATTTTTACAATCATTCTTTTAACATAGTCGTTTATCTGCAACTAGTCTATTTAAAATAATCGATTTTCTACAGCTGTTTCTTTAAAATAATCAATCATCAACAATCATTTCTTTAAAATGATCGATTCTCAACAATCATTCCTTTAAAATAATCAATCATCAACAATTATTTCTTTAAAATGATCGATTCTCAACAATCATTCTTTTAAATAATTGATTCTCTACGATCATCCCGTTGAACTAATGTATTTTCTACAGTAATTAATTCCTTTAAAATGATCGTTTCTCTGCAATTATTCCTTCGAAATCATCGATAATCTACAGTCATTCCTTAAAAATATGTGATTAATTATCTGTAAAAATTCTCTTGAAATAATCTATTTTCTTAGAATAATCGATTCTCAACAATCTTTCCTTTTAAATAATTGATTATCTACAGTCATCCTATTTAAATAATGTATTTTCTACAGTAATTAATTCCTTTAAAATGGTCGTTTCTCTGCAATTATTCCTTCAAAATAATCAATAATCTACAGTCATTCCTTTAAAATATATATAAGCCATTCTCTGTAAATAATTCCCTTAAAATAATATATTTTCTTAAAATGATCTATTCTCAACAATCATTCCTTTTAAATAATCGATTCTCTACAATCATGCCGTTTAAATAATGTATTTTCTACAGCAATTAATTTATTTTAAATGGCCGTTTCTCTGCAATTATTCCTTCAAAATAATCAACAGTCCATAATCTACAGTCATTCCTTTAAAATTTATAATCAATTCTGTGCAAAATTTACCCTAAAATAATATATTTTATTCACCCCATTTCTAGTGCTTCGATTACCCCAATTACGTCCGGCTTGTCCTGACAGTTCCGGAAGACCAGATCCGGGACGCCTGCGAACGAATCACCGAGTTCTGCCAAAAATACTCCAAATTCTCCTTCAGCATGAGCGACAGCCGTCTGCACGATCGATTCAAATCATCCTGCACAATTAACGAAGCCCTGGAGAACTGCGAGAACAACAACGCTGTGATAGAAAGTCCACAACCAATCCGTGTGTGATCTGCACTTTTCTGTTCCCATTATATATGCCTTATCATAATATTATATTAGTAGAGCATGTAATCCATGCATATATGAGCCTTCTGTATTCATTATTTTTGAATTTTCGATATGAAATCGAATAGGTAGGACTTTAAGTTTTATTAGTGGATGGTTGGACAGCAATGAGTAGGTGGTTAGATGAACTATTAAGTATTTGGACTTAGCTTTCACAAAGATTAAGTTGGAAAAGAAACATTTTTTCTAAATGTGAAACATAACTAAGCATAATTTTTGTTGGTACAGAACTGGCATGCTACTTGGAAAAAAAACAATTAAAATCTGTTATTATTTTAAGCCCAGCTTCATTAAATCGTTGTTTGAGGCAATAGATCTGTATTGTTATCCGTAAATTGTGCAATAGCTGTTTTTAAGTTGATTTTTGTAAGTTGTTTCTATCTTGACTCAAACTTTAAAGAAGTCGTAAGTATATTTATTTCTTTTGCTTGTATGATGCATTATTTATTTTATGAATTGCATGTTATCTCATAAGTAATGTATTTATTGTTGTGAAACGATTTGATGGGAAAAAGTTTGAGATTAAAGAAAGACTATCTCCTCTAGAAAAATAAGGATATTAATCGATTTGTGCACGATTTTTCATTAGCTTCGTATAATTATATTTTAACTGTAAACTCGTCGATAAATATGCTCTTAAGAAGAGTATTTTTTTTAACAAAAATATGTATATTTCATCAGGAAAGTGAAATTGAAGTCAGTACACTAGTCTATGGTGAATTTGAAATTTTGCATGCGTAATTCATAAGAATAAATATACCCATTGATTATAATTGTTATAAAACCCATATTATCGAAAGCAGAGTAAAGGAAAAATAAAAGACTACAGCTACTGATTTGAAATTATAATTGTTATAAAACCCATATTATCGAAAGCAGAGTAAAGAAAAAATAAAATACTACAGCTACTGATTTGAAAAGAAGTGTACATATTTAGAAGAAATATTTATATCATTCTTGCACAAGAAAAACCATTCAGAAATTTGTTTCAAAAAATCACCAAATATTTCAATATGAGAGGAATACATTACATACACAAAAAAAAACATTATAAACACTCTGGAGATAATAAAAGGAAATACAGTTATTTTCATTTAAAAAATAGATACTGGTGCAATCTTAAACAGTCTAGAGTTCAGAGAGCGGAACACTAAAAGAGTAATTCGCTTAATCTGAATCAAATAAAGAAACAAAATTACTACGGATTATTTGGGAACCCTGAAAATACTGATGGAAAGAAACTTCTGCAGCAAAAAAAAATGTTGTTTACTTGCCTTATCTCTTGACTTGTTTATTCTTGATTTCAATGAATCAATACAAGAGACGGCAAAACATAGAAAATACATGATACAACATAAGCACTGTTCATAATGATTAAGATAACGTATTTGGCGGTCTATCAGAAGTCTGAAGAATCGAAATATTGACGGTGATAGCATGGAATAAAAAAGGAATTGTTACATTTTGAGATTTATTTTCTAACACGTAAAAATGTTTTTGAAAATGAAAGCGATTTTAGAATTTATTTAGAAACATGTTTGCTCATGAAAAAGAACATAAATGCAGTGTATATTTCGTTTTGAAAATGAGTGGAAACGAAGAATTTGGAATGTCTTAGTTGTTATTATGTTATATTGTTATAGACTGTAGAATCCTTACTGTTCTTAGTGACCATTCTTTTATGATATTGTAAATTGTCGAATTTTTTTTTACCTATTGCATTGTTTGTAGATAGACATAGAAGTCAGATATCTTGTTGACTATGTAGACGAGCAATTATCTTTAGAGAGTATAGATCATTTGTAAGTTTAGATTTTAATAAAGTTAGAAAGCAATTATATTGGTGCCTGCTTTATGAAAACTATTGCTGTACACTACACTTCTTAAGAATATGTTTTAGCTATTTAAAAAAAATTTGATGCATAATTAACAGTGCAATAATTCTAAGTTCTAAAAAAATAAATAAAGTTTTCTTAAAGTTCTAAATATTTGTGAGCTTTTAGGGTTGACTATTTCCATCAAACTAAATTATTAACAGTGCAATAATTTTCTAAGTTCTAAAAAATAAATAAATTTTCTTAAAGTTCTAAATATTTGTGAGCTTTTAGGGTTGACTATTTCCATCAAACTAAATTATTAACAGTGCAATAATTCTAAGTTCTAAAAAAATAAATAAAGTTTTCTTAAAGTTCTAAATATTTGTGAGCTTTTAGGGTTGACTATTTCCATCAAACTAAATTATTAGCAGTGCAATAATTCTAAGTTCTAAAAAAATAAATAAAATTTTCTTAAAGTTCTGAATATTTGTGAGTTTTTAGGATTGACTATTTTCATCCTAAGTTAATGAAATACCCTCGAAAATACAGAAACAAAATCTTAAAAATATTTCAATCGAAAATTAAAACTATGGTAGCCATTTTCTGTTAAGTTAAACAAAGATGGCGGTAGAGAAACTGCGTCGATAAGTCTATACTAAACGCTGTCTGGACGTAACATCACCTGGCCTGTCTTTCTATTACGACTTCGGATCGTCGTCTTAATTCCAAAGGGAAAAAAAATTCTGAATTCATCTATAATTAAACCAATTAGCTCAGCGTCAGTTTATATTAAACCAACATCTTTAAAACAGCTATAAAAACTACATTCTAAAACACGATAAACTACATTCTAAAGTAATCCCGATGTGTACCATGAGAGAGCATTTGGACAGGAGTAAAATTTCGCAGACCATCTGGTTTAAGTGGTTTTACCCCCCCCCCCCCACTGCAATTCCCACACATACATCCTAAAAATATAATGGGCTCACTTTCACAAATGGTAATGGCAATTTTTTTTAACTCAGACGGTAGCAGCAATATCCTTACTTCACGTCATTCGTCGGTTAATTTTTTTACTGTCGTCATAGCAACCCCGGGAATGGGGTGCGATTCATATTATTATTTCAAACAAAACTAAATTGAAATTTAGCTTTTAAAATCAATTGTTTGCCCAGATTCGTTTTTATTTCAATAAGATTTTTTTCCATGAATTACGACTTGAATAAAATAGCGAAGATGAATTTTTTAAAGGAATATTGCTCGCACCTTTTTTAAATAGTTTGTTTGATAATTTAATTAAAAACGATTTACCCATTTACATTTTTAAACTAAAAATTATTATTATTGTATTTTAGATTACGTTGATTGTTGTTAAATGTTCATAGATGGGCTTTTTGATATTAAGGTGATCCAGAATTTGACATAATTCTTTCGAAACTATAAATACAACACGTTTTTACTGAAGACGTTAATTTATAACGATGAACAACACACATTTTTGTATATGTTCTTTATAGATAAAGTTGGATGTAAACGTTCATTTCAACTTCATTTTTTGTTGACTTTAATTATAAATTATAATTTATAGTACATTTAATGCTTTAATAATTTTACCATAAACTATTAACATTTTGGTAGCAAATTAATACAAAGTAATAATATTTAAAGTTATTTTCACTCTCTGTGGGGTTTACACGTCTATATCTGTGCAGTAACTTACAGTCTTCCTTGCATGACTTATAACCAGTTAACCAATAGAATATTTTTTAGTCTTCTTTCAGCCAATAGATGTAGTTATTTAGATGCTATGTATGTGTTGGGGAATGTATACAACACTACTCAGAAATCTCATGACAGGGTTAAAACCATGAGGAATTTTACATATTACTTAAAATTCATGATCAGTATTGCACTTAACCTTTACACTGTGGCAGATAGACAATTATTACCACTAAAATTTCGTTTACACCAGCGGCCTGGTATAGATCTGTGTACTGTGGATGTTATCCCCCTTTTAAGTGACCGCTGTCATCGATCACCATTTACGAGATGTCAGCGTCTAGAGGGTTTCTCCTTTTGTTCGATACCCTACCCTGTCGACCAAGAGGTGCACGCCAAACGATACCCCACACAATACTATGAAAGGAAAGCGTCAGTCGTAAATACCACTCAAGGCTCTATCGCTCATGTTAGGTAATTAGGTAAGAGGGGTCGGACATGCAGACGAAAGAGCCGTTCTGTGAGACGATTGAAAACATCTAATCGCCGCATCGTAAAGGTTAAAATGTATGTATGCACCAGAAATCACGAAAAAAAAATTGAAAAAATATCAATATAATTTTATTAATTCAAAATATTTTCCAAATCCTTAGCTTTCAAACGATATTAAGATCTTGTAAATATTCGAAATAGTTTTCCAGTTGCGGTTTTCTTTATGTACTGTACATACAAACATGTTTCCAAAACTTCGAACTCAATTTCTGAAGAGCTGTATGCATTATGGTCATCTATTCAAACAGTGATAATTCAACAACGAATTTATCTATTCTAATTATATTTTGTCATTATAATCTGTATAATAGAGTGATGTTTTGAACCTCAGACAGATTTGTTAGTTAGAAGTTGATATTTTTAACTTCTTTGTTGAAAAAAATTGTCACAACCTATCCTTTCTACCAACTCGGCAAAACACGGATAATAATATTAGGAATAATTTCCTACAAAAATTGTATTTTTGAACAAATTAGAATTTGAGATATCACTGTTAAAAAGACTTGTTAGCTGAATGCATCTAAATTACATAATTAATTATTTGCTTAGTCTGAATTTTTCACTTAAATAAATTTAACCACAAACTAATGAAATATTGAAAAAAATGGATTTTTGGGAGTCAAACTTAAAAATAAATCTTCTAGTTATGCTTACACCTTAAGTACCTAACAGGACAGATTTGGTTTGGTTTGTCTATCTATGGTTAGTTTTTGCAGCACGAGATCCTAATTAAATCGGAACCTATGACTTAAAAGTGATTCTTAACCACAGCGAACATTCATGCCAAGACGAATCAACCAGAGCCCAATGTACCAAGAGTTAAAGCCTTAACTACCAAACTAAACTCGGGACGGCAGGAAATACTTTATTTTATTTTAAAAATACCATTTCAAATAAAATTTTATAATAACGATTTCTTATTTTTATGAATAAAGTCATATGTATTTGTTGAAAACATGTAATACCGTGAAGTTATAAGTGCGTAAATCAGATTGGCGTAAATCAACAATATCGTCACTTTACTGTCAAATCCTCGTTTGTCAGAAAATCATACTTTTTCACGATCTCAAAATAGATGCCAAATTGTAGACCATTTATGAGATATAGTTTAAAAATTCGCCAGTAGAGGGATTTTAATTGATGTAGACTTAGAATCTTTTGAAAGTTCAGAAAGCACATTAACCGTCCAGGTAGTTATATTGACCAGGAATCTCGTCGTTAGTAAAACGATTAGCAGGTCTTGATGGACGAGATTTCTCATCAGTAGAAGAAAGCTGACAAGATCTTGATCTCGGTATTATAAAAAAAAGCTAATATTCTTATGACGAGGTATCTCGTCAATAATTAAACTGGCCAGATCTTGTTAGACGACATATCTCGTCATTAGAAGAAAACTGACCAGATCTTGATGAACGAGATATCTCATCATTAATTAAAGTGACCAGATCTTGTTAGACGACATATCTCGTCATTAGAAGAAAACTGACCAGATCTTGGTGAACGAGATATCTCGGCATTAATTAAAGTGGCCAGATCTTGTTAGACATATCTCGTCATTAGAAGAAAACTGACCAGATCTAGGTGAACGAGATATCTCGTCATTAATTATAGTGGTCAGATCTTGTTAGACAACATATCTCGTCATTAGAAGGAAACTGACCAGATCTTGGTGGACGAGATATTTCTTCGAAAGAAGAAAACTGACCAGATTTTGATGGACGATATATCTCGTCATTAACAAAATTGGTCAGATTTTGTTGTACAAGATATCTTGTCACATGCAAATGGTTCAATATTGTTGGACGAGATATCTCGTCATCAACAAATGTAGTCTGATCTTGGACGAGATATCTCATCATTAGCAAAAAGTGATCAGAACTTGATGGACTAGACATCTCGACGTTAACAAATTTTTTAAGTTCTTGGTGGACGCGATATATTGTTAATTGGGGAAAATTGACCATATATATCCTGATCTCATCATTATTAAAATATTCGGAATATCTTGATGGCGAAATAACTCGTCAGTAGCAATATTCGTAGAACCTGATGGATGATATATAAGTAAAATTGTTCAGATCTTGATAGACGAGATATCTCGTCGAAACCACTTAGAGAGACATTAAAGCCCCAAAATTTGGACTTACGAGATTTCTATATTTAAACGACAAGAAATGCATTCAACATTCATAAAATACTCCACCCGTGATCGATATAAATTGCCCCAAAGCAATTTTAAATTAGTGGCACCATGAAGACCAACAGAAAAATTTGAAGAAGGAAAAATATCTTCAACTCCTTTTTGAAATTGATCGCCTTGTTGCTTGGCAACCTGCAGCAGATCTTAAAACTTCAGCAACAAGCTCATAGCTGCGCTAATGGATTTCCACGGGAATCGAAAGGCCTTCGAAATGGTGTAATAAAAGTGACGAGAATGATCAGATTCGATGGATATGAGAAACTCACTTTCCTGGGTCTCACAGACTGAACATGTCTGGTAGCAATCACCGAAACAGAAAATGATATGGTGGGATGTGAAATCCATCATTCAGAATTGAGGCATATTGGGGGAAGAATTCAAGAATTGCTTTTTTTTTCCCACTTTTGTGTTGTTGTTAGTCTGGAGATTTCGAAAGATTCCGGTGTTTTCTGTTCCGTAGATATAGATGTACGATTGGGGTTTTTGGAACAATTTGGAGTGTGAAAGAACAATTTTAGTTCTGAAAATAAATCTTTATAGGAATATTCGATTAAAACGAGTAAATGTTTTTGAGGCACAAGAGAATGAAAATTGTTTTTAGATTTTTTTTTTATCAGTAGAGGACATATGAAAGTGTTTTTTTATTGTGGAATTGTTTAAAATGGTAGCAAAACCAAAAATGGTTCAAATCGTATTCACTTCTTTCTATTTTTGAGTTTGCATCTTTTTCATTACAGACTCTGTACTGTCTTATGGAATCATAAATGGAGAGTAGTTGGATTGGGGTTCCTGGAACAATTTGGAGTGTGGAAGAACTATTTTAGTTCTTAAAAAATCAATCTTTATTTTGCTATTCGATGAAAACTAGGAAGTTTTTTTGAGGCACAAGAGAATGAAAATTGTTTTAAGATTTTTTTTAGCAGTAGAGGACACATATGGAGGTGTTTTTCAATTGTGGAATTGTTTAAAATGGTAACAAACTAACCGAATCGTATTCTCTTCTTTCTTTTTTTGAGTGTGCATCTTTTTTATTACAGCAGACTTCGTACTGTCTTATGGAATTATAAATGGAGAATAGTTGGATTGGGGTTCTTGGAACAATTTGTAGTGTGGAGGAAGCCCATTTTGTTTCTGAAAATAAATCTTTATGACTAAATTAGGATGAAAACGAGAAAATGGTTTTGAGTTAAGAGAAAGAGAACTAAAATTTTATTTATATTCGTTTTCGTCATTTATTGGACATGGAGTACTTTCCAAATTGTAGAGCTGTTTCCATCTGCTTTTTTCTAGAGAGGGCTTAAAAAATTATAACAAACCAACAAAATCGTACACACATTTTACTTTCTTTCTTCAGATTGCATCTTTTTCATTAGAGCAAACTTTGTACTAACTGTCTTTATGTACTCACAGATGGGAGTGGATAGATTGAGGGGGGAGGGGGTCTCGGATCATTTTGGAGTGCGGAAAAACATTTTGTTCTGAAAATAAATCTTGGCGAGAATATTTGCTGAAAATGATAAAACAGTTTTCAGTTAGAAAAGCAGAAAAAATTGTTTACCGATTTTTTTTAACATCATTACGGTCATACGGAGATGCTTTTAGCCGTTTTGTGTGAGGCGTAAAACTGATTGTAAGCCAATTTTCAACATCCAAATCGTATTTTCCTTCTTTTATTCAAGTTTGCATATTTTTATAAAATATCCTCAAACGGCTTCATAGACTCATAAATGGGGCAGTGCGATGTTAATTCAACTACCTATACCTACATGAATAGATTGTGGTTCTTAAACCAATTTCGGGTGCAAAAGTACATTTTAATTCTGAAAATAATTTTTTAAGAGAATATTTGATGAAAACGAACGGTTTTTGAGTAACAAGAGATAAAATTGTTTGTTTTAGCATCATAATGGTTACATGAGGGTGGTGTTTAACTAGAAAAGCTGTTTTGTATGCTTTTAGTCTTGAACTGAAGTGTCATCGTATACCAACCCAATCGAATTTCCTTTCATTTTTGTGTTTGCATCCTTTTTTTTATGTCAACAAACTCTGTCTTGTAGGCCCAATTTCAAGGTTTAGAGGGAATCGGACTAATAATGCGATATTCAGTAAGGTGATTAGATTCTGATTGGTTAGTTTTCTACTAATGACGAGATAGTATATAGTAAATTCGGTCAGTTTTAGTAATGATTCCGAGTTTGATGAATTACCTCTCTGAGACACCCATAATAAGGGTTAAATTATAGACTATTTTCAAAGTGTTTTTCTTGTGGCGCCTAAATAGCAGCATCATATAAATAATGGTCACAATACTGTCTTTTACATTAAAGTTTCCGATCCAAGTTAATAATTAATTAACATATGAACAAAAAACGACACAAAATATAAACAGCAAACTTTCCATCATTCTTAACTGAGTTTTGCTAATATTCTAAATTGTAAGGGCTAAAGCTTTGTCATGCTATTTCATATCTCTTTCTCTTCATGTTATACTTCCTGTTATAATTTTATTCAAAGTACTAAAAATACTAAAAAAAAAAAAAATCTTTACATCTAGGAAAAATCTTTTTACTTCATTAAATTACTATTTTGCATATAAACCATTTTTGTAGTTGATAATGTTTGTTGTAAAGACGATTTCATTTTATTTGCACCACCCGTCACCAGAAAGTGAGAAAAATATCTAAATGAGGGATCCAGTCACACTGTCACCAAAAATTTTACATTCCACGCAATCTAAGTATTTTATGTACTTTGAAGAAAAAGATGCAGAGCCTTGCAAGCTCAGTAGTACTATCTTTCTAGTCTTACAATCCAATGCTTGCTTTCCGAAAGTATCACATCATCTTGATGACATTTGAATAAATGTTTATGTTGACTCTGAGTGGCATCTTCTTTCAAACTAAATGTTGGTGGCGGTGGTAGATAACACGTATACCAAACGTGTTGTAACTTGTATTGTAATGCTTTTCAAATAAATTTCAAAACGTTGCAAATTCCAAACACACAAATTCCAAAGAATGAACTCTAAATAGATATATGATAATTGATTGGTCAACTCCAAAGAGATTGGAGCCTCGGTAGCCCAATTGGAAGATTAGCAATAGAAGGGTTGCGAGTTCGAAACTGGGTCCATCTAAAGATTATCCGGTAAGATTGGCTGGCTGTTGGTTACATTTCTTGTTGCTTCAAATGTCCTCGAGCTCGGGTGTTGACCTCGTCATTTGACCGTGGTTTGAAATTACGAGATTGTCCTCGATTCCTTCCCTTCGAGTTGGATTCTGGACCATCGCTGTGTCTTCTTAGTACCGTTTATTAACTATCTACCTCCCAATTACAGATTTATCGCAAACATCGCCAAGAGAATGATAAATAAATTCTAGGGTAACCAAGATATGTATCAAGCGAGGCAATTTGAGTTGGTGAAGTAAGATCTTTGCATTTCATCTGTTTTCACTGAAAATCACTCTCATATATTTGTTAACCAACCATCCACATCATTTAAATGCTTCTGAGAACTTCGGTATTAATAAAAAAAAACCTATACAACTCTAATCCACAGATAACTCAAAGCCAACACCGCCTCAATCACTAAAATATTGGTATACTAAAAAAACACATCTCCAACCATAAACAATCTCATCGTATCCTACAGTTCCACGACTTCCTTCTATACAGTTCTAGTTATTAGCCCATTAACTTCAAACCGAAGCCTTCCGTATACTATTCTGTGTCCATTTCAACCAATGGGAGGACACCATCGGCCGTGGTCGTTGACTTCTGCCTGTTTGGCGTAGAGCGCTCATGCATCCGCCCGCAATTCTGTTATTTATAAAGGCACAACCCGGTGAACTGTGACATTAACTTCCAAATGCGGGTCTGTTGCTCGCTTTGTTTTCATCTGACTGAGTTTTTTGTGTCAGGGCGGTTTTGAAATGCAAGTGTCTGAATTGTTAGGCCTACTGAAAATTTTGGTGGGGCTGTGATTTCCTCTTCTGCTGGAGGCATTGGGATGCAAAAACAGAGATTGTTTTTAAAAGATAATTTTAATGTCGGGATATGTGTGAAATGTTGCTACTTTAAGAACACAAAGTGATGTTCGCTTAGATACATAACATGTTGTCGCGCAGAAATAACTTAAAAGTTCGAAAGAAGAAAATTTGAAAGCTTATTTGTAGAAAAAAAAGCACAGCTAAAGCATGACAGAAATTATAAATACATAATAATCAACGTTATATAAAATATTAAACATAGTTTAATGTTTTAGAATTGATTACAAGAAATTCTAGAAAGTTCTATGATACCATCACCAAAAATACAAAATAAAATGTTGATATTTAAATGACAAAATAATCAAGGAAAAATATCGTCTGCCACAAAATCCGAATTGCATTTTTCGAATTGGAACTCTTCGTTTGTTATCTTTCAGCTATTTATCGCAGTTCACCATGTATGGAATTATTTTATTTTATAACTGCAATCCCCGAGTGTAATGCTGTTCCAAGGCACACACTGACAGCCTGGTTGACAAGTGGTCATAGTTCTGAACATCGATTCAACACATAGAGGAAATATAAATGTAGCAATGGTAACTTAATTGAAAAATTATTAATTAAAAGAAAATCAAACGTGTAAGGAATCTATCTAGTGTAAAATTTTCCTCAGATTCCAAATCCGTTAACATTTTTATTATATCTTTAACGATCACTGAGATATAATAAAGTACTGAAGAATGCCAGTGATAACTTTAATTAATTATTTTGCTTCACTCGAATCCATTTCTCAGGAAATCAAAATGAATTAATCGCGAATCAAACGAAGGTTATTCTTTACGGTGGCGTTCGTATTGGAAAAAATATAAAAATTTTAATTTTAAAATTATTTATTTAAAGAAAATTGTATTTTAGGTGCCGTCTAATGTGAAATTTTCCGCAGATTTCAAATCCGTTGAAGATATATTCAATTTAAAAATTATTTATTTAAGTAAATCATATTTTTAGGTATCAATCTAAACTGAAATTTTCCGCAGATTTCAAATCCGTTGAAATTTATACTCCATCTTTAACGGTCTAGGAGATAGAAAAATGAACTGCGACTCCAGTAAAAGATTTATGGAGTGGCTGTAAAAACACTCCTCCGAGCAAAATAAAGGCGGAAACGAAAAAAAAATTTCTCCGCGTGCAAAATGAAAACGGAAACGGAAAAAATTATTTACTGAGCTTCTCCGAAGCGATGAAAAAATTGGCATGCTTCCAAGGTCACGTGGGGAGAAAAAGTCAAGATTGTGGCTATTCTTCTTTCGTCCGGACGAAGAACCACGTAGAGAATAAAACTATTAAATTTCTTTAAAAATCTTCTATGTTGAATTTTAAAATTCGCCGCGACCAAAAATTGCTTATAATTCGGACTACCTGTGTGCCAAATCTCATTGCTGTAAGTGCCATAGAATCGTCAGGATTTTGCTGCTCCAAACAGACAAACAAACATACACTTCTTTTTATAATAGTAGAGATTATTGACTTCTAAATTATTGATTTATTCCGGATATTGATTTATTGATTTGATAAATTAATGACTTCTAAATTATAACAAAAATTATTGATATTCTGGTCGATTTCTGTGATTTCTTGCATATGCAATGAGCTCTGAAAATGAGATGCCTGAGAATAATGTTCTCAAATTACGGACATGCTCACAAGATGGCAGTTGTAGCATTAAGGGATCTTCTTGAAACTCCTCTCTAAAGTGAATTTTTTATCGATGGCAAGTCTTACGGAGAGGAAGAGTCTGGCAAGTTTAATACGGGATGGGGGGTGGGGGGTGAACGAACCTCCCGCATCCCTCTCTATATTCAACTGCCCTGCTTCGAGGTAATGAGTAAGGTAATTTTTAATTAACGTCGTATTAGAGCAACACGAGCTATTGACGACGGTCCGGGATCAATCCCCTAAGGGAAAGATCCGAGGACAACACCACGTAATTTTAAACCACGGTCAGATGACAAGGTAACACCTGAGCTGGCACCCCACTCTCCAAACTTCTGCATCAACCCAATCAGCTCGAGGAAATGGGATCGTCTTTAAAATGAAATAGACGGACCTTGAGGGCGAAGTCGCTGACGTAACATCTATGACGGGTAAATGACAAATCGACTTCGCCGATTGGCTATGGAAGAGCAGATTAGTGTTTTTGATCATGGTGGATTGTCCCTTTAACCAATCAAATATTAAAGATTCATGCTTTTCCCACAATCACGTGAAGCATTTTCTAACAGAGCAGCTGGAAAACTTAGGCCCGGTGCACATATCCTGTTTTTTAACGTGCGGCGCCGCTGCCTCAACTCAAGTGCGGTCTGAGATACATTAGATCCAATGGATCAGTGCACATATGCCTCCAGCGCCGCTGAGGCGACGCACGTCCAACTTGCGTGCAATTTGTACCGCAGTTCCCCACGGCGCTGTACGGTCGCCGCACATAAGTCTCCGTTCTGAAGTACGTTGTTTTCATAAACAAATGGAATATAAATAATAATGTGCTGTCTGAGATACATTAGATCCAATGGATCAGTACACATATGCCTCCAGCGCCGCTGGGGTGACGCACGTCCAACTTGCGTGCAATTTGTACCGCAGTTCCCCACGGCGCTGCACATGAGTCTCCGTTCTGAAGTACCTTGTTTTCATGAACAAATGGAATATAAATAATAATAAATGGTTGTTTCCAGTAACTTCTATTTTGTTCCAAAATATACTTTTTGTACACCAAGTAAGCGAGATAAACACGTTTTCTTCGATAGAATATTTATCGCAAATGGCCGAAATGAGTTCGTGCGTCATTTCACGGTTACGTGTGCATAGTTGGGCTTCAGTGCTGCAGTGGCCCCCGTTCCTTGAAAAACCGAATGTGTGCACCTTGCCTTAACATGAAATTACTGGTACATGCTTGGTCTATTTCATTTTAAGGTGGATGGGTACTGCAGGAGAGTTGACATGCTTTCTGGACCTTGTTGTTCTTAGTTGGAACAAACTGTTGGAGTTTTGAACGAGGACGGACTCCAAGCTGGTCTGGACCCATGGGACTAAAACTATTTTGTATTTAACTCATTTAACCTCCAAATTGCTTTAATTTGTTAACCTTGCAATAACTGTAAAACTTTAATCTAATTAAAAATGCACTGTTTGTTTTAAGTGGACCAGTGCAATCCAATCTCCGTTAAAATGGCTGACCAACCGGTATAGAGGTTAAGGTGTTAACCTCTAGATCGCGGAATGTTCCTGGTTCGAATCTGTGTCAGGGCATGGATGTTTATAAGCGTATGGTGCAGAGGCGGCTGGTGTACCTTAAATCGGCCGTGGCCGAAAGTCCTCATGTTGGGTTGGCGTGGAAGTTCGAGAGTGGGGTGCCAGCTCAGATGTTGCCCCGTCATCTGACCGTGGTTCGAAATTACGTGGCGATACACCGAGTGGCTTAGGCTAGGAAAGGTAACTAGTTGAAATATTTATTAAAATGGTCAAAATTTAAGGAACGTTTTCTCAGAAGCTTTTATGTGTATTGATTTGAAATTTTTTTACAGGTCATGAAAACACGTTTAAACTCTTTAAAACGGAGATTTTTTAAATAACTTAAAATTTGAATTTTTGTAATTTTTTTCTTCAATATATTTTTTTAATGATCAATTTTCATCGTTTTTAACAGTAAAATTAACTTTTCTGAGCAGATAGATAAAAATGTCAGTGTGAAAATGTGTTATAGCGTATGTCACACTAGTAAATCAATTTTTTTTTTATATTTGCATGAATAGACTTTGAAAAACTGTTCCTTTTAGGAAAGTATCCACATTTGAGATATTGAAGTTTAAAACATAAAATGTCCCTTACTTCAGGTATGTACAGGTATTTATCAAAAACTTATTTAAAATACTTCTATTCAACGTATCTGCATAAATAACATATCATTTTATATAGAATTGTATAACGTTTGTTTATATTTCTAAAAAGAAACGAAATTATGAAAGATATTTGTGCAATGGTCTCCTTAAAGTTGTCTTTCTTCAATAAAAAACTAATCGCCACTTAAATTTGTCACGACTTTACAACTCAGGTGTTGCCTCTTGGTGCGGTGTTGTCCTAGGGTCTTTCCATTCGGGTTTGATCACGAACTGACGCCAACAGTCCACTGTGTTCCTCCAGTGCGACGTTAATTAAAAACGGCAAACCTACCTACACAAAGACG
Source organism: Metellina segmentata (assembly GCA_947359465.1). Lineage (NCBI taxonomy): Eukaryota > Metazoa > Arthropoda > Arachnida > Araneae > Tetragnathidae > Metellina > Metellina segmentata. Next base: position 95,496,039 of record OX375877.1, on the reverse strand, counting down.
TTTCACTACGATTATTTATTGTCTAAGAATATCAGTATCGTTACACGAATTCCCCCCCCCCTATAAACGAATTACACGGAACGTATGCAGAGCCCATGATTACAAATTCCGCAGACGAAAAAGTGTCACCAGAAGAAAACGCAGAAAACCTCAAAAACAAAACCTTTCGCTGAGATTATTGTCTGAGAATATCAGTATCCAGTAACACAAAATTTTCCCCCATGAACGAATAAAACCGAACGTATTCAGAGCCAACGAATACAAATTCCTCCAAAAAAAAAGTATCACCAAAAAAAACGCACAAAAATTAAAAAACAAAACGTTTCGCTTAGAATATTGTCTAAGAATATCAGTATCCAGTTAAACGAATCCCCCCCCCATGAACGAATAAAACCAAACGTATTCAGAGCCCACGAATACAAATTCCGCCGAAAAAAAAGTATCACCTAAAGAAAACGCACAAAAATTAAAAAAAACTTTCACTTAGAATATTGTCTAAGAATATCAGTATCCAGTTACACGAATTTTTCCCCCATGAACGAATAAAACCGAACGTATTCAGAGAACACGAATACAAATTCCGCCAACGAAAAAGTGTCACCAAAAGAAAACGCACAAAACCTCACTAACAAAACATTTCACTGAGATTATTGTCTGAGAATATCAGTATCCAGTTACACGAATTTGTTCCCCATGAACGAATAAAACCGAACGTATTCAGAGAACACGAATACAAATTCCGCCAACAAAGAAATGTCACCAGAAGAAAACGCACAAATCCTCAAGAACAAAACGTTTCACTTAGAATATTGTCTAAGAATATGTGTCCAGTTTCACGAATTTTCCCCCCATGAACAAATAAAACAGAACGTATGCAGAGCCCACGAATACAAATTCCGCCAACGAAAAAGTGTCCCCAAAAGCAAACGCACCAAACCTCAAGAACAAAACGCGAGGCACCTAAATGGCGTTATTATTTAGCCCCATCCACATTTCCGACGTAATTGATGGTCTAAAACCGCTGGCGGCAGATGCAGAGTGGAAAAGAACCCGACAAAAAGCCAATAAAGAGCGCTGTCGAAAATGAACAGTTCGGAAAGATAGCCGTGGTTATTGGAAAGGTTGACGGACTCGTTTGTATTTGTGTGGGAGCCGGGCGGCTTTTTTACGACAACCAGACGGAGGATGGTTTTTTATTATTTCCGAGTGTCTAGAATATTCTGTAACGAATATTCGAATCATAATAAAGTGGTAGTGAATGGGGAGAGATTGGAGAAGTCTCATTAACGCTGTCACTGTTGTTGGTGCTTATTAAAATCGCTTCAGAATTTTACTGGTTTCGCATGTTTATTTTAAGTATCGTGAAAAATTATGTCTTCAGAATTCCTAAGTACGATTTTATGGATTTGTTTGTTTGAAATTATTTTACTCTACAATCCAGGTCTCAATGTCACATGATTGGGGTTTTATGGTGCAAGGACGGACCATATATAAGCTTACTATGCCAGTCACAAAACATACAATATCAAGTAATGGACATACATACCCAATGAAATTTTTACTAACACAGAAGGGATAACAACATCAAGATTGGAATAGAACCTGCCCGTGTACAACTCACTAGTTGCAAGCGCAGTGGGCATACCGACTGAGCCCACTATAGTCAAAACGCCATAAAGTGCTGAGCTATAAGTGTGTTGCTTTAAGAATTTTTTGACGTTACATTGCTTACCCCATAACACTATTTGTACCATTCTCCGATAAATGCTCTAGATAGGAAGGTTCCTGGTTCGAATCCGGGTCCGGGCATGGATGTTTGTAAACGTATGGTGTAGAGGCGGCTGGTGCACCTTAAATCTGTCGTGGCCGAAAGTCCTCACGTTGGGTTGGTGTGGAAGTTTGGAGAAAGGGGTGCCAGCTCAGGTGTTGCCTCGTACCTAATGCTTCGTATCTTAACCTACTCTTATATCACTAACCAAACAGGTATGGTGGTTAATGTGTTAGCCTCCAGATCGGAAGGTTCCTGGTTCGAATCCGAGTCCGGGCATGGATGTTTGTAAGCGTATGATGTAGAGGCGGCTGGTGCACCTTAAATCAGTCGTGGCCGAAAGTCCTCACGTTGGGTTGGTGTGTAAGTTTGGAGAAAGGGGTGCCAGCTCAGGTGTTGCTTCGTCATCTGACCGTGGTTCAAAATTACGAGGTGTTGTCCTCGAATCTTTCCCTTAAGGGACTGATTCCGGACCGTCGTCAATAGCCCGTTCTGTTGCTCTAGTACGACGTTAACTAAAATTACCATTACCATTACCGATAAATGGATAGTAGTCCGGTTGGGCGAGCACTAGATAAGCAATCAGACGGTTGCGAGTTCGGATCCAACCAAAGACCGTATTGTACAAAGAGGGCTGGTGCACGTTAAATCTGTCAAGCCCTCAAATGCCCTCACGTTAGCGTGGTGTGGAAGTTTGGAGAGTGGGATGCCAGCTCAGGTGTAACCCTGAAATCTGACCGTGGTTCAAAATTACGTGGTGTTGTCATCGGATCTTCAGCTTTTGGAGTTGATCCCGTACCCTCGCCAATAGCCCGTTGAGTTTCTCCAGTGCGACGTTAATTAAATACCTACCTACTTTAGTCACGGCTTATTTATCGAACATATTATGCACGGTTGGAAGAGTAACGGATAAACAAACGAAGGAGGTTGTGAGCTCGTATCCAACCAAATACAGTCGAGTACAATGTGGTTTAGTGCATGTTAAATCTTTCGTCCCCTCGAAGGTCCTCACTGTGGCGGGGTGTAGTTTAAAGAGTGGGGTGTCCGTTGAGGTATGACCCCGGCATCTGACCGGGTTTCAAAATCACGCTGTGTTGTCCTCTTACATTTCCCTTCGGGTTTGATCCAGCACCGTTGCTAAAAGCCTGTTGTGTTGTCCCAGTGCGATGTAAATTGAAATATCTACTTACCTTCCACATGATCCGTCCATTTTTCACTGTAAGTTTATAACCTTACAGTGAAATTTACTACTTCTCCATACTTTACATATACAGTTTATACTACTTCTCCATACTTTCTAAGGACTAGTCTCTTAGAAAATATTTTTTGAAGCGGTATTTTATTGAATTATTACATAGCTTGTATTGCGAAATTTGTTCTTCGTCCCTCTAATTCGTTTAATCCCGTAATGCCCAGATAAGTAACTTGAAGAAAGTATTCTATTGTACATAAATTGATTTGTTACTCTCTTAAAATCAAAAGGAAAGAAGTAGAAAGTTATAAACCTTTATCCATATATCTATTTTTATATTATGAGAAGCTTTCCTTACCTACAACTTAGTTATCGACCATGGAAATGGAGTCCCCATTTGATTTTTAATAAATTTTATATCTATATAATGAGTCTAGGTGCTGTGTGTAAGTGACCTATATACATAAATTGATGAATTTAAGTAGTTATTCCTTTTGACTCTTTATTTCTTAAAAGCAGTCCTATAACAAAATAAAAATCCTTAAATTTATGAATTTTAGTAATTACACCAAACACTTTGTTTATAAAAGACACTTAGTTCATAAAAGACACTTTGTTAGTTAGACACTTTGTTTATAAAAGACAGGACTATAAAATTAAAATCTTAAATTTATGAATTTAAAAAATTATGTCTTTGTGAACTTTCCTTTCTAACAGACGGTACTTTTAAAAGTAAACACATGAAAAGTAATTAATTTAAGTAATTATTTCTTCGTATACTTTGCTTTCTAAATGTAAGTTCTATAAAAAAAACATAAATTAACGAATTTAAGTATTTATTTATTTATTTTTATTATTATTATTTAAAAAGCGGTACTTTAAAAAATATAAATCATATAAATTAATAAATGCAATTAATTATTTCCTAATATGCGTTCCTTTATAAGAGACGGTACAGTAAATAAATAAAGACATATAAATTAATAAATATAGGTAATTATATCTTAATATAATTTCTCCTTTAAAAATTACGGTACTACTCAAAAAATAAAATCATAATGTAGACACTTTTGAAGTTTTGTAAAAAGTATTCGAATGGTATGTGATTGTTCAAAATTACGTGGTGTTTGTCCCCGGATCTTCCCCTTCTTTTTTGATCCCGGACTGTCACCCATAGCCCGTTGTGTTGATCCAGTGTTACGTTAACAAAATACCTTCCTACTTTTATATGTGTGTTTCATTTGTATAACTATTTTATGATTGCCTTTTTATAAAGTTTTTCTTAGTTTTTAAATATGTTATATATAATTACACGTACTTGCATTTTGGTTATTTGGAATCTTTGGATATGCATTTCAAGCAGGTTTACATTAATTAGGCATAGTTGCATTTATTTGACGTACTACAAGAGTAATGCCTATCTTGTTGAATAAATTTGTCTGAAAATTAAAGGAAGGTAGTTGAATTTATGTCACACTGAGCAATACAACGGTTCGGAATGCATTTGAAAGGAAAGATCCGAAGATAATACCTTGTAATTTTCAACCACGGTCAGAAGACGAGATCAATACCTAAACTGGCACCCCACTCTCCAAACTTCCACGTCCCAACAATACGAGGACCTTTTAGGATACGATAAATGGACGTGCACTAGCCACCACGAACACGATGAGCCTTGGTTAGATGGAGTGTATAAAATTAGCTACTCTGCGATTGCTAATCCGAGACTCTTCCAACTGAGCTACCTCGCCCATCCTTGAAATTTTAATAGATGTGGATGAGAACTAAACATGACAGTAAATCGCGTGAATTAATTCACAAATGAAAAACAAATAGTTTCTATCACGCCAAAAGCACGAATCTGCATTTTTGGCAGTTTTCACCTTGCTGCATTTTTTGAGTCATCATTTCATCTCTACTATTATAAAAGCAAGCGTTTGTCTGTCTGTTTTTTTTTCGCGGGCGCAAAATCCTGACGATTCTATGGCACTTACAGCAATGAGATTTGGCACACAGGTAGTCCAAATTATTTGCAATTTTTGAGTCGCTGCGAAATTTTAAAATTCATTCTAGAGTATTTTTAAATGAATTTAATAGTTTTATTCTCTACCTGGTTCTTTGTCCGGACGAAAGAAGAATAGCCCGAATCATAGCTTTACTACTCACGTGATATTAGAACCATGCCAAGTTTTGTCATCGCTTCGGAAAACGCTCAGAAAATTACTTTTTACGTTTCCGCTTTCATTTTGCACGCGGAAAAAATTATATTTTTCGTTTCCACTTTGATTTTGCGTGGAGAAATGTTTATCCAGCCAAACGATAAATCTTTTAACTATAATCACACTTCTTTTTTCTATCTCCTAGACCGTTAAATGTAGAGTAAAAGTTTCAACGGATTTGAAATCCTCGGAAAATTTCAGTTTAGATTGATACCCAAAAATATGATTTTCTTTAGATAAATAATTTTTAAATTGAATATATCTTGAACAGATTTGAAATCTGAGGAAAATTTTACACCAAATTAATACCTTACATCACGGGCACGGGCAACGCCGGGCTAGCCACGCAGTGGCTAGTGTTTTATACTACGACAAATCCACGAACCGTTTGTTTCTTGTTGGAAATGTGTTATGTTTTTACGATAAAACAACCTTTGAATCGTAACTCGGTTTTTCAAGAAGCAGCGAACTTTTGATCGCGTTTTTGTAGAAACGTCAATTTTGCATATTCGTGCCTTTGTCCTGGTGGTAACGATATCAAGCATATGAGACATTTAATGTTATGTTGCCTCTATGACTCAATCAGTTTTTTAAAAAAACCTTAAATCAATGCATTTTGAGAGTTCATAGCACTTAGGGTGATGTGGGGTTAGTGTGTTAGCAGGGTAAGTGCACCCACTGAATATTAAACGTGCCTATGATTAAAGGGGCTGCCACCTGCTGGAAATTCTGGAGTGGTCTAGATTAGTTTCACTACTAGAGCGCTCCAAAGGGAAATTGGCTAGACCAAGGAAGGGCATGAATGAAGTAATATGCCCTATTTACAATAGTCTCACAAGAAAAGAGTACATGGTATACACTTGTAAGACGTCCCCATGAAAGAGTATTGGAAAAAAATGTTTTGATTACATTAATCGTAAGATAAAACAAATAACAGTGTGAACATGTTAATAAAAAGTCTAGGAGTGTGTGGTAATGGTAATGGTAATTTTAGTTAACGTCGTACTAGAGCAACACAACGGGTTATTGACGACGGTCCGGGATCAGTTCCTTAAGGGAGAGATCCGAGGACAACACCTCGTAATTTTGAACCACGGTCAGATGACGAAGCAACACCTGAGCTGGCACCCCACTCTCCAAACTTCCACACTAACCCAACGTAAGGACTTTCGGTCACGACAGATTTAAGGTGCACCAGCCGCCTCTATACCATACGCTTACAAACATCCATGCCCGGACCCGGATTCGAACCAGGAAACTTCCGTTCTAGAGGCTAACACCTTAACCACTATACCGGTTGCTCTATGATAAAAATATGAAATTTTTAAAGGTAGGTAGGTATTTTAATGAACGTCGCATTGGATCAACACTACGGGCTATTGGTGACTGGCCGGCATCAAGTTCGAAGGGACAGAACCGAAGACCACACCAAGTAATTTTGAACCACGGTCCGATGGCAAGGTCAACACCTGAGCTGGCACCCTACTCTTCAAACTTTCCCTCCACGCCAACGTGAGGAGATTTTAAGGCACGGCAGATTTAACGTGCACCGGCCCCTTTGTACGCAACGATTTTGGTTGGATTCGAACTATCAGCCCTCCGGTTGCTAATCCGTTACTCTGCCAGCTGAGCTACTTCGACCAATGAAATCTTTTAAGAATACCGGGACAGACTGATGATTGGGTATGAACTTGGGATAGCACTCTCTTCAGTTCGCGTTACATCTTCAAACTGTCCTACTAGGCGCTGAATAGCAACCGGAGGTTTGCGATTTCGAAACTAGGTCCGTCTTAGGCTGGTACATGTTAAAGTTGCCCCGTGGGCTCAAATGTCTCAACGTTGACGTGATGTGGAATTTCGGAGAGAGGAGTGTCATCTGAAATGCTGTACTCTTCGTTTGACCGTGGATCAAAATTACGTGTTGTCCTCGCATCTTTCCCTTTGGGTTTGATCCCATACAATCGCCAATAACTCGCTGCTGCAGTTCGGCGTTAGTTAATTACCAATTTATCTACCATATTATGAAGATAATATTTAGGAGTACTTCAAATTCATTTTTGGATGAAAAAATGAGTCTAAAAATCATTTTAAAAATTTCATTCCCTCGATTGTTTATCTTAGCATCGAAAACGTCCCTGTAGTTTTGCCTCGATGACATATCTTGTCCGTAACAAATTTCACCATATCTTGGATGAAACATCCATTCGAAACACTTAGAATGGCAATCTATGGACAAAAGCAAAAATATTCACTCCAGAAATTGAAATTCATGTTAGATCAAGATATTTTTTACTAATCTTTCTTAATGCAATGCATTACTTGAACCTTCAAACTTCGGAACATTGCATCTGAAATTTGCCATTTTTATTCATACGTTTCGTAACCGAATTTCTGCCTTTTAGATTGGATCATCTTAGTCTCTTCTACTGAAAAAAAATAGATTGATGAAAACAGCAATTTAATATCAATTAAAGTTTAAAGAAAAGAGTTTTCTGCTAAATAAAAAATGACCAGCAGCATAAACAATTAAATTATAACTTCTGTAAAGTTATCGCACAAGCCTCAATCAAAGCCAATTTAAGTTGAAACCGAAATACTTTACAACGTCGGCTTGAAGCTTTGTCAGTAAATGACATATTACTTCGCAAATTCATTCCTACCTCATTAGCAAAAGACCCAAACTCATTTCCCGAATGACAACCCTAAAAAAAAATCTGGAACCAAAAATTCCCAAAAGGGAAAGCAGAATAATTCTAATCTTAATTCCCATTCCGGTTGGTTAAATGAGGAATTAACAGTATCCCCGTATCACCACAACTCCACGTACAGAGAAAATCATCCAGTCGAACTTATTTTTAAGAGCATTCACAGGAGAGCTACAAGTGAGTGAAGCGTTCCGGTCGGCTTGAGACGCGGATGGTTACTTTTCTTGTGCGACTGTCAGCGCACGTCCCACTCATGAGCCACCTGTATGCCCAGATCGATAGCGCGAGCCGCTTTGGGGGATTTAGCGCTCTCTTGGCTGCTTTTCGCCCTCTGGGGATGCCAAACGTGTCAGACGGAAACGGGAGCTTTGACATCGGTTTTGACTGATTGAACTTGTAATCTGAATGAGCATGATCTGGGTTATAATGGATTCTTCCTTTTCACTGATCCTTCATCATCACCTTTACTTTTTTATTCTTTACAAGAGACGGGAAAGGTGTGAAATAGATTTGAACGCAAGCAGTTTTTGTTCATCTATATAAATAAGAATGGAGTGTTTGTTTGTACATTCAATATTTTCGACCCATTTCAAGTTTTTTATCCGTTTTGGACCCTTCTGATGCCGAATCCGCCTTTTTCTCGTTTGGTGTCTGTCTGTCTGTCTGTCCGTCTGTCTGTCTGTCTGTCTGTCTGTCTGTCTGTCTGTCTGTATGTTGTGCCCTATACACGTCTACGCGGTTTAAGATATTTTCATGGAAATTTGCATACAGTGAGTACTTATCTTCATTTAGTGAGTGGCATTGGTTGCGAAAGTTTGTCTGTCCGTCTTTCTGTTCTATGCTCGATTTTGTGTTTGTGTGTTTGTGTAGACATCACATGAATTGTATTCCAGATATTTGATTACAATGTGTTTTATTTTATACATTATTTATTAGTTTAGTGAATGCAATATTAAACATTTTTTTATTGTTATATTTAGAAGAGTTTCATGCTAAAACACCTGAGTAAGTATACTTAAATCAGCCACAATTTGATAGTTTTCGAAAAATTGGAATGTAGTTTGAGTATTACGATTACTTTCATTTGCTTTACCAGTAATGCTGAAAACAAATTATTTTTCAAAAAAAAATGTTATGGTGAAATTTTAGCTCTGATACTTTATTTATTTCGAGTCTTATTTTTATTCTTTGCGCAATGAAAACGATTTCCGAATATTTGGGACAGACGATATTTTTCAACGAAACGAGAATGAACAAGATCGCGCGAGCAGTGATATTTATTCTGGTTCTTTCGCTCTGAATTAATTTCACATTTCTAAATTTTGTGCACTTTTATTTGTAAGTTGTGGCAACTGTGCGAGATCAAGAGATAAAATTGAATCACAAATTAATATCTTTAGAACAATTTTTTTCGACATCTTTTATTTTGTTTTATTTCACTGTTTCCTGTTTTAAATATTTATTATTTTAATAAATGTGTTTTCCTTCTCATCACACGCAACAGCACCACAAAGTATTAGACTTAAAAATGTTAGGTAAGTCAGTATAAATTTTCAGTAAATTTTAAGTGTAGTTATGCCATTATTGAAAGAATAATGCAATTATTTAAAGAATAATGCCGTTATTGAAAGAATAGTAATGTTTAAAAATCCAAACTAGAACTTTTTCCAACATTAAAAAATTCGTTGTCATAATGGCAGGAGAAGATTGCAAAATTTCACAATGTCGCATACCGGAGGCAAGAGTGCCACAAGTAAAAAAATATTGTTTTGTTGACTATGAGTGCGAGAGCACTCGCCGTAAATCGTAATTTTAATTAATTGAGTTGAATTATGAAAAGAACTCAAGAAAGGGAATTCCAAATCTTCCTATAAATCGTCTTTTATAGTAGTAACCTTAGTATCACCATTCGTCATTTTGTAGCATTGTCATACAGCAATTGTGCGATGTATGTGAAATGTATTACATGAATGGATATGCATGTGTAGGATTTGTGTCCAAAGTAAGTTGTAGAAAATATAAAGATGGCAAAAGGTGTTAAAATAATTTTTTTTTCTACAAAAAACGTAAGTCATTATATATTTTGATTATCTCTTCAATCTAGAGTAAACCAATTCAAACCGAGTAAGGTCGGGTATTTTGCTAGTACCTAATAAAAGATGTTTCAAGGACAATGTTTTTTATAAATCTTTTTTAATGCATTACTTTTTTTCTTCTTTTGAGGAGACGGAAAAGGGGTGAAATTGATTTGAACACAAGCAGTTTTTGTACATACTTAATGAAAGATGTTTCAAGGACAATATTTTTTATAAATCTTTTTTAATACATTACTTTTTTTCTTCTTTAGAGGAGACGGAAAAGGGGTGAAATTCATTTGAACCCCAAACAGTTTTTGTTCATAATTAAAGATAGATGTTTCAAGGGCAATATATTTTATAAATTTTTTTAATACATTACTTTTATTCGTCTTTAGAGGAGACGGAAAAAGGAGTGAAATTTATTTGAACCCAAGCAGTTTTTGTACATACTTAATGAAAGATGCTTCAAGGACAATGTTTTTTATAAATCTTTTTTAATACATTACTTTTTTTCGTCTTTAGAGGAGACGGAAAAGGGGTGAAATTTATTTGAACCCATGCAGTTTTTGTTCATCTTAATGATAGATGTTTCAAGGACAATGTTTTTTATAAATCTTTTTAATACGTGGAGTGTAATTGTGAAAATAATGAAAATAAAAATCGTCCTTTTGCAATTAATATGTTTTATATATTTTTTTGTTTCTTTTGAGTTGATATTGCGAGGGTTTAAATACATAGCACTATCACTCCTTGACAGTATTATTTCAGCGATAGATTATTCTGTTAGTTCACAAAACTAATTAGAGATTAATTACAAGAGGAATGATATTTTTGTGAACATGCGGAATAGATTTGTCAAAAAGAAAAACTATTCATTAAAACTTCTTCACTTTACCTAATGAATCCTCTTCTACATTTCTTAAGATTTCAGTGTCCAAATGTGAAAAATCTTGGAACAAAGTTATGATATCAAAAATCTCAGGGAATCAATACAAGAATGATATTTTTGCCAATCTTGGAACAAAGCATCTTATGTGGGAAATCTATAGGAATCAACAGTATAATTATATTTTTGTAAGTATGGGAATAGTTTTTTTTTTTTTTGTCAAAAAAAAAAGATTCGCATCCAAAATTCTTCACATTGATAGATTAAATCCTTTTGTATTTTTAAGATTCCTTGATCTAAAGAGTAACTTCTTGGAACAAAGTACTTGAAGCGAAAAAACTAGGAATCTAAAGAGAACTTGGAAGTAAAGAGAATCTTAGGAAATTTATAAAATGTGTTTTGTTGCTTTCTTCTATGAGCCACCAAATTCGCAGGAAAGCAACATTTGCAGAAAAGAATCGTTTATCTATGTGACGTGACAATTGATGCATTATTTAAGTACTTGGAGATGAATGGAGGAGAAAGGAGACTCAGAAAATGATGGAACACGAGAGAGACTAGAAAAGAAAGGGGTTTGTGAGGTATATAAGACAAGCTGTACAAGAAAATAAATTATTAGTTTTTTTCTGGTTTATCTCAAACGCTCGCAGGAAAACAACATTTACAGAGATCAATCATGACGTATGAAAAGAATTCTTAGTTATTTAAGAATTTGAGTTTGGTAAAAGAGTAGAAATAAAAAAAAAAGAGAAAAGTTATAATGTATTTGTTATCTATGCACTGATAATCTGGATAAAATAAGCTTTTCATTGAATTCTTTTAACGGTATTTTCCTCCTATGGTGAACATTACGAAACAGAAATAACATATTCATAGGAATTATCTATTACATTTTCAACTTTCCACGGATATTCGAACACAAAATGTTCTAAAATTAAACATAATTCGAATACAAAATATTATAAAATTAAATATAATTGTATTACAAAATATTCTAAAATTAAATATAATTCGAGTACAAAGTATTCCAAAATTAAATATAGTTGTATTATAAAATATTCTCTAAAATTAAATTTAATTCCATTACAAAATATTCTAAAATTAATTATAAAACTTATGTTTGTAGAAGTATTTAAAATTAAATATAACTCGAATGTAAAGTTTTCTAAAATTTCTATTACTATTTATTTTTTAAATGGCTAAAAGTAGAATAATTGTGTATTTGTTGCGATAGATAAGGTTATTAAATATGATTACATTTTAATAAAAAGTTCCCGTTTAAATATTATGACTAAACTATCTCTCAGCTTTCAAGGCCTTTTAAAATCTATTTGAACGTGCATACAAACATTACAAAACAACTTTTCAGTACTACATGATATTACATAATATAAGGAATTTAAACTTGCTTATATGAGTGTATGTTTGTCATTTGTTTGTACTTTTTGTTTAGAATTTTCATTTTAAGCAATATGATATAATTATATGACTCGTGAAATGTTATTGGATTGAGTTTTACATAGTAAATAATATCAGAGCTTAAAAAAAACAACATTTATGTTGAAATTGAGGGTGGTATAGTTTCCAAAACTGGTTCATTTACGTATTTTTTACAAACTTGGAAACATTACAGATATCAGATAAAACTTTTCATAGTATTAAACTGAACTTAGAGAGACTGAAACTATCTTCCAAATTTCTAAGTGTTCTTAAAAATGTTTAAGCCTGGATTCAGAGAAAATTAACATGTGTGTAAAATCAAATGGACTATAATGTCAAAGAACCAGATATCTAATTAAATAATGCTAATACATAGATGTGAAAACGTTCTCATGATAAAATAATTTTAATTAAATGAAACACTGTGCGATATCGAATTTTCTGCAGATCAAACGACTGTTATAACGGCATGCCTGAACAATTATACTCACGTACAGAATAATTAGATATGACAAATAGTTGAGTTGTAATCAGAGAAAATATAAAAGTAAAGTGAACACACTATCTATTTATGTTCTCAGGATCATAGGATCATATCTAGTAGAAACGTGATCCTTAGACTTCTATCATTTGCCGAGTGGAAACTAACATTGATCATCTGATTGGTCCACGAGACGGGAGAAGGCGCCCATCCATTGATTCCTCGTCTGATTGGTCTGTGCGAGATAGTAATAGATTGACGATTTCACCATTTTCGTCGGCACTCTATAGAAATGTGCATTGACACACCATAATATGTAAAATTGCGAAATATTAAGATAAGATTCCGGATCGTTGATCAATTTATTTTTTCAAAGTAGTCACCTGACCACTATTCGACGCCTTGGTCACACTTTTTGAAGCGCCTCTCAACAGCAATGCTTAATCTACTCGTATTACACGTCTATAGATTGAAAAATACGTGTGTTTTATCTTCATTATATTCTAATTTATCCATTTGCAATATAATTTATGAATTGTTTCATTTTATTAGATTTTTCTACAGTCGAAGCTTTCTTAAGTCATATTCCTTGTCATTAATTACAGGTATGGGAGGAAAATCTGCGAATTTAAGGCAAAATGCCATCTACCTTTTACATTCACACCCTTCCTGAAGATTGTATCGACGTTATACAATATCAGTCATCAAATTCGTATTAAAAATTGAATTTATCTCATCTCTTAGAAGCAATAGCCTTAACACTTTTGGTGATCGTCTCGTCGAGGTATTTCATCATTAGTAAAACTGACTCATCCTGATAAACGAGATATCTCGGCATAAAAAACTGACCTGATCTTGATCTTGTCATCATCAAAAAACAGGCATTATATTTATGACGATATACCTCATGATATACAAAATTGGTCAGATCTTGATGTCAGTGAAGCCAATTGTAGGATTAAGACCCTTGATCACTAGCAACTAATGGCTCTCTTTCACACCAAATTCCAAAATCCTAGACTACACTGTTAATCCAACAAAGCTTTTTTCTCCCTCTAGGCCTAACTGAAATTGGTCCGACCAGAAATATTTTATTTGTGATCATTTCATCAGGAATTTGAATGATATGCTCAGTCCACGTCATTCTCTGAATTTTTATATATTTAAGAATATAGATTTTTTGGAAATAAATTAAATTTTCTTTGCCACATTCCATTTATCTGTATGCCCCCAAATATACTTCTCAACCCTCCTTGTGATGGTCTCGAAGAGGTGTCAGGTCATTAGCAAAATTGACCAGATCTTTATGGACGAGATGCCTTGTCATCAGAAGAAACTGATCATATCTTGATCTCGTCATCATCACTAAAATCGGAAATATCTTGTTGACATGATTTCTCGTCATTAGCAAAATTAGTCAGGTTTTGATGGACGAAATATCTCCGCAAAAGTCACTTGGAGTTCCTTTCACTCATTGTGGCGTGTGGTACAATCAAATTCAGATGTGGAAGTATGCTCAGTCACCGAGCACAAAACCATTCCTGAGGTATGAGCAGCCTTCTTACAAACCTCACCAAATCACCCCTTTCTCTTCTAAAAAAAACATTTGATTTTCTAAAAGAACGCCAATGTTCAGAAATCAGTTGTCTATCGGTCTGTTTTTCCATCTTAAATTACAAAGCACCGAAACAAATAACCAAGAACCCATTGCTAACTAAGCACTCGCTTTGAGTAATTGGGGACCAAAAGACATTAAAGTTTACGAGACATTATTAAAATTAGTTTTATTGAAACAACTCGTATTTACAAATACAGCAAGTATTGAAAGTCAATATCGTCTTGTATGTATCAGATGTCTTCTCCTACAATCGTCTATATATAATAAAGAGTCTGTTTTGCCATCTTAAATTACAAAGCATCGAAACAAAGAACCAAGAACCCATTGCTAACTAAGCATTCGCTTTGAGTGATTGGGGACCAAAAGACATTTAAGTTTACGAGACATTATTAAAATTAGTTTTATTGAAACAACTCGGATTTACAAATACAAGTATTGAAAGTCAATATCGTCTTGAATGTATCAGATGTCTTCTTCTACAATCGTATATATATATATATATATATATATATATATATATATATATATATATATATATATATATATATATATATATTCATCAATATATATATTCATTGATATATATATATATATATATATATCAATGAAGACATGTGTCCTAGCAGAAGAAATTGTTTACAAAATATGATATTCCAAAAAAATATTTTTCAAATCAAAATTTTATGCTGTTTTTCAGAAAAGATATTTACAGTACCTCCGGAATCAGAATTCAAATGGAAACTTTGAGCAAATTTTGACTCGAAATGTGAGCGTTGATTTGGAAATTGAAAACCCAGCATGTTGGTTGTGTGTACATTTACCCAGCACTCGAGCCACCCACGCTTTTTCATTGAGTTTATTGTCGAAAGTTGTAATGCAAGCGTCTTGTTGAACTATAATAGTTTGCCCCGAAACGGACCTTTTTTTTAAATAACCCTGAAAAGATCCTCCGTTTTCTTTGATTTCTATTATTTACTGCAACAGCTCGACTAAAATTCATTTTTTTTTCAATAAAATTTCATCCGATAACGCTATAAATTCAATTGAAGCGCGAGGCTTTGGTATAAACAAAGAATCGTACAATGTTGCCAAAACGCGAAAACAAATAACGTCTTTTTTGCGTGCCACGTAAGAGAATTATATATATAGATATACTATAGAGTTTAGACAGGATTTACATATTGTTTACATGTTCATGATTTATATCTATCACATCACAACACGGCACTCTAAAAATCAAGCCCACTTCTAGATATCCAGAGACTGATTCCAGTAGGTACGATGGGGATATTTTGTTCTCATGGGTCTTACTGTCTTTATCAAACACGAAAGTTGGTATATCGGGATAACTAAGCGATCTTTATCTTCCTTCATCATACTACTCTATTCCTCAATCCCTCTTTTTTCCCTTTCACGATATTTTTACTTGATGTTTACTAACCTAAGCGATCTTTATCTTCCTTCATCATTCTACTCTATTCCCCAATCCCTCTTTTTTCCCTTTCACGATATTTTTACTTGACGTTTACTTAGCATCTTGGCTAAACAGGGTCCTTACACTATGAAACCCCAAAACAACCAACCAACGCGTGCTTGGTGCACTGGAATTGGGATATAGTGTCCAAAGCTGACCTGGCACAGATTGACTGGAAAGTAGTTACACCTAACCTAGTCACCTAAAAACAACCAACGCAGCAATGTACTTGCTGCACTGAAATTACGACATAGCTTCCAAAGCTGACGTAGCAATGATTGACTGTAAAATATTTTCACCTAACCTAGTCACCTGAAAACAACCAATAAACGAGTGCTTGGTGCATGGAATTGTGATATAGTGTCCAAAGCTGACCCGGCACAGATTGACTGGAAAATAGTTACGATTAGCCTAGTCACCTAAAAACAATCAATCAACGCGCTTGATGCACTGGAATTGTTATATAGTCTCCAAAGCTGACTTAACAAAAATTGACGGCTGGAAAAAATAGTTACACCTAACCTAGTCACCTAAAACCAACCCATCAACTCAGAAATGTGCTTGATGAACTGGAATTGCGCGGAAGTCTTCAAAGCTGACATGGTGAAGATTGACAGGAAAATAGTTACACCTAACCTAGTCAGTTAAAAACAACCTATCAACGCGTGCTTGGTGCACTGGAATTGTGATATGGTTTCCAGAGCTGACCTGGCAAAGATTGACTGAAAATAGTTACACCTAACCTAGTCATCTAAAAACAAATAATCAACGCAATGTTTGGTGCACTGGAATTATGATATATTCTTCATAGCTGACCTGGCTAAGATTGACTGGAAAATAGCTACACCTAACCTAGTCACCTAAAAAAACAATAAAAACAGCAATGTGCTTGGTGCACTGGAATTGCGATATAGTCTCCAAAGTGTATACAGCAAAGATTGATTGGAAAACTAGCACCAACCTTGTCACCTAAAGACAATCAACCACTAAAGAAAATTATATAAGATCCTTTTCAACTGTAACAACCAGGCATAAATGTCCTGGTCTAGACAGACAGTACATGGTTCTAGAGTACCCCAGTCACACACACATCCTGTAAACTCAGATCTTTTCTATATGGTACATGGACAGCACACACTGAATAAGCAATATTAGAGTCACCATTCAAAATCTTTTTCTAACTTTGAGGAAATTAGGGAGTACCGATTAATTTGGTCACTAGTGAATACCAACGCAGCGTGAGTTTGACGGTGATCGAGCGCACCTAAGACTCATTAGCCCTCGTTTAGCAAAACGAATGAGCGTAGGGCGAAACTCCAAACTAATCGACATTGATTGACCGTAGGCAATTATTATCTGATTCATGGCATCGAACATTTGCGCTAGATTGATCGGAGCGATCTGAGATGGTCACTGATTTGGCTAGGTTGTTTAGATGAGATTTCTAGGGTTCTCAACTCATCCTGAAAATCATTCAGGCAGAGTCTGGACGTGTTCCCAGTTATTCTTTCAGAGATGTTGAGCAACATTATTGCGCATCACCATAGTTTAATATTGTGTATCAGCATAGTTAAGATTCTATAGGTTAAAAGAATCCTTAGATTCGATAGGTTAAAAGAATCCTTAAATTTGATTGGTTGAAAGAATCCTTCGATTCGATTGGTTGAAAGAATTCTTAGATTCGATTTGTTGAAAGAATCCTAAGAAAGATTATATTTGTTGAAAGAATCCTTAGATTCGATAGGTTGAAAGAATCCTTAAATTTGATTGTTTGAAGAATCTTTCGATTCGATAGGTTAAAAGAGTCCTTCGATTCGATAGGTTAAAAGAATCCTTCGATTCGATAGGTTAAAAGAATCCTTCGATTCTATAGGTTAAAAGAATCCTTAGATTCGATAGGTTAAAAGAATCCTTAAATTTGATTGGTTGAAAGAATCCTTCGATTCGATTGGTTGAAAGAATCCTTCGATTCGATTGGTTGAAAGAATCTTAAGAAATACTCTATTTGTTGAAAGAATCATAAGGATAGCAGCCAATTCTGGAGGTTGGTTGGGTTGGATTTTATGGCCCGCGGACTATATTTCGCAAAGCCAATCTCGGGGAGAATCATATTGTTTTGGGGGAAATTTCTCCCCTCATATTTTCTAATTGATCCAAATCTCTCAGGGTAGCATTAGATCGGTTGTTAGCATAGAGGAGGGCTGTGAGTTCGAAACTAGATGCAACAAAAGACCGTCATGTACATGGCGTCAGATGCACGTTAAATATGTTGTGTCTTCTCAATTCTCGTCACGTTGGCGTGGTGTGGAAGTTTGGAGAGTGGAGGTGCCAGCTTAGGTGTGACCTCGTCGTCTGACCGTGGTTCAAATAACGGGATGTTGTCCTCGATCTTTCCCTTCGGGTTTGATCCACTAGCCATTTGTGTTGCTCCAGTACGACGTTAATTAAGATATTACCTACCATTTATGCTGGCATATAGCTTGATGATTCAAGGTTGTACCTAATTCACCTGGAGATGTAGACTATCTATTAACTTTTCAGATGATCAGAATAGCGGTAGGGTTGCATTAACTAATAAATGTATAGTAATTTTTCGGTTGCACACATTGAAACGAACACTTGCTAGAAAAATCTCGACATTGATTAATAAATTATGGATCATAGAGAACTTTTTTTTATTATTTCCAATGGCAAGGCAGTACAATTGCGAAGACAAATTCAAATATAATACAATACAATACAAAGTACAGAGTTGACCGAGGTCATTTTAGCCTTATACAAGGCCAGAAATGATGGCCACTTGTGAAGGGGCACCCAGTGGGTGGACCATCATTGTCCCTAACAAAGGACATCACAATTTACATCCATGCCCTAACCCCGGATTCATAGAGAACTACAATGGACTAAACACACACCACACCCAACTTACTTTTACATTCCTCCTCCAAATTCTTCAAAGTTCGAAATCCATTTTTTCATCCCATGCCTTACCTAATTATTAGTTTGCCCTCTACATAATTTAAAATACACCTACTAATATCATACTTTGCGTTTTACAACGATTTAAAGGTATGCTAGTAGTAGCTGCATAGTACAAATTCTCTGAGGCGTTGCAAGAGCTTGTGAAATTTTTACAAACAATTTTCTTATGCTTTGTGTATGAAATTTATGTAAAAAATTTATCAAACAATTAATTAACAAAAATCAGTTATATTACAAAATTTACTGCTGTCAATTTTCTAAATAAATCAAAGTTTCCTGTTTCTATTTACAAAGAATCAGCGAACGTTCTTCGGAGTATAATAATTGCTTTGAAACAAAAAATAGCTGAATATTTTGTAAGCCATGCATTTTTTTCAAATTTTGTAAACCATGCATTTTTATCGAATATTCGTGAACAAGAAATGTTTTTGCAAAGAGTATGGTTTAATAAAAGGTGTGCTAAGGACAGATTCTAGGTCCCCCTTCCGTTCTGCTGGGTCTTATTACGAAAAGTTATTGTTTTGAAACGTTTTATTTCAACACATTAAAAAAACCATTGCTGATTTTTTTTAAATTCAACTTAAGTTGATTCAAACGTTTAATTACAGCTTTCACCTGTGCAACAATAAGCAATTAAAACTCTAGTTAAAACTAGCCACTGAATTTCTGATTCCAGATGAAAACTTTTTTCAACTTTTCTTTTTGGAAATGACTTTATGGAACTTTCCAAAGTTCCTCATATATTGCTTTTGTAGAAGAATCGTGAAATCAACATTAATGCGCATGAATCAAGATGCAACGAAATCATATTTCGCTGTGTCTGTTTCGAAAATAAATGTTCTCCGAATTTCCTCAGTCGAATATTTAGCACCAAACCTTTTCGATACTTCGGCAAAAGAGTTGGTAAAACGAAAGGAAAAAATGAACGCTGAAAAAAAAGTCATCCGTGGTACGGAAGTCGTGAATCTGAGGTGGACAATCACAACTCTCGCGCCAGTACACCCGCACCGTCCAAAAGCGTCGCCAAGCTTGGCGAGCGAAGCGCGGCAACCCTCCCCGACCGGCGATGCGGCTGTGTAACAAAGCAATCAACCAACTGTCAAGCCGAGAGTCAGCACCGTCTCCCTAACAGCTGCAGCAGATAAAGAAGTCGCTAAACTTTCCGCCGGCCATGGGTGACACGAAAACGGACGAGGCCAAGACAGCCGAGAACAACGGCAACCAGAACGGGGAAGATGCCGCGGCACCGAAGGAAATGCGTGCCATCGTGCTCACCGGATTCGGGGGGCTGAAGGCCGTGAAAGTGATGAAAAAACCTGAACCCCCGGCTCCTGGCGAGGGAGAAGTGCTCATAAGGGTGAAAGCATGGTGAGTGGTATTTATTTCGCAATATCGGGTTATTAGTGTGTAAAGTGTCGTGAAACTGTTTCGATGCTCATTCTTCTTGGACGTGACGTCTTCTTCTTTTGCGTCGTGCGACGATTTGTTTGGTCTGGAGTCCACCATCTGGCAGCGAAGAATTCACCGCATTGTGTGACCATATGTTGGGATAGTGACGGCTTGGAGAGATTTACGGTTTTTCGTGGTCGTGGTATTCGGGAGTGATATTGATTCCGTGACAGTTTGACTCGGGTTTCTTTGTTTTCTCGTCACTTTAGTCTCGATTTTGATGCATTTTCAGTTGACTTATTTTTCAACGCAAGACCGTATGACGCTCGTATGTTCCGCAATGCATACAAAGCGAGCGCAAAAGAGAACTCACAATTATCTTCATAAGAAGTCATTTTTAGCAAGAAAGTGAATAATTTTCTGGGGAATTCCACTTCAGTCATTTTTTTTAAACTTTAGTTTCGCATCAGTGCCGTCAATTTTTTGCACTTTAGTCTCGATTTTAATATGGCTTGGGTTAACTTAGTTTCGACGCAAGACCATATGACATTTGTACGATCAGCAGTAAAACACTAGATCAAATCAAAGCGC
Organism: Metellina segmentata; assembly: GCA_947359465.1. Lineage (NCBI taxonomy): Eukaryota > Metazoa > Arthropoda > Arachnida > Araneae > Tetragnathidae > Metellina > Metellina segmentata. The sequence continues at coordinate 95,475,216 of OX375877.1, read as the reverse complement.
ATTTAAAATTTACCAAAATGTCCAATATAAATTTTTTACGTGAGAAAAAAATTGCTCGTTGGCACAGAAGGTTTTATATCTATCCAACAATAATGTAGGTAAACGCCAACATAACTTTTTGAGAAACTGTTAAAGATACTAAACATATGTTAAAAATTTTGATCATAATTTTTTAGAATTATTTGAATGTAAGTTTTTTTTATTTATAACTTGAAACAAGATTATTGTGAAGAGATTACTTTTTTAAATAGATATTACAACTGTAAATTTATTAATTGTATTTTTTATCTTTACAGATCAGCGCTCTTATTTTTATAAAGAAACTATAATTATAACAGATTTTTCAACACACTTTAGATTTCTATTTATTTATCAAAGTGAAATTTGGTAGTAGATATTTTTTGTACTTTAGTTTTCATGCAATATTTCTACACCGGTATTTCGAATAAGTGCTCTAGAACGCAATCATATTTAGTTATAATTTTAACGAAAATTAATATACGTTCCTGTTTTCTTTTTTACTATGGTTAAATTTGAATTTCATTGGTTTTTACCCATTGTTTATAGTATCAATTGAAGTTATAGTTATGGTGGCAGAGTTTCCTATCTATAAATTAGTTGTATAGAACTTGAAAAACAAGGTAAATCGCAACAAAGTCTCTTATAGATAAAGTTGACAACACAACATTTTGGACTAAAAACATTTTCCCTTAACAATAAAAGAAATCGTTTCCATAAGAAGAATCTCGCAAAATTCAGTTCGAGTTCATTTTGATGAAAAATTACTTTTATTTAACCAATGTGTGTGCAAAATGTCCTTTGAAATCTATATAGTAAATGCTAAAGTGAACAAACAACACGAAATTATCTATTTTTAATTCTGATTTGACATTGCCTTCAGCATTATTTCTGTGTTTTCTTGAAAACTCTTCATTTGGTTCGTAAATACATAATTACAATAATGAAAATTTTAATTAATGAAATCGTGAAGATGTACAGTTTAAATTCAAAATGCACGACTTACTTTTAGTTTGTAAAAGAAATACTTTCGCTTTTTGTGTCATTTGTAGCGTAGGCTTTCTTGTGCATAACGTACATATGCAGAGAAAACAGTTTTACACTTATATATGTAAAATTACTGCTACTTGCCAACTTTTAACTACGAATCTTACCAAACTATTCAAACGGCAGAATGACTGACGTTTTTATCCCCTTCCTATCTCAGCAGTAATTTTACAAAGACCAAGAAAATTTAATGAAGTCTTTCTTACACGAATTCTATAAGTATGGTAAAGATGCTCTTAATGTAAGTGTAAAAAAATACACTCTTTTTCACAGATCATAACTGCAATTAAAAATACCCACCTTTACTGAGATATTTTACGAAACTTTAAAACGAAACGTCAAGACAATACATTTATGATGCGTTTACGATAAATGCATTACGATTACTTTAATTCGAAATATTATGTATCAACTTTTTTCTAAAACTTCTTAAAATGGATTGATTAAACCGCAACAAACAAGAGCATACTTCTAGTATTAATTATATAATAACGTAAATGGATAGTAATATTCGAATGTTATTTGGAAAATATAAGTATATATTATCTATACAACTACTATTAATACATAACAGATTATTGCATTTACGTATAACATCAAAACAGATTGTTTAAGATGCAAAAGTAAAAGCAGAAAAACTATTATCGCAGTTCAATATTTAAAAAATAAAACAGCCATTAATACATAGTGAATTATAATGTGGTGTTTCCCTTATATATTCAAAAGAATGATTTATTACCCAATTATTTTTAGAGCAGTTAGAAGCAAAACTCACGCATGGTATCGACGAAACACTTAATTTTGTTCACGCGTTAAAGTAACAGCTGGTAACGTCTATCTTAATTTGTTTTCTATTGTAAAATAAACAAATTTAAGGAGGGTTGAGACCCTTCCAGACAAAATAAAATTTAATGCTTTATTTAATAAATGGACCTTTTCTAAAATCGCATATGAAGATATTTTTGAAGTTTCTTTCTTGCTTTACAGCTTTCGTCCATTACTTTGTATCTTATTTCAGTGTTAAGTCCAAGAGTAAACGTTTGGAAAAGGTTTAGCATTATTTATTAATATGGACTCTTTTCCATACTATAGAATTTATGTTTGTGATGGAATCAATGTTCTACTATCACCACTCTATAAACTACAAAAAAAAATGAAAATATAAAAATCACGACCCGCAGGTTCCAGGTATACCGGTTGGAAGAGTAACGGATTAGCAACCGGAGGGTTACGAGTTCGAATCCAACCAAAGATCGTCATGTACAAAGGGGGCTGGTGCACGTTAAATCTGTCATGACCTCAACTGTCCGCACGTTGGCGTGGTGTGGAAGTTTCGAGAGCGGGATGCCAGCTGACGTATGACCTCGTCAAATGACTGTGGATCAAAATTACGGAGTTGTCCTCTGATGTTTCCCTTCGGGTTTGATCCCAGACCGTCACCAATAGCCCGTTGTGTTGCCCCAGTGGAATATTAATTAAAGTAACTAGCTACCACATTTGTTACTCAACTGGCTTTCAACCCATCTCAAAACTACAGAAACTCCAACGTCTAGCCCTTAATATTCCACTGCAGTCTACTCCCGATATTTGGCCACAGTAGTCCAGTTAGTAGAGTCAGGATTATCCCCAGTTGGATGCATGTAATAAAAATTAAATTCGTGGAGCATTTGCATGGACTCACAACCATGATTCTGCAGAATGGTAGATTTGAGAACAACGCATTCAAAGATACCCAGAGGAAACATTCAGCTGCATTGAGAGAAAAAGTATCAGTGATAATAGGTTTCGAATCCGAATGCTCGCCTCTGATACTGTACAAGCATTCTAATAGCACCTAAAAAAAGACATTTTAGTTGAAAAAACGTTTTGGGCCCGATGGCCAGGGCAAGATACAGACAGAACAAGAAATAGGACACAGCAAAAGAAATTACTACAACAAAGCACATAAGTTCCCCGGAAGGTATTTTTAATTATCGTCGTACTAGAGCAACACAACGGGATCGATCCCAAATGGAAATGTCCGAAGACAACCTACATAATTTTGAAAAAGATGACGAGGCAACACCTGAGCTGGCACCTCACTCTCCAAGCGTAGTCCAGTTGAATCTGGATCCAGCCAAAGACCGTCTTGTACATGGGGACTTTTGGACATTAAATCTGTGGTGGCCTCAAATGTCCTCACGTTGGCGCGGTGTTTTTTTTGTGTTTTGTTTTTGTAAAACGTTTGTTTAAGTTTTAGGATGGGGTGCCGGTCAGGTTTTGACCTCATCATCTGGTTCCTCCTGGGGTTCAAAATTACGGTGTTGTTGTCCTCAGATATTTCCTTTTAGTGTAGATTCCGGACCGCCGCAAATAGCCCGTTGTGTTTCTCCACTGCGGCATTAATTATCTTTCTACCTACTAACAATAAAACACAGGTAAAAATAATATACCCGCAGTAATCGCCCAAAAAATTCTCGTACTCCAGCATCAGGAAATCTGTCTCATTGAACTGCTTTGCAGCGGTACAGGTGGGATCTGACCATAGGGTTAGGCTGTTTATAAAAGCAGAGAGGCTTGGTAACAATACTAATTCTATATGACAACACCAATTCTACACAGATGAGCGACAAGACAATCTTGCCCAGTTATAGGGCGAAATGTTGACACCGAATCGCATCGTGGTTTATCAAGCACCTCTACACGACAACCACTTGTCCAATATTTTGTGTATAATTTATCTAGCTGTCATTATATTAATGTGTAAAAGTCATTAGATGTGTCTTCTCAAGGATATATTTTCCGAGTGGAAGAAAGTCCTAGAGCCTGAGTGAAGACTAAGAAGTATTCATATTCATAACTGGTAGCTTATCCGTTATTGAACTTTGTGCCATAAGACCCATCCTAGCCCACAGCAAGTATTTGCATAATATGATTTTATGATTTGCCTAATATGATAAGATGATGATTTTATGATTTGCCTAATATGATATGATGAGGATTTTATGATTTGCCTAATATGATAAGATGATGATTTTATGATTTGCCTAATATGATATGAAGAGGATTTTATGATTTGCCTAATATCATATGATGAGGATTTTATGATTTGCCTAATATGATATGATGATGATATTTTTTTTAAATTTCCAATGGCAAGGCTGGGTACAGATTGCAAAGACAAATACAATACATAATACAATACAGAAATACAATACAGTACAGAATTGACCGAAGTAATTGTAGCCTTATACAAGGCCATAAGTGATGGTCACTTGTGAAGGGGCACCCAGTGGGTGGACCATCATTGTCCCTAACAAAGGACAGCACAATTACATCCATGCCCTAACCCCGGATTCAAACCAGGAACCTTCCGATCCAGAGGCCAACGCCTTGACCACTAGACCGGTTGGTCGGCATGATGATATTATTAGATACATAATATGATTTTATGATATCATGAGGATACGTATTATTAGATGCATAATATGATTTTGTTAGATGCATTATATGACTTTATGATTTGCATAATATGATAACACGATGATATCATTAGATGTATAATATGATTTTATGTGTTTCATAACGTGCTTTTTTTAATGGGACAATATTATTTATGTAATTATTCATTTCAGTGGCTTGAATTTTTTGGATCTGATGGCTCGCCAAGGGGCGATTGATAACCCACCTAAAACGCCTTGTGTCATGGGATTCGAATGCTCGGGAATGATCGAAGCCGTAGGAGAAGGTGTAACAGAGTTCCAGGTATGGGCAATCTTATTTTGTTTATTTCTGGGTTTCTGTTCGGTAGTTATTTCATTGTGATTCCTTTTAACATCTAGTAGGTTGAAAGGAACCTTTTTAACTAAGCCCTTCCGGTTGATATCTAAAGGTCAAGAACCCGTTCTGGGAAGTAATCTGTGATCAGTTGTCAAACCTTTTTTTTTATTGCTAAAGCACTTGGACAAAAATGAATCTATTAATCTCATGATAATGAAACAAATGCCAGGCTCTTGACCTCACGTCATTTTCCATCTGGCCTTTCCAATACTTCTGTACTTTATTACTAAAATTAAGTGCAGTTAACGTGTCTAAGTATTGAGTCGTCATGGGTATTTTATTACTGTCACATAACATGGGCAGGATAGTCAACAATATTACAATAAAATAAATGTACACGCAGACAGTCATGTCCAGTCCGAAAAGGAAACTCAGCAACTGAAGCCTTCCTTAGAGAGATTGGGATACATTACTAGATGATTGAAGACATTCCCAAGATTTATCCTTGTCAGCATTGACAAGTCTTTCTTATAGCGGTGGTTGAACAACTCTTTTATCCAAAGTTTCGAAGTGTGAAAAGACAAAGGGTTTAACAGCTTTAGGGTGATCTTGGTTCCCTTTTAGACTATATAGTCCATTCTTTAATTTTCAGGTACTTCAAAACGAGCCGGGACCCATTGAAGCACAAACACATCAGCTAGCTTATGGAGGACACTGCATTCCATAACTCGTGGACAATCTCTGAATGTATTGGCCCCATTCGGCCCATGTAACTAGGTAACACATAAAGTTAGAGAATAGGACAAAAAGAGTAGAAAGATAAACTAGATTCCAGCTGCCTGATGGCAAAACTTTTTATTTTCAAAACAAGTGAATTTAAAAATCTGCCATTGTTCAGTATTGTTGGGAGTTTTCTCATTGGTTTGATTTTAACCCTCTGAGCGTTAAGAGATATTTACGAGTAGTTCAGCCTTAATGAACTAATTAGACACATATAATGACTAAATAAACTCATCTATTGGTTGAAAGAATCCTAAGAAAGATTTCATTGGTTGAAAGAATCCTAAGAAAGATTCAATTGGTTAAAATAATCCTAAGTAAGATTTTATTGGTTGAAATAATCCTTAGATTCAATAGATTAAAAGAATCCTTAGATTCAATAGGCTAAAAGAATCCTTAAATTTGATTGGTTGAAAGAATCCTTCGATTCGATTGGTTGAAAGAACCCTAAGAAAGATTCTATTTGTTGAAAGAATCATAAGGATAGATTCTATTTGTTGAAAGAATTCTAAGAAAGATTCTATTTGTTGAAAGAATCCTGGGAAATATTCTATTTGTTGAAAGAATCATAAGAAAGATTCTATTTGTTGAAATAATCATAAGGATTGATTCTATTTGTTGAAAGAATCATAAGCATAGATTCTATTTGTTGAAAGAATCCTAAAAAAGATTCTATTGACAAAGAAGGTGAAGACTAGATAGACATCATGAAGATTGGAGAACGATTATATGCTTATGAACCAATCAGAAGATTAAACAGACAATTGTAGACCAATCTCCATAATCTCTTCTTGAGTTAAAGGTTTTAGAAGCCTTATCAAACTTTACCTCACTAGCACACTAGTGAATGGTATTATAAAGCGGCCCCCTGGGAAATTTGTAGAGAGTTGATAAGCTCTCTATGGATAAGGATTGCTATACACAAAATCATGTATGACGACTGGCCATATGTGATTGTTTCAACACACAACTAGTAATCACTGCTCTCATTTCTGGCATTCAGTGATAACTTGGGGCCAAAAACAATCAATTGTGGGTTGAATTGCTTATTTAACATGTTTCTTGATTTAATCTGTGACTTACATTAAAAGAACATGACTCCAAAGTCAACTCTCCAAAACTAGTCCCAAGCATGTACATGACTGACTTGAAAAGGCTTGATTAAAAAAGTGAGTGGTTTAGTAAAACGACTGCAATTGTCGAAAATAATGGACGAAAACTGTTTGTTTCAACACACAACTAGTAATCACTGCTCTCATTTCTGGCATTCAGTGATAACTTGGAGCCAAAAACAATCAATTGTGGGATGCATTGCTTGTTTAACCTGTTTCTTGATTTAATCAGTGACTGACATTAAAACTACATGACTCCAAAGTCAACTCTCCAAAACTAGTCCCAAGCATGTACATGACTTGGAAAGGCTTGATTAAAAAAGTGAGTGGTTAAGTAAAACGACTGCAATTGTCGAGTTATATAACTCTCTGAAAACGTGTCTTACCTTATAAGAGTTTTTGGTTGTATCGGGATCGTATTTCTTTTCACCTAGCGTTCATTTCCCAATTAGATAACTGAGCATTTGTTTCAAGATAAGTGTAGCACCTAACACCCAGGGCTTATCTTTGATCATGATTTTTTTCATGTAATTCAAATCAGAATTGCAACAATACACCATGGATCATTAATATTCATAGGTCTCAATCCAACTAGGGACCGTCATGTAGGTGGGGGCTGCTGGCCTCATATGTCCTCATATTGGCATAGTATGAAAGTTTGGGGAGTGGGGTCATAACCATGAAATATAAATAGACTGAGCATTCTGTTCTGAGACTGTTCTTGAGATAAGCTTCCAAAAATGTGACCAACATGTGGGTAGTCACGTGATTGCTCTGTAAAAAATTTGACTTGGTAGGCCTATTTGGCATCTTATCGCACCGTTTGGCATTGTAATATCTTATGACAGAATACGTATGTGAATGGTATTTCTATAGAGTGGCGTTAAAAGTGGTGAAATCGACAAAGTCTATTACTATCAGTACGATGAATCAATGAACCAACCGTATGATGAATCAATGGATGATCGGATTCTCTCGTCCCAAGGACCAATCAGGTAATTATGTTAGGTTCCAACCAGAAGACTAAAGTAGTGTAACATTGCAACTAGTTATGGTCACATGATCCTTGGCAGATCAAAAGGTTACCATTGCTTACACTACTTTTATACTTTCTCTATGTGTGGGGTGCTAGCTCAGGTGTTCATTTCGCCATAAAAATTGCTAGGTATCGTCCTCGGATCTTTTCCTTCTGGATTGATCCCGGACCATTGGCGAAAGTCCGTTCTTTTGCTTCGTTGCAACATAAATTTAATTACTTGTCTACCTCGTTTTCATAGGAAACTAATATGCAACAGACAGGACACATTTGCAACAATAGCGCCTTCCACAGTGTAGCAAAATATCAGACATATCCAGTAGAAAGTCTAGGTTGGCTTTGTCTAAGTTCTGTCTTTTGGAATACAAATAGTTGAAGCAATAAAATTTAAGGTCGAATTTCTTTTTTACCCCCACAATTATTGATGGTTTTGGGTTGGTTATTACGTACAAATGCATGGTACTTCCCAAACAGACAACGTTTCGACATTGTTTCATGTCGAGTATAATGTTTTTTCTTTTGTTCCAGATAAACGATTGCGTTGTGGCCCTGACGGAGTACAAAGCGTGGGCCGAGCTCGTCTGTGTTCCAGCCAAATATGTGTATTCACTGCCGTCCGGCATGGAGCCCCAAGAAGCAGTTTCAATGCTCATGAACTATGTGGTAGCATACTGTTTAGTTTTCGACATAGGCAATTTACAGAAAGGGCAGAAGGTCCTCATACATTCTGGGGGAGGTAGTGTGGTAAGTGCGATTCATCTCACATTCAAAATGATTTCAAATTATTCAAAACTGTAATCAAAACTGCAACCAAAACTGTAATCAAAGCTGTTGTCCAAAAGTGTTTTTTTTTCGATCCTGATTAAAGATGAATTGGTCAATTAAAGCATGTAACCGTTATATTGAAACTTTACACATATTTAAAGAATTGTTTTCATGTGTTTTTAAGTCATAGTTATGGTATATATCTAGGCGTAAAACAGTTCATTTTGATGAAAATTGTGTTACAATACACTATATTTTCCGTATCAGGACAAAAGGGGCAAAGCCAAAATGGCTTCTTCTCAGAATCTTAAGTTGGATATTTTAATCTTCTCGCAAACATTCAGGAAGAAAAAGAAGCATGCCACGATACAAATAATTGAAATTACTCTAGTAGATTCATTTAGGTTCGATTTTAAGTACATTGTGTTAATTTTTAAATTAATGATGCACTTTGGATGCCTCAAAAGTCAGACTTTACTCATTTTACCTTAATACGGAAGACAGATTGCCATACGATGATAGATTCCATTTAAAATTCACTCATAAAGATGTATTAGATTTAAACACATCCATTTTAGATTTAAACACTAAAAAGCAACCACACTCTAGTAGTGAAATCAGTCTATAGGATTTTATGAATGGTTTCCAGAAGGTGTCATTCCCTACTTTAATCACAGACATATTTTGTATTCAGTGGTCCCACTTACCCAGCAAACGCACATGCCTTACCTCACACAACTAAAACACGGAACACTCAGAACACACGCAAAATTATGTAAAACCATCCCAGTGTATCAGCTGGGCAATGCTAAGAGCTAATACATGTAGGCCCTTGTAATGCTTTAATGTTTAATCCTTCATGTGGTTTCGACGAGATACATTACCTTACAATAATGGACCTGACAGCAAGATGTGATGGTATAAGGGAAATAATACATGCTTTAAAAGGAGGATGGTCCCCTGCGTGCTGCAATTACACTAGCAATCCTTCTGGGCATACATTCAACAAGGTTTTGAAACACAGCTATGGGTATCTGTGTCCATTCCTGCTGCAAGACTGTTTCCAACTCAGATGTAGATTTCGGACGTGGTTCCCTGGTCCGTAAGCGTCGCTCTAACTCGTCCTACAAATGTTATATGAGGTTTAGGTTGGGACTCTGAGCAGGCCAGGGAAGACGTTTTACATCCACATCTTGATACCACTGCTTGAGAGAGGCTGCAACCTGACCTGGAGCGTTGTCGTTCTGGAAGTAGCATTCGTCCATTCCTTAAAATTACCAGAGAGCCTGATTGACCAAAATGTTCATATAGGCGTCGGTGTTCAATTGACCAGGAACAACATGCAAAGGTCCCAGGCCATACCACGAAAAACACCCCCAAACAAGTAGTCGGATTTTATGCAAATCCGCTGGCGTCCGGTCCATTATTGTAAGGTAATATATCTCGTCCCATTTTTCAAAGGACAAGATGTCTCGGCATTAAGGAACTGCCTATTTTTTGAAAATGACGAGATCTGGTCAGTTTTTTTCTAATGACGAAGTATCTGGTAAATATATCCTCCTGGCTATTTTCTCGACCAGAAAAATAACAAGACTGACCAGATCTGAATGTTCATTTGGCCTGTCATTAGAAAAAGCTAACCAGGACTTGATCTCATCAGCAAAAATACGGCAATATCATGGCGATATATTATATCATCATTAACACAATTGATCAGATCTTGATGGACGAGATATCTCGTAGAAACCACTTTAAAGTATAAGACCTGGTCAGTTTTGCTAAGGATGAGACACCTCACACCACTAGGAGGGTTAAGTTAAATTGTTCGTGAGGGCCTTAGCAAAACAAACATCCCTTACAAGTTGAAAAATTCAGATGCCAAGTGTCATGATAGATCAAAATTTGATCTAATTTCTTCTAGCATCTTCCAGTTATGCACTTACATCTATATTTTATAAATTTTATTGCATTAAACAAGCACACATATATGACAGTGTAAGTATATGCGCCATTTGAAAACCACGAAGACTGTTTCCATTTAAAAATGTGTTTCTGATTCCAGGGCTTAGCGGTCGCTAGTCTATGCAAAACCGTAGAAGACGTTACTCTCATTGGAACTGCTTCAAAACATAAGCACGAGACCATAGCTGAATATTTCACACATTTGTTTGATCACAGTCAGGATTACGTGCAAGAAACGAAAAAGTAAAGTATGGTTTTCATATTGTTTACTTTTCAGTGTTGCTTATATCGCACCCCAGAAAGAAAAGTAACAAGTCGAAAAATAAAAATTTTGATGTTTTGTTATTGAAAAATATGTATGAAGTGCCCCCGCGTGTTATATTACTACTAGGGGGCCCGCCCCCTGCTCGCTAATGCTCGCCAACCCCTGGAGGATTGCTTCGCAATCCTTATTCTTTCGCTGCGCGAACCTATGCTCGCTTCGCTCGCATCAATGAAGACATGTGTTCTAGCAGAAGGGATTGTTTACAAAATATGATATTCCAAAAAAATGTTTTTCAAATCTAAAATTGCTGCATTACATAAAATATATATACAGTATCTCTAAATTCAGAATTCAAATGAAAACTTTGTGAAAATTTTGAGTCGAAATGTGAGCGTTGCTTTGAAAATTGAATACCCAGCATGTTGTTTGTGTACATATCCCCAACACTCGAACCACCCACACTTTTTCATTGAGTTTGTTGCCGAAAGTTGTAGTGCAAGCGTCTTGTTGAACTATAATTGTTTGCCCTGAAAAGGACCGTTTTTTAAATGGCCCTGAAAAGATCCTCCGCTTTTTTAAAATTTCTATTATAAACTGCAACAGCTCAGCTAAAATTCATTTTTTTTTTCAATAAAATTTCATCCGATAACGCTTATAAATTCAATTGATGCGCGAGGCCTTGTGGTGAACAAACAATCGTACAGTGTTGCCAAAACGCGTCAACAAATAACGTCTTTTTTGCGTGCCACGTAAGAGAATTATATATATAGATTCTATTGAATATAATAGAAGTTACCACCAGAAATACTTACCTAAAATTTAAAAGAAGTTTATACTATTTCAATATACGTTTTATAGTATCCTTTAAGTTAATGTTTCTCAAATTTTGCAATTTTGAGTTGTATCACTTTTCTTGACGGGGTGCGATATGTGGGCATGATTCTGTGTTCGTTTTGAACCTTAATTTTCTATGATTGAAGAAAATTTGATAGTTTGGGAACCTTTTTCCTTCCGATGGATTTAAATGAAACTACCAAAAATGAAATCTGTTCACGCATTTGCTAAAAATCGCTTTGATTAATCGTACGGAAAAAGAATTGAAATGCACTCAACATATTTCCAATTTAAATTGCTGCCTCAAATATGAATCCGAAGCGCTAATTCAAAATGAAATTCGTTTACTGTTTTTCAAGCTTCAGTTGATTTAACCCTCCAAGTGGTTTAAACGAACTATCACGTCTATCAAGATGTTTCTGTCGTTGGTAAAGGAACTCAGGCTGACGCCGTGATGACAAACAGAAAACAAGATTTAATAACAAAAGAATAAATGAAGACGCGCTTGCGTCCTGCTTGTTGACAATACAGGAGCAGGAACTATAATGCGCATGAAGCGCCGAGAGGAAGTAAACAAAAGTATCGCCCTCTGGCGGATTTGCGCGTCACATACATGGAGGCTGAACATAAGGCTGAACAAAGATATTATAATTAATACTAATGACGAGATATCTCGTCATCAATCTACTGCCGATTTTTCGAAGAATGAAGGTGAGTAGTGGTTAATTTTTTTTTTTTTTTTTTGAACGACGAGGTATTATCAAGGTTTGGTCAGTTTTGTAGGTTTGACGAGATACCTCGTCGAGACAACAACCAGGAGGGTTAAGGCACGGTGCACACATCCGGTATTTCAACGTACGGCGCCGCTGCGGCAACGCAAGTGCGGTTTCAGATACATTAGATCCAATGGAGCAGTGCACACATGCCTCCAGCGCCTCTGGGGCGACGCACGTCCAATTTGCGTGCAATTTGTACCGCAGTTCCCCACGGCGCCGTACGGTCGCCGCACATGAGTCTCCGTTCTCAAGTACCTTGTTTTCATAAACAAATGGAATATAAATAATAATTAATAAATGGTTGCATCTAGTAACGTCTATTTTTTGTTTCAAAATATACTTTTTTACACCTAGTAAGCGAAGTAAACACGTTTTCGATAGAATATTTATCGCAAATGGTGCGAAATGAGTTCGTGCGTCATTTCACGGTTATGTGTGCGTAGTTGAGCTTCGGTGCCGCAGTGGCGCCGCACGTTGAAAAACCGGCCTAAGGAAAATATCGCGGACATTTCTAATGTGAAGTATGGGTCAATCACGCACAGGTTTCAGTCATGAAAATTGCTTATAATTTACCATTCTTCACTAAAAAAGTTCCTTTTTTTAACTTTCTTTCATTTTAAGTAAGCTTATTCAAATTTTTGGGTACACCTGCTATTACTTTTCCTATTGATAAATAATTAATATTTATCGGCCACGTATGGGGACAACTCAATATGACACAAGACATATACCACAGTTTTTAAAAATGAACATTTTTGCAGTATTTAATACCTTTATCTGAAATCTCTTTCAGATATTTCCGTAGGTCTTCCCTAGGAATTACCAACCGAAGGAACGTCTGTGGGATTACCCTAGGATATACCCTTAGGAACTGTTCACGGTAGGATTCTGGGAATCATTCCTAAGGCAGTTAGTTCAACTGGAATCCTCCCGGGGACTTAATGTGAGCTGCAGGGATGGTTTTTGGGAAGCCTGAATTGGTTGTTTTGGAGTTTTTATGGACATATTTTTGGCAAAAATGCGCCACACACAAAATGTCAAGAGAAAAATGTCGTGAAAGGGAAGAGAGAAATTGAGGAACAGAGTAGTGGGGATGAAAGCAAATATCGCTTGGGGTAGCCCGGGAATGCGACCCCGATATGTACTAAAAACATTTAACCCCAGGGGAAAAGGAAATATCCCTTGCGCACTAACACACCCAAAGGTGATGTAGCCTGTGGGTGGAATTCCCTAGGAGTTCCTATGGAAGATATGTGCTACATGGGAAATGAGATTTTGTTCCAGAAAATAATGACTGATATGCCCAAATATTTGGGTTTAACAGGGTAGGTGTTCCAAATATAGCCTGCCCTAACTATTTCTCTGTATCTCAGCCTCCTTGGTTGAGAAATCAAACTGGAAACTAAATGAATATCACTAGGAACTATTCTCCTTTGGTTTCCAGAGATCATATACCTTCTTTACTTATGTCAGTTTAAGTTTACTAGCAAAACTTCAAAAGGTTTCTCAAGAGAATTCTCAATAGTGGGTTCCTAATATCGCATACCCTTGTTCCTATTACCATCCACCAGGCGAAATTAGGAGCTACTATTAAAAAATAATTTTGCTAGTGGAACACACGTACCTACCTTTAGTATTTAATGTACTTTCAAGTCATATAAACGAAATTATGATTTGGAAACACTTACCTGGATATTCCCTGAATGGATTGGAGACAAAAAACACGATAATCACGGCCTCGAATACTTCATATTCAATAGTTTTGTTTATATAACTGATAGGAAACTTGCCGGTGGCTCTACTTGTGGCAAAACCCTAGACCATCGAGGTAACTACATAAGCTCATAGATGTCGCGCATAGTAGCTTGCAGACACGAATAGGCGATATTAAGCACATTGGCGATAGTTGGAACATCTAATCCTACTTGGAAAGAAGTCTGAGAAGATCTCAGTTTGAAAAAAGATTTTGATCAACAAAGGATTAGAAATGCTGCAATTTTCATGACTAAACCTGTGTGATTGTCCTATACATGGCAGAAGAATACCTCATTGATAGAATATTTTTCTGTCAGTTGTGTCACTTGATACTCCCATGTTTGCATCAATTTATACAACGAAATATATTCGACTGAAAATACTACCGGTAATGTAAAATGAGATTGATTATGTTCCACTTTAAAATAAGTCTCTCAAAAACAAGGGAATAATTATGAATTTATGTGTAATTCAGATTACTACCGGATGGTGTCGATTTGGTCCTCGACTGTGTCTGTGGAGAAGATGTCAATAAAGGATATAGTCTACTTAAACCCTTGGGCCGATACGTATTATATGGTGAGAAATCAGCTTTGATAACCAATTGAATTATGCAATGATTGATTTGTTTTTCATGGATTAAGGGCTAGCTCTGTAGTTTAGTGATATTCATTTTTGTGAGAATATATATGTTTTGTAATTTTGTATAAAATACGTATTACAATATTATTTATTTGAAATTTGTTATAATATACGTATTATAAGAGTTTTTTTTTTTTAATTTTCAAACAATAAGTATTATAGGATTATATATTTTAACTTTTCTATATAATACGTACTATCAGATAATTTATTTAAAAATTTGTATAAACTATATACTATGGCAATTTATTTGAAATTTTATATAAAATACGTAAATAAGATAATTTGTTTGAAATTTTCTATATAGTATGCATTGTAAGAGAATTTATTTAAAAATTTGTATAAAATACACATTATACGACAATTTATTTGAAATTTTATATACAATACATATTGTAAGATAATTTATTTAAATTTTTATATAAATACGTATTATAATATTATTTATTTGGAATTTTATGTATACTACGTATTGTAAAATATGTAAAAGATGAAAAAATTTTAGTAAAAATAAATATGTACTTCTTTAATTGCTTAAGAAATATAATTTTTAAGAAACTAGAAATAAGTTCATTAATGTCATTATTTCCTATTAAAGTTTGGAGAGTGGGGTGCCAGTTCAAGTGTTACTTCGTCATTTGAACGTGGCTCAAAATCACGTGGTATTGTCTTCGGATCTTTCCTTTCGGATTTGATCCCGTACAGTTGACAATAGCTTGTTGTGTAACTCCAGTGCTACATTAATTAAAATACCTGTCATCTTATTGAAATATATTTTTTAATATTAATTTCCACCTATCACAATGGCAGACTAGCAATGTTTTCACATGAGAACACACTAGAAAATATTAATTTGTATTGTGGAAATAGATATTTAAAATTGTATATTTATTAATAAATCTTTTTAAAAATTACTAAAATGTTACGAAATCGTGTTTTATATTCTACCTATTCTTTAATTGGATAAACATTAACTTGTATGGTTAATTTGTATCTTTAACCTATAGGAACCTCAAGCATTGTATCTGGTGAAACAAAAAGCTTTTTCAGTTTCGCGAAATCGGTAAGTAGATACAATTAAACGTATACAGATAATTTATAACCATGATTTAGACCATTTATTGACAATGATTTGTCAGTTTAATATATTTACTTCTTTCCACTTCGGCCACATAACAATTTACCATAAAATATATCAATAGGAAATAAATTACTGAATAATTGAATAGGCTTCCTCTCAGTTAGAATACTTCAACTAGTACAGTGTGTAAAACTAATAACCAGCACACATACCCTCTTGAGAAATGTTTATAGAGGAAATATGAACGTAGAGTGATCAATAAACTTTTTCATATGCCCTGAATCATGTGACCAAAACTAGTAGTCACTTGAATCTTACACTATCGTCTGCTTAGTGGATTCTAACATTCCGCATATGATTGGTCTAGAGGTCGAGTGTAGTCCATGTATTGATTCATCATCTAATTGGTCCATTGATTGATCATGTAGTGGTAGTAGACTTTGTCGATTTCACCACTTTTGTCACCTCTCTATAGAAATAGGCATTCCAAACCTACCCTGTCATAAAATATTATATCTACAGCTAGGTACAGCTGCAGTCCACGTTTATAGAGGTGTCTATGGCCTTGGCGCTTTTTTTGGCGCACTTCTAAAGTTGCCAAGAAAATAATTATTTCAAAAATTTTAAATGAACCAATGAAATTAAACGACAGCTTAACGGATTTTAAGAGAACTTTCTAAACTATTCAAAATGAAAATTTAAACCTTCCCTTGCCGAGGTTGCTATTAAAACCCCAATAACGGTAATACAGATGGATTGCTTTAACCTGCCATAACTCGCTACTAGAAGTGCGCCAAAAAAAAAGCGCTAAGACGTTGCCACCGCTATAAACGTAGACTGAAGCTGTACCAATTTTATGATCAAAAAGAGGGAACAACATAAATTTGAGTGCCTTTCTGAGCTGCCCTTCTAACAAGGGAACCCAAAAGTAAAGATCATATTCAGATTTAATTGATAAAATTCGAAATGTTTTTAAGAGAATTTTGTTTTGAAACTTCATATTTACAATGACATACCGTTTTACTTTCGTTTTACTTTCAGTGGTGGCAAGTTGACAAAGTTAGCCCGATAAAACTTTTTGATGAAAACAAGATCCTAGCTGGTTTCCATTTGCGTCACCTTCTCTACCAACAAGGTTGCCATGACTACGTCCGGGGAGTCGTCTCCAAAGTCTTCAAGCTCTGGGAAGAGAAGAAGGTGAAAGTCACCACGGACTCTGGATGGGCCTTTGAAGATGTGAGAAATATTTTAGTTTGTCCCGCTACGAGAGTGATTTTCGGTGAACACAAACAAACAAATATGCTATTCTGGGATTGCATATATCCGGGTTACTTAAAATGTAGTTTACCTACTCTTTGGCGATGTTTGGCTTTGAACAATCAATTTAATTTTTCAATTCTGAATTCATTTATTGTAACTTTTATTGCAGAAGCTATGCAACCGTATTCTAAAAACAATTCAAATGACGTCACGTTCAGAAAACGTATGAGAGGTATTTTCTGTGTAAACAAGCTAGACGGTCTGCGATGATTTTACTTCTGATGTCCAAATGCTGTCTTATGATTACGTATTGCGATTACCTTAAAATGTAGTTTATCACCGTTCAATCTACTTAGGATTTACCAATTAATTATCACGCATTAATTTGAAATCCTTCATCAGAATTTTATTGGTGAAGTGCTGAAATCGTATTCAAAAACAAGCCAAATGATATAACGTTTAGAATATTAAAAGAAACGTGCATCAGAAATATTACGGCCACCTATATTTAGAGTGATAGAAAATGCCTCTCACATACTTTCAGCTCAATACGAAAAAGCAAGAAAGATATTTATTTACATGACACCAATCTGGGTAACGATAACAGGGAGACTCGCAAATATTGTGAATAAAACATTCAATGATATTTTTCGAAATTATGTACTCAAGAAATTCATTTTTTAAATTTAAATTACACAAAATTATCCTGGGATTAAAAATATATAAGCAGGAGAGTGGGGGCTTATTTTATCTTCAAACCTCGGATACTGTTCGTGGTAATAGACAATTCGTTTCGGTTAGCCGATCATAAATTAAGTGGATCTGTGACTCAAAATATGAAAAAATAAGTCCAATTTTTTTTTATTATCTTAAAAAATAATATAGATCTTTCTGAATAAAATGACACCTCAATTTTGTTTCTACCATACCTAGAACCGTAAATATTTAACTTTTTATAAACATGACAGCTGCAAATCTAATGAGCCTTCATAATTTTAAATGCTCTTTTTCTCTTTTTGTGTAAAATGGGATTTAACTAGTAAAAATCGATATAACTTAAGAATTACTTGTCATAAATGAACGAAATTTCCAGCATTTACTTTTCAAATATATTTCTTTAATTTGTCTTCAGCAATTGTATATATATATATATATATATATATATATATATATATATATATATATATATATATATATATATATATATTAGTTTTTTTTTCTATAATTTTTCAAACTTCGTATACCATGTGTTTTATGAAGTTTTTAAGAAAAAAAAATGTTTTCTAATTGTTTTAACCAAAAATTACGAAGACAATTTGTAACATGAACTCTTAGAAGTTAATTAATGCAAAAATGAAGTGATTTGTTATAAAATATTTTGAGATATATCAATTTTGCCCAATGTTGAAACTTTGACATTTTTTATTTTTAATAAATAAAATTTTAAAGTTTTGAAAATGTAAAATAATTATTATAATTTCAAAATACAATCTATACCCACAGAAAAAATTTCAGAACAAAAACTTTAAAATTGAAAATTTTAGAATTTTGAGTCCCAGAGCCCACTTTAAAAATGTTAAAATACTCACTTGAGTCCTTCTGCAAATCATTTCAGGAACTTTCTAGCTGACATAAGCTCACAAACTTAGGTTTTATTTTATTTTCCTACATTTTTACTACCTCGACCACCTGCCAACATGGGCGTAAGACAGATCAAGGGGTGGTCCTGATGCACTTATTAAAAATAAAAAGTAATACAATGGTGCATCAATCTTGCAGACACAGGGACAAAAATACGATATGAATACAGGAAACTATGGTTTGACTAGTATAACATCAATCCACCCTGTCTGTCGTAACTGAGGCCATCAAGACATATTCACTCATTAGCCATATAGGTATTGTTTATTATTAATATTAATTAACTAACCTGAGCAACACCTGAGCTGGCACCCCACTCTCCAAACTTCCACACCAACCCAATGTGAGGATTTTCGGCCACGACAGATTTAAGGTGCACTAGTCGCCTCTACACCATCATTCGCTTACAAATATCCATGCACTGATTCGAACCAGGAACCTTCCGATCTAGAAGCTAACACCTTAACCATCAGACCGGTTGATCGGCTGATACTTTTTGGTGTGCATAAAAATTTGCATATTCAAAAATTTGTTCCGGCAGACACTCGAACCCTAAATTTATTGTATGATCATTAGAATTTTATCTTTCAAAAATCAAAATACGATTCATTGATGTATTTTATTTAATTCAAAGCCAACTCGCAGCTATTCACGGTTCGGTAAAGGGAACTGTGTACCACAAAATTTTGAAAAGGGCTGCGTTAGAGGCTATGCTTCATGACGAGAAACTAAACAAGACAGTTCTAATATTCGTATGCTTTCAGGTTGCTGAAGCCATGCAGAAAATGCACGACCGAAAGAATATAGGGAAAATTACGTTGCTTCCTGACAAAGCTCCGAAACCTCAGGTACATTTCAAAGCTTCCCCTTGATTAGCTTCAGTTGTTTGATCGCAGTGAATGGATGGCGTGGTTATTTACATTACTAATTCGTCTCTTTCAGACTAAACCTATTAAGGAAAAGGAGAAATCCATTACTTCAGGAGAAAGCACCGACACCGAGAAGGACGCCAAGGACGAACAAACGCCCCCTCCTTGTAAGGATGACAACTCTTTATTTTCAGTTATTTTAGTTGGCATTTGAGTGGTTTGGGAGGAGTCTTCCCCCTGTTCAAAAACTGCAACTACTTTTAAAAAATAGAAAACAGGCAATGCGTTTAAATAATTGGCCATTTTATCGTAGTTTCTGTCTCCGAGTTTAGCATTCAGTGCTGGAATCGACAGCAATGGTACGTGTTGGGGAAACAAATGATCACGTCTCCACCATAGATAAAGTCGAGCCCGCATGTAGCGAAATCGCAAGAAACACTGAAAATTATTCGTTATATCCGATATTCGTTTCATCAGATATAATAAAAAATGGATTTACTCGTATGTTCTAAAGCAAAAGAATTCTCACATGAATGCTAAAACTTTATTTCATAGGTGAGGAAAAAGTCTGTAACTTTCTTTTGAACAGTTGAATTTACAATGCAGTTGGTGAGCTTACCTCATTTGTGTAAATGGGCTCTTCCAGACAAGTAGCACACTCATATATTTAACCTTCCTAGAGGTTTATAGTGTTGCAAGATGCCCTGTAGTGACCAGCCTTTGATGCAAAAGCCAGTACGAAACTGCCATATCGCACCTTGGCAAAAAAAGGTGACGCAACTCAAAATTGCAGAATTTGAGAAACATCAACTTAAAGGATACTATGAAACTTATATTGTAATAGTATAAGCTTCTTTTAAATTTTAGGTAAGTATTTAGGGTGGTCACTTCTATTATATTCTATATAATAATAATATAACACACTGGTGTACCACATACATAGTTTGCAATGAAATAACAACAAAATTTAGTTTTTTGACCTATGTCACTTTTTTTGCTGGGGTGTGATATGTGCAAAGCAAGGGACAACTAGTTTATTCTACTTAGGTTTTCATTCCCTTGGAGTAACAGGGCAGTTTGGTCTCGATATTAGAAGAACTGACCAGGTGTTGATGGGCAAAATTTATCTTATTTTCGACGAGATATCTTGTTGGAACCATTTGGAGGATTAAGATGTGTTGACGATAATCGATAGGTATCATATAAGTACGAAAATAAGACGCTCAGATGTCATACTACTTTTCCAACCTATCATAATTTTACTGTTTGCATAGAGAATGAGTCGTAAAGCTCTGTTGGTGAACTATGAGCTCCATTAGTGAATTGCAGATGTGGCAAACGCTATCTGAAATCTGGCCTTGGAAACATGAACGATGTATCTGCGATGTTTTTAGTGACAATGCGATGACGCGATGCGCTTGCAGTATGTGGCACAAAAGATATGATAAAGACATAATTGTTGGTATATTTCTCTTACCACGGGGTGTGTTGAGACAGCTTCAATCTTTTTGCGACAGAAAAACTACCTCTTGTTACTATCGTGTCTTTGCTGAACAGGCTCCAAATTGGAGCCAATTGTGTGGCCGATTCTATTTAGGATTGTTAGGTTGGTAGATATTAAACTTGGGGAAAGTGAATCGATTCTTCAATTCGATTCTTTCGTAACTTGTTTCTACACAGTCAGAGTCAACTATTATTAACTAGTCACTGCGTGGCTAGCCCGGAGTTGCCCGTGTCAGTTGCTTTTGTGGAGTTGCATTGCCCGTGTCAGTTGCATTGCCCGTGTGGTGGTTTGCAAAATATAAATATTTAATTGAAAAATTATTTATTAAAAGAAAATCAAACGTTTATGATGTCAAATTTTCCGCAGATTTCAAATCCGTTGACATTTTCAATCTATCTTTAACGATCCCGATTTTACAAAAAAGAACTAAATAATGCCAGCCAAAATGTTTTTTCTTTGCTTTCTTTCGCTGAAATCGTAAGGCTGGAAATGTGATATGTTTATTTTTGGAACACGACTGTTAGCGTGACGTCACATTCTCTTGCGAAAATATAAAAGATATTCAATTAAAAAATTTTATTTATAAAAAGAAAACATATTTTTAGGTATCGATCTATTGTAAAACTCTCCACAGATTTCAAATCCGTTGAAATTTTTGCGCTATCGTTAACGGTCTAGGAGATAGAAAAAAGAACTACATAAATAAAGTTAAAACTTTTTTTTTTAATCCTCTGTTGGAAAATTATTCCTTCGCGCCAAATGAAAACGGAAAAAATAAATGAAGAATCTGTCATATCTTTATGCTGTTGCCATTCCAAAGAAAACAATAATAATTAAGTTTCATTAAATTCATTTAAAAATGTTCTAGATTGAATCCCATTACTGTAAGTCCCAAAGATGCGTCAGGACTTAGTGTGCAAGAAACAAACATACAAACAAACAGACAAACACTTTATTTTATAATATTAGGGATTTACTTGTCTGGTAGTCTTTTTTCGTGTCTTCATTGATTCTGAAGCAGATTTATTGAATGAATGAATTCGAAATGTTATTTGATTTCCATCACGAGGGAAAAGACGGTAAAATGAGTTGACTTGGTGTGTTTTTGTTTAGCATTTTTTTCTGTTTGGAATATGAACTACAATGTGAATCTTTCTGAAATTTTGTCACGTTCTATGAATGAATTCTGAATGCTATTCGATTTCCATCATGAGGGGAACGACGGTAAACTAAGATGATTGTTGTTTTTGTTTAGCATTTTGTTCGTAGCAATTAAAAAAACTGCCTTAAAAGTTACACTCACTCAAAATACAAGAAAAATAAACACGAATAAGGATACACGAATTTTTGAAGCACAACCACTCATGAAGCCCACCATACTCACATTGATGTCACCTAACAAGTTACGAAAGTAATCGAATTGAAGAATCGATTCACTTTTCACGAGTTTCACTTTACCGACCTACTTACGGTCCCAAATAAAATCGTCCGAACCGGAGCCAGTTCAGCAAAGATATGCTAGACCTCTTGTTGGCATAAACAAGCTAGTTGATCAAGGTCATGTGGCTTTGTACCAGACCTTTCACCTGTTACTAAAGCTCCACTCACCGCCCATTGGTTGATAAATGATAGGCGGAGACGAACTTTGTGCCTCATGTTTTTAAAGGTCAACATGAGGCACAAAGAAAAAATACTTCCGGTTTGAAACAAATGGATTTATGGCCGTTTTGGCTTCGATTTACTGAAACTAAATTCGAGTAACATGCCTATATGTGTGACAGAAGTTTCACAAAAAATTACTAAAACGCTAGCGTTATCCGTATTTAACTGTTAGAAACCCCTTGCAGCAAATATTCGTGTAAACGAACAAAATGTTGTAGAATCTCTACTATTATAAAAGGAAGTGTTTGTCTGTTTGTTTTTTCGTGGCCGCAAAATCCTGACGATTTTATGGCATTTACAGCATTGAGAATTGGCACACAGGTAGTCCGAATTTTTTGCAATTTTTGGGTAGCGGCGAATTTTAAAATTCAATCTAGAAGATTTTTAAATGAATTTAATGAAATTTAATCATTATTGAATGCTACAGCATAGAAGAGATCACATATTCTTAATTTATTGCTTTCATTTCAGTTTTGATTTTGATCGGAGGAATAATTTTTCAGCCAGACGATAAAAACAAACAATCTCTTAACTTGAGTCAATTAGTTCTTTTTCTATCTCCTAGACCGTTAAAGATAGAGTAAAAATTTCAGCGGATTTTAAATCTGCGGAAAATTTCACAAAAAATCCATACCTAAAAATATGATTAAATAACTTTTAAATTGAATATATCTTTTATATTAACGCACGAGATTGTGACTTCACACTAACTTTCCCTTTCTAAAAATTAACAAATTCATTTCGTGCCGTTCGCATTAAAAAAAAAGAGATTACATTTCCTGTCCCATTTTGGCGAATGAGAGCAAGAAATAAAAGACATCTATTGACTGGGATTGTTAAGCTTTTTCTTGTAAAATCGGAATCGCTAAAGATAGATTGAAAATTTCAACGGATTTGAAATCTGAGGAAAATTTCACTTTAGATTGATACCTAAAAATGTGATTTTCTTCAAATAAATAATTTTTAAATTGAATATATCTTCACTGGATTTGAAATCTGCGGAAAATTTTACACCAGTTTAATACCTTACATCACGGCGTTACCGTGATGTAAGTTTGGCAGCAAACCAACACCACAGGTATGGGCAACGTCGGGCTTGCCACACAGTGGCTAGTGCTAAATATATTCAAGTATAAAGATAGAAAAGAAAAAGATCCTCCCCAGCCACCCCTATATTTTCCTTTTCTTTCTTTGGAAGGATATTTTATTGATCAACATTTTTTATTGTTATTTACAGGAGTATAAACGAAATAAAAAGAACAATAACAATTTGAAACCTAATAAATGTTTGATTTTAGAATACATATTGCTTGTATCACGAAATTAGTACCTCAAGCAACAAAATATTTCGATTCGCTTAACAGTTCTTCGTATTGTAACCTGGAGTCATAAAACTAATAGAAATTGAGGTACTGCAACATTAAAAGAACCTTTTTTGCTTGTAAAATGAATCTATCAGCGCTTGATACTATTTTTATCTAGTTCAGTATTTTATTAACTATAGATACCAATTTTAAATATTGTGTCACATATTCGATCAGAAAGATAATACTTTTTCTATTTTCAGAAATCCAAGAAAATATATACGGTTGCTTCTGAAAAGATCCTTTATTATTTCAAGCCAGCGGAAATATTTATTGAAATTTATTGTGCTTTTCCGAAGAATATAACGCTTAATTGTTAAACTTGCAATTATTGTGGAGCTTCCAAATGTAGTTATTCGCTTATCAAAAGTCTGCCACTTCTGTTGAGGTACAATTCTAGTGTAGATTCTTCCATTGACATTTATATAAATTTTATACGAAATGATTTATCGAAAATTGTTCTATCGAAATGTTTCTGCTGCTTATAAATCTATGCATTCCGTTTAAGTTATTGTTGCTGTTTTTCATTGGATGTAGATGGAGAGTAGATTTTAGGTTTTGTGTTTGCGCTTAACATTCTAGTCATGCATTAAACAATGCCTTTAATGAAAGATTATTCAAATTTCAGTGATAATGCAACCATCTCACTTACTTTAGAATTCAATTTAACCTCCCCATTACAAATAAAAATGTCGTTATTCATATGTAATTATAAGCAATTATTAATCATAGTGTAATTAATTCGCAAGAACCGATTCTTGTATTTATTGCTGTTGGCAAATGGGAAATTTTAATACAAGTCCTATTGCAAAAATATTTATATAACTTTCATTTTATCTACCAAGTACACTACATTAAATAAATTAAATAATTATGAAAACAGTAAATAAATGCCAGAAATACAATGTATTCACTGTACAAAAAATAAAAACGTGTACATACCAAAGAATGAATACCTGTTTGCATACAAATCTGAGTTTTAAACTCTTAAATTCGATTTTTTTTTTTTTTTCGAAAATACTTAACCGACAAAAAGAATTAAACAAAATAGCTATAATTTTCCAAGACATTATTGAGTTGGTTGAATTATTCACGTTATTGTCTTTCTTTATAAGTAATACCTGTGATTGTAAAGCATTTCTTCAAAGCTTACAATTAAATGCGCAACACTGGTTGGTCACAAAGTGTTTATCACTTTCATTTAGAACTGTTATGCATTACTGAAATATGTGTGGTAGTATAGATGTTCACGATGAATGTAATAAGGTTCTACAAAGCAAATTTTATATTTAACATGAGCAGTTTCAGAAATTGAAATAAATTTACTATGGTTTATCGTCCTTGTTCACACTAGATGAAGTGAACAGGGGTGTTGAGAATCCTATTCAGTCTACAGTATCCATCTGTTAAAAAATCAAAGCCTTTAAATCTCCCACTTTGAATTCTGCAATACTTGTCCACGTTTCTAGATAACATTCCCTGATGTTTGTCAAAAGGTAATTTTAAAGATGTATGTATGAGTAGATATATACTGTATAAAGCTTTCTGTTTATACATGTTAACATGTGTGATATAGTAATACCTGTAAACTATGTGTCCAGTCTTGCCAAGTAATGTAGAAATAACAAATTGCACACAAAGTCTACTTTCACATAGCATACATTGCATTTAACAAAGTTGCAATACTGCCAACAAATTTATTGAATTTACTTTTCTAAAGACAAATTGAATTCGTTTGAATTTCTAAAATAGGAAGTTAACTGTTTCGTGAGGATGACATTTCGAGGAGCAAGATAAGAAGGGAATAAGGTCCATTTTCTAACAAAAATTTTCGATTGGATATTTTTCAAATTTATACAGATGGAAATTTAAATTTTATACTGAATTTAAAATGAATTTGACATATCCTAAATCTTTTAATGTCATATTTACAAAATAAATTTATATAATTTATTACAGCATTTTTAGTAGATTGTTCAGGGATGTCTGTCTACATATTTGAAACTGTATTTTTGTGATGGATATTTGTTAAGTGTCTTGCTGATTTTTGTGAATGTATTAACTATTCATGTGATAAAATAAAATTATGTAACTAGTGCTGGTGTTTTTATTTTTTAGAATAATAAATTAGTATCAATTCTTCAATGCTTTGTAACCCTAACTAGCACAGCATTCAATCGTCATTCGTTCCATGTATCCCATTGTGAGTCATCTTTTTATACTGAAATCACCAGTGTTACAAATTGAACTGATTTCCTACTATCCGCAAATAACAGTTTATTTCATATTATAGTACAAAGTCCCAAATCCGGACGTCTGAAATCCGGGCGTTGCAAAATCTGGACGTTTTAATAGCCACCTTCTTTTTGCACACACAGTCTTTCCGCCTGTTTTACGAATAATTTTTAAAGAACAAGGTATTCAACCAGTACCAAATTGACGAAGCAACGCAAAATAACGGATATGCTCAGAGTAAATACCACACAGAAATATTAGAAGATTTGTAAGTAAAATTTAGAAAAAGTTTTTTTTTTTTTTTCCTTTTTTAAAAATTATTCCGATTTGTACGTCTGCTATTTTGGTATGGCAAACGTGTTCCGGACGTAGATAATGAGCGGAAAAATTCGTGCACAGGGGATGGGGGAGTATAGGTATTTTTTGACCAAAAAAAAACTGCAAATAATCCAAAATTCGGAAAAGTCCGAAATACGGAACGGTTGAGTTCCGGAGGATACCGAATGTTGGACTTTGTGCCGTATTTTTAGCTGACCAACCGGTATAGTGGTTAAGGTGTTAGCCTCTAGATCAGAAGGTTCCTGGTTCGAATCCGGGTCCGGGCATGGATGTTTGTAAACGTATGGTGTAGAGGCGGCTGATGCACCTTAAATCTGTCGTGGCCGAAAGTCCTCACGTTGGGTTGGCGTGGAAGTTCAGAGAGTGGGGTGCCAGCTCAGGTGTTGCTTCGTCATCTGACCGTGGTTCAAAATTACGAGGTGTTGTCCTCGAATCTTTCCCTTAAGGGACTGATTCCGGACCGTCGTCAATAGCCCGTTGTGTTGCTCTAGTACGACGTTAACTAAAATTACCAAAATTGTGCCGTATTTCAAATGGTGCTACGCTAGACTCGTGTTTAATGCACTACGAAGATAACATTTCTTGGTTTTTTTTTTTTTAGTTTTAGTTTTTGATTAGTAAGGGGTTGATTTAGTAATTTGAAATTTCAGATTTGCATTAAATCCGACTACTTGTTTGGGGGTGTTTTTCGTGGTATGGCCTTGGACCTTTGCGTGCTATTCTTGCTGACGCCTACATGAGCGTTTTGGACATTCAGGTTCTTCCTACGCTCTGTAAATTTTATGGAATTGACGAATATTACTTCCAGGACGACAACGCTTCGTGTCATGTTGCAACCTCTGTCAAGCAGTGGTATCATGATATGGATGTAAAACGTCTTTCCTGGCATGCTCATAGTTCCGTCCCCAAAGAACATTTGTGGGACGAGTTAGAGCGACGCTTTCGGACCAGGGAACCACGTCCGAAATCTACAGCTGAGCTGGCGACATTCTTGCAGCAGGAATAGAGACAAATACCTATAGATGCGTATCAAAACCTTATTGAAAGTAAACCCATATGGGCGGTATTGGCGTGCAAATTCCAGCCTTCGTCGCCGATGAACAGCAGTCAGCATAGGTGCATTAACCAGGCGTCTGCTGCGGAGGTCCATGCGCAGCAACGTTCGCTGAACCGTTGTTGAGGATACACTCTTTGTAGCCCCTTGGTTAATCTGGGCGGTCACTTGCTCAACAGTTGCACGTCTATTCGCCCGAACGCATCTCCGTAGCCTTCGTTCGCCTCTGTCATCTATAGCCCATGGTGCATCACATGTGCCACGCCGCTGATTTTGGATAGTGCCATTTTACCATGCACGGTATACTTTTACCACGGCGGCACGTGAACAGTTCACAAAATTAGCCGTTTCCGAAATGCTTCCACCCTTGGCCCGAAAGCCAATAATTATGCCCTTTTGGACGTCGGATAAATCGCTACGTTTCTGCATTACGCCAACGTTTGAAATGCTTTCCGATGCCCTAGGACATACTTTATATACACTCCACCGCAATGTGCTGCCACCAGCCTTTTGTGTGTTCTTATTTCACGTTGACGTCGAAAGTAGGTGGTGGTCACATTAATGTGACTGGACTGTGTACAGCAAAAAAAATCGACGCACCAAGAAGGAGTTGTCGAACAAGAAGGTGGTGCCAGGCTCGATACAATTGGAACGGCGCTCAATGGGGACGTATAGTCTTTAGTGACGAGTCCCTTTTCCAACTCTGTCCTGAAGTTAACCACAGACGAGTAGACGACATTCTACGACCGGTTGTGTTACCGTTCCTTTTGCGACACCCCGGACTTACTTATCAACAAGATAATGCCCGGCTGCACACAGAACGTGTTGCTTTGTTTTGTCTTCAAGCTTTCCCAACACTTCCTTGGCCAGCTAGGTCTCCTGGTCTCTCTCCCATAGAGCAAATTTGGGACGTTATGGGAAGGCGATTGCAACTATCCCGGAATGTTGACCATTAGGACCGACAGTTGGAGGCAATTTGACAAGCAATTCCGCATGACACCATCCGGGAACTTTTCAGTCTATACCACACCGGGTGACAGTTTGCATCCAGGGCATAGGTGTGGACCAACTCCTTATCGACTTCCTCCCTTTGTAATGGTCAAACTCTAAAATAAATCACTCAATTGTTTTAATCGTTTGTTTTTCTATGTATGTTCTTCACATCACCAATTTTTACCACAATCGGACAACTCCTTCTTGGTTCGTCATTTTTAAACGCGTGTTGTCAAGCAATGGACGTGATTTGCAGGTAGGCTATCACGTCCTAGACACACTGCTTGACAATTGGTAAGGAACTTACCGATTTATGCAAAACTGTGGTTCGGAAAGCCGTTAAATCGTAGAAAATGTAAGTGCAGAGGGTGATGTAGAGTAAGGTCTCTTATCTGTATAGAAGACAGCGCACACGAGCTGTTTATTAATTGAAATTTCAAACAGTAAAGTATCTAGAATATCACGATTTAAGGTTTTAAAAGCCGTTCAGATAAATTCCGTCTTGTGATGAAAGTATCAAGTGGAGAATGTCCGTAATGCATCATTTGAGTAAATTTGACCGTTGTCGAGCAGTTGGGGCGGCTCGAAGCTGGGCAAAGTGTCACCCAAGTTGCCTCAGCAATGCGTGTCAAAAAGCGTTATTTCGCGGTAATAAAGAGCCGCAGAAGGTGGAAATGCTTTGAGAAAGCATGTTGGTGGTCGTGATAGGAGCACCACGCCCACAGATGATGCACATATAGCCCTAACAGCAATAAGGAACAAACATCTCACTCCGGGACTGATTGGTTCACAACTTGCAACCACTACCGGCACTCGTGTATCCGTCAAAACAAGTGCTCGGTGATTCAATCAAGCTCGCTTGTATGCATGGAAGCCTGTTAAGTGCGTTTCGTTACAACCACGCCATCGTGGGGAAAAGTTCCGCTGGTGTAAAGAACGTATTCGTTGGAATCATCAACAATGGTCCAGAGTCATGTTCTCCGACGAATCCCGATTCACCGTGAAGAGGGATTCTGTACACCAACTATTGCGGAGAAAGAGGGTTACCGTATACCACAGAATGCTCGTGAGGTTGATCGTTATGGCCGAGGGGTCATGGTGTGGGCAAGCATTATGCGTAATGGCAGAACACATATACACATCTTTTACGCTGGTGCCTTTACATCACAGCGGTATTGCATGGAGATTCTCCTGGGTCATGTTCGTTTATTTCGGGGTGCAGACTTTCTGTTCATGGGTGACAATGCATGCCCACCCACACAGAACAGTTGATGTCTCTGAGACACTGGAGAGCGAAGATATTGAGGAGTATTGAGTAATTAAATAATATAAGAAATACCTAGAACAGCCAACAGGGGTCATTTTGACCCTCATAAGAAACATGATCTATTTTCAAGTAAATGTCTGTTTTCGAATTCCCGATGCCTCATTTTTGTTTTCTGCGCATGGGGAAACTCGCACCGCAGAATTTAGTTTGATCGTGACAATTAGTGGGTTCGTTCTAAGCACTCCGACTGTTCTCCAAAATGCGCTCGCATCCTAGCAGTGCTAGTGTGCTACAGAACTTTTGGAGGGAAACCCGTCTTGCTATAGCTACTATTGAGAATGAAAATCGACACCACTTTCCACAGATGTGTTCTCGGCTATTTTGATTTCGACCAGTGTATAAACAATGTTGAAAGGATTGAGTTAGACAGGAGGCACTTGCCCTCCTGAAGCCGTTAGATTCAGATATCAGTGATTCACACAGATCTATATACATATAGATCTGTGTGTATCAAAAGAATGGCACGATTCTTAGCACCATACACACGAATGTGCTTGCCAACAGCGCAAGGAAGCCGAACAATATCACTTACTACAATCATACTAAATGTGGCGTAGATGTAGTAGATCAGATTCTAAGGAAATACAGGGTGGTCCCGAATTCATGGTACAAACTTTAATGGTAGGTACAGGACATTGTAACAATGATTTATTGTATAGGAATGTATAGTCGCAAGTGACGCGGTGAGGCGTAAACAGGGGAAATAAAAGGAAAGAGAAATGGAGTGATCGGTTGGTATCATTGCCGGTAGAGGGCAGTAGATGTCTAGCCGCTGTTGAACATGATGCATCGCAGTAGGGAAAAGCGCCATTCACAATTGTGCTGCCGTAGACGATGGGTGACTTTACGTATGCAGAAAAAGCAGACATGCATTACATGTACGGCCGTGCAAATGGTAACGGCAGAGCTGCGTTACGAATGTATCGCGCGGAGTATCCTGATCGACGAATGCCGGATCATAGAATTTTTCAACGGTTACATCGTCAACTTTGTGAAACAGGTGCGTTCGACGTCAACAGACATGGCGCTGGTCGAGTAAGAGCTGTACGCACTCCAAGGCTGGAAGAAAGCATCTTGAACATTGTGGCTGATAGACCCGAGTCAAGCACAAGAACTGTTGCGCGTGACGTAGGTGTGAGTCATCAGACTGTATGCAGAGTGTTAAACGAAAATCGCTTACACCCCTTCCATTTTCAGAAAGTACAAGCATTGAATCCGGCAGATTATCCTCGCCGCGTGAACTTCTGCCTGTGGGTGATGCAGCAATGTGCGTTGCAGCCGGATTTCGTAGATTATGTGCTATTTACAGATGAAGCGACATTTTCACGCGAGGGTGTCTTTAATGCGCACAATTCCCATGTGTGGGCAACCGATAATCCACATGCAACGCGTCGACATGCGTTTCAACAACGTTTCAGTATTAATGTGTGGGCTGGTATTGTGAACGACTTTTTGATTGGCACATACTTACTACCCACGCGGCTCACTGGCGGAAGCTATCTTATTTTTCTGAAAGAAGTGTTACCACAACTGCTGCATGATGTTCCGATCGCCATTCGTAACCGCATGTGGTTTCAGCACGATGGGGCGCCAGCACACTTCAGCATTGATGTACGGAATTACCTGAATGCCACGTTTGGTACTCGATGGATTGGGCGTGGTGGACCAGTCCCTTGGCCACCCCGATCTCCCGATTTATCGAGCCTCGATTACTTTTTATGGGGACATCTAAAGCATCTTGTTTATGAGACTCCAGTTGACTCAGATGAGGATCTCGTCGCTCGCTTATCTGTAGCTGCTGCAGGTGTGCGTGAAATACCAGGCATCTTTGAACGTGTACGCCAATCGCTCCACCGACGCTGTCAAGCATGTATCGATACTGGTGGACGCAATTTTGAACAATTACTGTAAACATGACACTTGTCAACAACGCTTTCAATAAAATCTTTGTTTTTCCTTTCGGCCGTTATTTCCCCTGTTTTCGCCTCACCGCGTCACTTGCGACTATACATTCCTATACAATAAATCATTGTTACAATGTCCTGTACCTACCATTAAAGTTTGTACCAAGAATTCGGGACCACCCTGTATACTACGAGATGTGGGACTCGTAGGTGGAGTCTTCAAGATTTTTATAACGTTCGTGACATTGGGGGGGGTTACACTCAATGCATGACCAATTTTCAAGGAATCCCAGGGATCCAAAATTTTACTTCGAGAATTTATTCTTGCGCTCGTGGAAGAACTACAAATGGTGCTTTGCTCAACAGATGCCCCCAATTGTTCCAAGTACAGACCCCAAAACGAAAGAAATGGTCCTCTGAACTTCACAAGGAACAGAATAAGGACTTCTTCCAGTTGTGAGGGATGCCAGAAACCAATTTGGGGTAAATATGTTGATGTCACTGTCAAGCGTTCATATTGTTCCACCTGCGCTAATGTTTATTAAACTTTGTAACACATTGTGTTTATTCATAGTTTATGTTTTTAGTATTCTCACTTTGAAACATGTTGTGTGCTAATTTGAATTATTTTCATTTGTATCTTTTGCTTGTTTTCTTATCATGTACTCCTACTAGAGAATATTGTGTAATATTATACATTCCAATATAGTATAATGTACTGTATAATATAGTGTAATATTATGCATTCCAATCTCGTAGTATAATGTGATGTAATACATAATATTACACAATATTATACATTATATATTGTCATAATATCATTTTTGTTGCCATTTCAAAGAATAACTTTTTAAGCAAAAAATAATAATTAGCTCTAAAAATTAAAAAATATATATTTAAAAAAGAAACTAACTCCAAAAACTAAAAATAAACCCAATAAAAACTCTTATATACTGTCATTTTAACATCCTTTATCAATTACAAAAAATTTAGTTTGATATGGCTTACAATTCTTATGAGGGTCAAGTTGACCCCCAACAGCGGTTTTAGGCAAGTCCAAAATCCGGCTGTTCTAGTGCTAAATTGATATGATAAAGAAAATTAATATCAGTACACATTTTCAACACAACATCCTAACAGGGGCTTTGGATCAGTGGGTTTGCCTACTTTGGTAAATAATAAAAGATACACATTAGTCCCAATTGCAATTTAAAAAATTGCTCCATCGAATAAAGACTTTTACGCTCGCAAAAATTTACGTTGAGAGGTACTCTTTAAAAAAAACTCACGGCTGAAGACTGAAAATTTGTACGTGTTTTGCTCACTTGCGGAAGAAATTTCACTTCTTTAATTTTGACACTTAACCCGGGAACGGCCACGCAGGGTGTGACATACCCGCGCCCATCTTTTGTTCTGTCTATTTCTCGACCCCTCATTTAAAAGTGGACGAATCTCAGTGTAGCTGAATGTAGGGTCATGACCTTGAACAGGCCAGGTCAGCAGGCGAATTCTAAAAATAGAAATTCCGGTATTTTGTGTTTCGGGTATAATGTACCCAGTGCGCCCATTCTTGCCACTCAGATTTTTTCCGTCATGGCACCCACACACCTTGCAAATATGGTACGTAATCTCATGTGTGACAAAGAAATGAAGCATTTGAGAACTTTTATTGAAATAAAAACAGTTTCGACGGATGAAGAATTTTTATTTGATGACGAAGAAGGGGGGGAGGGGAGATTTGATCATGAAGAAGAATATAATAGGAATTAAGATTCATCAACTGACGGTTACACAGATATTGTAGATTCGTCAAATGGAAATGATTTCTATGTTGGACAAGATGAAATAACAATATGTAAAAAAAAAAGAAATTTCGAACTGATGTGCGAGTTTCAGAAAAAAATAAAATAATGAAATTTCTTGGAAACACAGCTATTTCAAGAGATGTTAGAACACCGTTAGAATCTTGGAAACTTCTGATAAAATGTTGAAAGATTTAGTGAACTGCACTAACATTTACATTGCATCGATTTCAGATAGTTTTTCACGTGAACGAGATGCGAAATCTACAAGAGCTGAAACAAGAGCTACTATGAGAGCTGAAATGAAAGCATTTATAGGACTTTTATATAATTGTGTTCACAAATCCTCTCATGTGATCATTACTGATCTTTGGGCAACAAACGAAATTAAAAATGTTATTAGATGTATTTCCTGCTTTAATTTAGTTATAAAAATTATTTTGCACACTATTTATGATTGTAAGGAGCGATGAAAAAGTTCGGGTATGAGATACCCTGCGCGCCTACTCCCGTTGCTTTTTTTCGCGCGCCTACTCCCGTTGCTTTTTTTCGTGCGCCTACTCCCGTTGCTTTTTTTCGCGCGCCTGCTCCCGGGTTAATAAAACCTAAACTAATAGCCGCATTGGAAAAAATCTTGATAATTATCCAGGGAATACGATGAAGAACAAACCATGTTAATTTCATTTTTTTCCGATCAGTACTTTCTCGGGAAACCGTCTAAGAATCGAGCTAAACAACACAGTTTTCAATCCTGCGGCGGCGGTGGCAACTTTTTTTAAATATAGAGAGATTAGTAGACACTGAATATTTCAAAAACTTTTATTTCTTACTATCACCCACATATTGTGGATAAGCAAAGTGCCCAGTGATATGTGGAGTAAGAAAATAAATCATCAGATTTAAAGAGCTAAAAACATTTATTCATTAAAAACTATTTACAGAAAAAGAAACAAAGATTGGAAAACCAGAGATACAACTCTGTCCAATGTATGACAACAATTGAGTGCTGAAAGAAAGGAATTCTCACTTTTATACTTCTTGTATCTCTAGAAATTAGCATAAATATCTCAATGGAAAGATTGCCATAAACAAAATCATAATACTGCATTAAGTACATGATTGGCCATAATATTATGACCACACCCCTTTATAGGTGTGATGTCATACTGTGGCCAATCACAAAAGCATGACAACTCAACTTGTTTGTTTGTTGTTTGTTTACATTATCATAACCAAACAAGAAGGAGGTGCAAACATGTGAAGATGGATTCGAATAAGCAAGTTATCTTTAACAATGGCCCTCCTCTTCACACTTTTTGCACTTTAAAAAAATATATATATATGCAATAGAAACAAAAAAAATTGCAATACAATATTTAGAATGCAATACATCATGAACATAAATGTGTGTATAGGCTTTTATACGTAGGAAATATCATTTCTTAAAAAATATACACTAACAGAACAAAAAGTTCATTTTTTTGTTGTTCATAATAGTCCATTTTTATATTTTAAATACACAATCTTTAAATTTTTGTAGTTCACTCTTACTTAGAGGTTTAGTAAATATATCAGCTAAATTACTTTTACTTTGAATATATTTGATATCAAATAATTCCTGGTATATTAAATCTCTTACAAAAAATAACTTAATATCGATATGCTTGGTACGATAATTCTCTATAGGTGATTTTACAAAATCAATTGCTGCTTGATTGTCAACTAGTAATGTAGAAAAAGCATTTAACAATATTAATTTAAAATGTTTACATTCAGTTACTATACGTTGTAGCCATATTAATTCTTTCGCTGTTTCCGTTAATGATACAAATTCAGATTCCATTGAACTTAAACAAACTGATTTTTGCTTAAAGGAACGCCAGGTTATTGGAACCTGATCAACGAATACAATCTGTCCATTCATGGAAATCCTATCATCGCGGTTATTAGCAAAATCAGCATCAGAATATGCAGTTAAATTTAGATCTTGTATATTAGAAAGTTTAAGTTTTAAATCTTTTGTATAGCTAATATATCCTAGTAGCTTTAATAAACCATTCCAGTGTGCAATGCCAGGATTTTCTTGAAATTGTGAGAAAATGTTTATTGCATAAGAAATATCTGGTCTAGTTCTTCCTGCTAAAAAAGATAAGCTACCCACTAAACTTCTGTATGGAATTTTAGACATATCTTGCAGTTCGCTATTATTTTGAGGACACTGAGATTTTGAAAAAATGACTCCTTTGGAAATGGGCAGTGATGAAATAGAGAAATTATAATTTTGATATGACTCACAAAGTTTAATTATATATTCCGATTGATGTATATACAGTCCTTCCTTTTCCTCTATAAATTCAACACCTAATAATTTTTTAGTTTTACCTAAAATTTTTAAATCAAATTGTCGTTTTAAAAGATTAACTACTGTATCAATACAATTTTGATTTTTACCAAATAACACAATATCATCAACATATAATAGAAGAACCACATTCTTATCAAAAACATAAACACAGTTACACCAGCTAAATTTTTTAAATCCAAGCTCCCCCAATATTCTATGAATCTCAAAGTACCATTCTCGACCACTTTGGTGGAGACCATACAAGGCTTTCTGTAAGCGACAAACCAAACTTGGGTTTTGCTCAAAACCAGGTGGTTGTTTCATAAATACAATTTCTTTAAGCGGGGCATATAAATAAGCGCATTTAACATCACACTGCAGGTGTAACCACTTGTTAAGACAAACTAGTACGGCAAAGAAAAATCTGATAATACCAAAGTTTACTACGGGACTATAAACCTCATCAAAAGTTTCACCCTTTGTTTGATTGAAACCCTGGGCAACGAGACGAGCTTTAAAACGTTCAATTGTGCCTTTCTCGTTTCGTTTTACTGTAAACACCCAGCGACATCCTAAAATTTTAGAATTCTCAGGTTTTTCAATTAATACCCATACATTTCTGTCATTCATAGTTTGTAGTTCATCCTCCATGGCTTTTAACCATTCATCCTTTTGTAAGGTTTTTATTGCTTGTTGATAACTTTTAGGAATAAAAATGTCCTCGTCTAGTCATCTTGACGTCCTACTAAAATTACTCTCTTGATTACCATTGACTATTCCAGAGGATGTGTCAGCAGATTTGAAATTAAAAATATCTGGTTGAAATTTTAAGTTATTTTTAATACAGTAATTCTTAACTTCATTTAGTGATCTTAAGCGTTGAGTTTTAGCCTCTTCAAAGTAGTAAATATCTATTCTTTTCCCATCAGGCCTGGAAATGGGTTTTCTAATCCAGTTAACTATCCTTTCACCCAAGGACTCTGGTTCACTATCACTTTCGACAGGGGAAGTTTCTTCCTCGTCAGTAGTAGGTTCATTCATTAAAGGAATTTTACACAGTGTATAATCAGGGTCCAGGACTGCTTCCACTCGTTCAAACTTACAATGATCTGAGTCGGATTTTAAGGAAGGCGTTTCCTCAAAACGTACATTTATAGTCTCTACTATTTTTCGTTCATCAGGTAGCCATATTCGATATCCTTTAGTTTGTAGGGCATACCCAACTAAAATTCCTTGTTTTGACCTCATGTCCAATTTCCTTCTCAGTTGTTTAGGAACATTAACAAAAGCTTTAGATCCAAACGGTTTAAGATGTTTAATTGATGGTTGTTTTCCACCATATAACTCAAATGGCGTTTTTTCTTGATTAGAATGACATAATCTATTCCATGTATAAACAAAATGCAAAAGAGCTTCAGACCAAAAACTCTGATTGAGCTTACTATCCCGTAGCAAAACATTTATACCATCTACTGCTGTGTAATTAAATCTCTCACTTACTCCATTTTGTTGTGGAGTATAAGTGTTAGTTCTTTCGTGTTTTATACCCAATTCATCGCAAAAGGTTTTAAATTGCTCATTTATAAATTCCAATCCGTTATCGGTACGTATGCACTTAATTTTTCTGTCTAAAAATCTTTCTGCACGTTTTTGAAATTTGCAAAAAGTATCAAAAGTATCCGATTTAGCTTTTAAGGGGTAGGCATAAACCTTTCGACTATAGTCATCTATTATGGTTAGAAAATACCTCTGTCCATTTATTGAAGTTTTAGGAAATGGTCCACACAAATCCATGTGTATTAACTTCAGTGGTTCGTCAGAACGAATTTTCTTAATAGGTTTAAAACTAACGCTCTTCCCTTTAGCTTCTTTACAAGGTTTACAGGTATCGATATTCCCTTTTAGATTTGGTAATCCCCTCACACAATTATTTTTGATTGTAGATTTAATGTGTTGAGTTAATATGAGCTAGTTTTCTATGCCAAG
The DNA here is from genome assembly GCA_947359465.1 of Metellina segmentata. Classification (NCBI taxonomy): domain Eukaryota; kingdom Metazoa; phylum Arthropoda; class Arachnida; order Araneae; family Tetragnathidae; genus Metellina; species Metellina segmentata. The sequence continues at coordinate 95,437,100 of OX375877.1, read as the reverse complement.
TATTAATATTCTCAACAGCAAAAGAAACAGATTTTGTAATTTTTTCATTTTTGAAATTTTTAACAAAATTCTTAGATTTACTAGAATATTGAGGGTAGACAAGGTATAAACCATTTAGTAATTTAGCTGTAAACAATATTTCACTATAACAATCAATCACTTCAATTTTTCCTCTACCCCCTTTAAAACTAGCTCCTTTTCTGTCAAAACATGCCCCAGATAACAAATTTCTTCTTAATTCAGGAGCATAAGCAACATTACAAAGTTTAATCTTTACCCTATTAAAATGAAGAAACACAGTACCTTTGCCTTGAATTGGAATAGAAGCATTTTCCACTGCTCCCACTAAAATCTGGTTATTAATTGGTTGGAACTCTGTAAACAGTTCTCTATCACGACAGAAATGTGTGGTGGCTGCTGAATCAAAGATCCATCCTTCGTCTTCCTTGGTGCTGGATAAGGCCTCCAGTAAAAAGCTTTTATCTCGACTTGTATGACGATTTGGACTAGGACTCCGGAATGGCTTCCTCCTTTCTAGACATGATCGCTCATAATGTCCAACTTTTCCACATTTGAAACATTTCGGCTTCTTCCGATTCTGGAATTTTGAAGTACGAGAAGGACGACTTCTTTCCACATCCTGGTTGTAGTTAGTCATCATTGTGGTTGCCACTTGGTCAGCTGTCCTTTGTTGGAGTCTTGCTTCTTCAGCTAAGATTTCTACCAGTACTTTAGGAAACTTGAATTCTTTATCCTCCCATCTGTAAATCGATTGAATAATATTCTCATATTCAGGTGGTAAGAATCGAAGTAGTTGAAAACACTGGTCTAGATCTTCAATTGGATGACCTGCTTCTACTAGTTGTTGTATGATTCTGGATAACTTGCTGGCATACAGTCCGATACTTTCTCCTGGTTCAATAGCACATGAAAAGAAATCGTGTTTTAGAGCCATCACTCTAGCTCTGGAATCAGGACGAAAGTGCGTCTTGAGCTTATTCCATGCTTCTGCACCACTGGAAATTCCTTCAATTACTATTCGGTACTGAGGGCTCACATTCATGTAGATTGAAGTGTAGGCCTTGTTACAGCGTCTGTTGAATTCTTTTATCTGTTTCCCATCGCCTTCTATGGATTTTGGAGGTCGTTCGTTTCCCGTGACGATGTCCCAGCAGTCTCTTTCAAGTAGTAAGACTCTCACATCCGAACACCATGAGGAATAGTTGGTTCCATCCAGCGGTTTGATTTTGAAGAAAGTTTCCTCCATCTCAAAAAAAATCCAGGCTTGTAAGGTAAAAATAGTTATACTGCAAACTGGCCTCTTACTTTTTACTTCTTAAAATAAAAATTTTAAGTTTAAAATAAAAATCTCTACTCTTGGGCTAAGGCAGTATGAAAAATAATAATACTGCAAACTGGCCCTCCTACTTAGAACTTCTTAGAACAAAAATTTTCAGTTTAAAAAAAAATCTCCACCTGGGCTCTGGCCCATAACCATTATCACCCACATATTGTGGATAAGCAAAGTGCCCAGTGATATGTGGAGTAAGAAAATAAATCATCAGATTTAAAGAGCTAAAAACATTTATTCATTAAAAACTATTTACAGAAAAAGAAACAAAGATTGGAAAACCAGAGATACAACTCTGTCCAATGTATGACAACAATTGAGTGCTGAAAGAAAGGAATTCTCACTTTTATACTTCTTGTATCTCTAGAAATTAGCATAAATATCTCAATGGAAAGATTGCCATAAACAAAATCATAATACTGCATTAAGTACATGATTGGCCATAATATTATGACCACACCCCTTTATAGGTGTGATGTCATACTGTGGCCAATCACAAAAGCATGACAACTCAGCTTGTTTGTTTGTTGTTTGTTTACATTATCATAACCAAACAAGAAGGAGGTGCAAACATGTGAAGATGGATTCGAATAAGCAAGTTATCTTTAACACTTACCTTTTCTCATGAGATTCAACATGCCAAGGATCAACTACATAAGGAAAATAAAGAACAAAATTGTAACACACCAACATTCTAAAAAAAGGTGCTTTTATTTCCAACGAGTCTTCATGTTCATACAAATGGCACATTCAAATGGTATATACAAATGGTATATACAAATTTAAATACTATTGTGCAACTGATTTTGCTAACAAAAGTGCTTTAGCTTCGGCTTCTGGCAAAGATTTCAAAATTGATTCAAAGTCACTAGGAAATTCATTGTAGATACTATTCAACAAAATGCTGACTGCAGCAGTAGCTTCTGAAAAAGAAAAGAAATATGGCTATAAAAAATCAAATCAGTTGTAGCAGATTAGGAAAGAACCGCATTTCCCATAATACCAGCAAGTAAAAATCTCACATCATTGAACCTTAGCATACATACTTGACATGTGAGTGCATATAATATGCTACAGACAAACTTAAAAGAAATCAATGGTTGAATACTTGTCACAAAACTAGTTTAGAATCTTATGTTTAGATAGTTTGCATTGGTGAGTAAGACAAACAAAAAACGTTCCTGCAAAAAACATGAAGCTGAACATTTAATTCTAACAGGGGGTGTTTTGGCTAATAAGATAGCTGTAATGTGATAGAAAATACTCTCCCAATGTATTAGGGCTTTTTATTAGCAGCTTTCAGATAGAATGCCGTCATTACTGACATTACCGACAATTTTTATTAGTTTCAATATAATGCCTATAATACAGAAATATTTTTAATGCCTAAACATTCTGTTATTCCTTAGTATTGGGTTACCAAACTATTTTGGGAAACTCAAAATTATTCTCAGATATATATAGTTGAAAAATATCTAACACACACCCTTGCCAAACTCCAATAAAAAAAACTAGATTTGTAGCAGCATAAAAATCAATGCTGACATTAAAAACGAACTCCACAAATTGAAGTTAACAAAGATACCTTACTAACAATTGAGAAATGAACAAAACCTTATCAAAACCTACGTTATACACCCTTTACTCATATTGGCTAAAATTCCACAAAAATCACAAGTCACAGTTCCGCTAATGATAGAAAAAATCGAATCCATAATAATACCTCAGCAGTGCTACGGAAAAAAAAAATTCTACTTTTCTTTCACTATCTAATCTTATCTACACAAAAACTAAACATAACAAAACATTAAAAGTTAAAACCTACATTACAAAGGCAGAAAAGTTCATATTACTGTCAACTTTTTCTTTGGCCCAAAATACGATTTAAAGATAGCTTTTGAAATGTAAAATAGTGGTAAAATTAACACAAAATGCCAATCGTAACATGCGGTTAACCCACTGGCTGATTATCCCGCGATTTCCACAAGCAACTCAAATGTAGCAAAATTTGCTTATCCCGCGATTTTCGTGGGCAGGTGCTTTTCTATCTTTATTGAGGAGCGCATCCTGCTTTTTCACTGTTTAACTAATGAAATAAATTACACACAGTGTTAGACGTTAAATTTAGATTTTGGTCAACAGTTGTCGCTAGTCGTCCACTAAATTGAGGCATTTGAAGGTACTTTGTATTTACCACTCTAACTTCGCGCCTTTGTTTGGCGCCTTTTTCTAATCAGAAATGGCTGCTAGAAAACGTTCAGCGATTGACAGAGTATATATTCCTGATGATTTATCAGATTCTGAAAGTGATTTTAGTTTTGATAGTGATAGTGATATAGATTTCTCGGACTGCTCCTCAGATAACGATGAATCTGATCATGATTCAATAAACTTGCAAAGCGTTAGGCAGGCATGAGAATGCAAAATTTCAAAAAAGAGGAAAATTTATTGCCGCCGTCAGATTGAAAACTCCCCTTTTTAGCTTGATGCTTATACGTACGAAACTAACATGGTTTGTTGTTGGGGCGGACCCCCTAGTAAGTCTGACGATGTTAAAATTTTTACAATGCATACATCGGCATTCTAACATCACGATATATCGTGACGTTAACCATGCATTTTATACATAGTAAAAGCAAAACCTTGTTCCACATCACCATATATATATAATTTTTTTAAGTTCTTTTTTTCCTTTGCTATAGAAAATTGTGGTAGGAAAAAATTAACAAATAAAGATCTGCATTGTGTATTTAAGAAATAATCTGGTGTAAAATTTTCCGCAGATTTCAAATCCGTTGAAGAGATATATTCAATTAAAAAATTATTTGTTTAAAGAAAATCATATTTTAGGTAACAATCTAAATTAAAATTTTCCGCAGATTTCACATCCATTGAAATTTTTATACTCTATCTCTAACGGTCTAGAAGAAAGAAAAAAACTCACCCCAGTTAAAAGATTTACCGACTGGCTCGAAAATCATTCCTTCAAGCAAAATCAAAGCGAAAACGAAAGAAAAAATAATTTTATCCGCGTTCTGTCGGATGAAAAAAACTTGGCATGGTTCCAAGGTTTGACTGCAAGGTCACGTGGGTGGGAAAAGTCCTCCGCGTGAAAAGAACCAGGTAGAGAATAAAACTATAAATTATATTTAAAAATCTTCTAGATTAAATTTTAAAAATTCGCCGCGACCCAAAAATTGCAAAAAATTTGGACTACCTATGTGCCAAATCTCATTGCTATAAATGCCATAGAATCGTCAGGATTTTGCAGCCGCGAAAAAAACAAATAATAAATTTATGATAGTAGAGACAAGGATGATTTAAAACAAGATTTTGCACATATATGTATGTGTGTTCCACACACCATATATGCTCAAGTAGAGATTCAAAAATTAGCCTATTTAGAAGGAGAAAAACTTCAGTATAAATAGAAATAAAGGGGCATTCGATTCCTCTAAGTAATGATGACGGCATATATGACCTAGATTGCCACAGAAGTTCGCAACAAAAAAGGATGCAAACTGATTGATAGTAACAACAACAAACAATAATGGAATTTTGGGATTCAGCTTAAAATTGAAAAAATCAACTTTTGTTTTGAAATTTTAAAATTATACTGAATTTCAATTTCACTAAAAAAGGAATTGGAAAGTCATCTTTAGGATACAAATGGTTTTTTGAGAAATTCCTCATTTATTAAAAAGAAATGAAAACAGACCGTTAAAATCCCAGATTTTGCAAAACTATTTTGTTGTTTAATACTCTTAAGGAAAAAAAATTAACAAATAAAAAAAAATGTAATAAAAAAAATAGAACAAATTCAGCAAGTAGAGAAGAATTATTCGCTCCCTCGCAGTTGGAAACTTTAATTTTTCAATCTTTATATGTGTGACCTGTGACGTTTTTCCCGGAAAAAAAACAGCGCCGAAATAAAAAAATTAACTATCACAAGAGATTCACATTAGTAAGCCTTTCATCGCGGCATCGAAAAGCTAAGTACCATAGTGGAAAATCCTGCATGCGCTTAAATAAACATCGGAATTGTTGTGTCGATCTAAACCAAAACTAAGACCTAAATTTTCCCCAATGATGCTAAAAAAACACGACATTTCTGCTGAAAATACTGATTAGGCAACTCAGATATAAAAAATGCGCTAAAATAGCATCGAAATCGTTGGCGCTGAGCGACAACATCGTGACACCGGAAAATAGCGAGATCGGGGAAAATCGCGATGACCGCGAGATCTGCGGCAGCTAATGCTACGGTTTCATAAGAAAGCGGAGCCGTTATCTAGCTGTGGATGACGTCACTAAAACGTTGTTTATACAAACAGAGGGCGTTGGTTTAATAGGGAGCGTTGTTTGTGGGCGTAACGAAAATTAGCGGAGCCGCCATTTGCATGACGATCGTCAAAGTGGTCTCAAACAGTTGGGGAGCGTTTTTTTTCCTGTAGCGGCAGCATTTCATTTCCCGCGCAAAGCAATTCGAGCGGAGGGAAGCAAAGCAAACAAAAAATTTTGATTAGCATTGTTTAGATTTTTTTTAAATCAGGATCGTTAAAGATAGATTAAAAATTTCAACAATTTGAAATCTGCGGAAAATTTTACATCATATCAGTATTTTAATTGTGATTTTCTTTAAATAAATAATTCATTATTTTACAAATGGTAAATAATTTAAACAGAAATCTGGTTTTGGTATCGACCCGGCGTAGAATTTTACGCTGATTTGAAATCCGTTGAAATTTTCACTATCTTTAACGATCCCGAAGCTAGAAACTTGGATTAGAGAATAAAAAAGCTTTGTTTTGTTTACCACGCCAGCCGTCTGTATTGCCCAATTCTCGGCTGTATTTTGTCCGTCTAAGTTGACACCTCTGTTCTGTTAAGACGGCCGCCTAGTTATGCCTGCGGCATTATGACGTATCACAGCTGCTAGATAACGGCTCCGCTTTCATAGGAAACAGTAGCTTTAAGGATAGCTGTGTAAGATCGGAAAAAATCGCGATGTCACGATGACCGCGAGACTTCCGCTAGCTAAGGGATGGCTGTGTGGTATCGAAAAAAATCGCGATGTCGCGATACATCGCCTTTGTGAAAATCGTGAAACCGATGTGGCGATGTCGACCTCACACCGGTTTTTCACGATGTATCGATACATGGACCAGGCCTACCCCTTAGTACTTAAAAACATCACTAGGTCATCCGGTTCTTCAAAGCTTGGAATATACTCTCTTTTACTAGAAACACTAATGACATACTCTTAAAAACGGCCAAAATCACGTTAGAAAAACGCAAAAAATTACCGAAAAAGAAAAGAAAAAACATGAAAAAAAAAACACAACGCGGAAATCTGGAAGATTCTCATGCCTGAGCCTGCATCGACGCGATTTCAGGAGTGAACCATACATGACGCGGAGTTGCGGATTTTCGATGCTTTAGCGGAGAAACTCCGGAAATTCCGGAGCACTTGGCAATAAGTATATAAAACGAGCACTAAGTATATAAAAACGTCTCTTGAACATCCGGTTTTCAAAGCTTGAAATATACCCTCATTGGCTAGAAACACTGTTGATGTCATATTCTTAAAAACGACCAAAATCACATTAAAAAAAACAGCGGAAAATTACTCAAAAGCAGAAAAAACATGGAAAAAAACACAAAAAGCGGAAATCCGCGGAAGATTCTCATGCCTGGCGTTAGGCAGTGGTGCAAAATTGATATGAAGAATATTCCTCCTCCTCCTCCAGTTCCTTTTCGTGGAAATCCGGGAATTACTGTGCATATAGCTAACAATAACTTCTGACAGTTTAGTTTCTCATGATAAAAATCTATATAAAAAGTCTTTTCTAGAAAGAAAAAAAATGCATATTTCAATTCTCTAATATATATAGATTTTTAATATGCAAAAAAAAAAAAAAAAAAAAAAAACACGATTTTTGTAGCGATTTTGGTCCACAAATTGAGCAGTCAGAGGGTTAATGTGCACAAGGTGTAAAGTATAAATTCAAAAACTTACCCTCATTAAGCACGAAATTAGCAACAGTTTCTGAGCAGATCTTCAGGACTTGTGGTATACTCTGGAAAAACTGAAAGACAAATACACATAAATAAAGTTTAAACAAATGTTTAAAATATTAAAATCTGATAACAGTAGTATTAACTTTATAGTTTCAAAATCAGAACTAAAATTTTCAAAAAAAAAAAAAAAGTACCCTCTTGATGAAGTCCACAACTAATCTAACACTTTTGTATTACATTTTCATTTTAAAATGCCTTTAACAAAACTACTAAATAGTGTTGGACTGGCTTGGATGAACAGTTTGGGGAAATGTAGGTCTTGGGTACGGGTATACTAAATTGTTGACAGAAAAATACGCAGTTTTAAGCAGTGGGATGCCTTATAAATAATGCAATGATTTTAATATTAATTCAGGTAACACCTTTTTGTGACTGTCACTTCATGAAAAAGATTATTTGTTTTAGTTAAAAATAGCCCAAGCTAAAGTCAGTACAAAAAATTATAAAATGAAAATTGTTTCTACGAAACAGTATGATCCATGATTTTGAACTAAAGAAGGTGTCGTATATCAACAACCTTCTTAACAAATGCGAATATACGATTGTGTGTTCTATGGTACGAGGGCCATATTTGGAAGAGCTGTACCAAACACAAGGCGATGCCAAGTGAAAAATGTTGTGAAAGTAAAAAAGTTGGGTTGGAGAACAGAGTATTGGGTTGACAGCAGAAAAATTGGCTTGTGTATCCAGCGAGCACAGCGCATGTTTACTAAATTCATTAAACCACATGATCTAGAGTACCTTATGTCCATGATCCTGTACACACTTAGAGGGGATGTGGCCCATGAGGCACTAATGATAAAGACTTTTCACAGTACCACCATATTTATCTGTACTGTGGCCTCTAGACTTCTAACATCTACAGATTAAGTCAACCACAATAAGCTCTACTTTCAATTCAAAGTGCACATAGATGCCAACCTGCGATGGAAGTTTTCAGTAGTACCAAAGGACAAAAATCTGTAGTTTTAAGAATTTTTCAGTAGTCAAGAAAAAAACTTCAGAAATCGGATTTAATGTTACATATATCACTAAAAATTCAAATATTTAATTACAAATTTGAAACGTTTATGCAACACATTTTATTATATATAATTAGTAAGATATATCATACATGAAAACACATATATAGAACCAATAATTGTGTATGAAAGAATTGTATATAACATTTAATAATTAAATTTAAGCATTCTCTCCCATTTATCAAAAAAAAATATAACAATGAAAAAAAAAACACAGAAATAAGTAAACTAATTATGTGTTGTGAAAAAAAAAAAATGGAGTTTATCCCGTAGAAAAAAAAATATTGATTCCATAATCCACATAGTACCCGATTCACTTCCATAGAAACTACGGAGAATCCATAGTTTTTGGCATCTCTGAGTAAAAGAAAAAACTAATGCCACAGCTGCGTTAGAGTACACATTGATTTTATCGTTCATCAATACGATTAGTGCTTTTCTAATTAGAAAAACTTTTAAATTACTGCACAAAATAAATTCTCCTTGACTAATGTTCTTTATTGCCACAGAAAGCCCCATACTCCTAAAAGAAGTATGACAGATTGGGTGTTTTATGGGGCATGGACCATATATAATCAAGTTGCACCAAACACAAGACTAAGTTACGTTAAATATGTGAAAGATAAAAGGAATTGGAGAACAGAGTAGTGGGATAAAAACAGTAAAATATGGCACGGGTATCTCAGCAGAGCAAACCTCATGTTTACTTAAGACATTAAATCCCATGTGAAGAGAACAGATCATGAATTCCTTGGGTCCCATACATGCTTAAACCTTTAGACTAAGGCCAGTACAGCAAATGTACCTTGAAAGTTATAAGAATCGCACCATGAAAGAATCTCGCCAGTTATATCTATAGCCGTAGTCAAAAAGTTAAAGGAGATGTGATCCTGAAAGCACCACTCTCAGGACAATAAATCACATGTGACGCGAAAAGATCACTAGAATACCTTGGTTTGGTGAAGCCCGTACGCACTTAACAATTAGACTATGGCAGGTACAGAAGTTGGATCTTGATCGTGCCAAGAAGGAGTTTAGACTAGGGCCAGTACAGCAAATGTACCTTGAAAGTTATAAGAATCGCACCATGCAAGAATCACGTCGATTATATCTATAGCCGTAGTCAAAAGGTTAAAGATGATGTGATCCTGAAAATACCATTCTTAGAAATTTCCAGGTGGACATGTCTGTCATTGCTTCTAGATCAATTGGTTACATTCCATAATTTCAAAGACAAATTAAACAAATTAGTTATTCATTCCATCATAAAACAATACCTGTTCGCATCGTATGACTTGTAAATAATTTAAGCATTCATAAACTGCAACATTCTCTCTCAAATCCTGTTTAATAGGGAGATGTTTAAGAAAAATAGGGAATACCTAAAAATAGAGAAACAAATTACAATGACAATATACCTATGTGAGATCAAAAATAGAAATGACAAACAAGAGTCCACAAATGTAAAATCAAAATAGAACTTCTTACATTATGTAATGGCACATCTTTACAGTTTGTCATAATCAATCTTGCGACAGCACCACAAAAGCTGTCCAGGGTTCTAGGGTCTTCTTCTGTGAGTATCATGTTTGATAAAGCTTGGAGGTAAGCAGGATATTGACTGAATTGTTAAGTAAAAACACTCATAATTGAATGTAACAAGTACTTTTGCAAGTTCAAACAAAATAATGTAAGAGGTTTTGCTTTAAGTCACAGCTAAAAACATAAAAAAAGCGTACATTTTTGTTGTCCACTTAAACAAGATTGAAAATTTTCCAATTTTTGTACATAATTGTTTATTTTACCTGAGCATTATTTCATTTACACCTCTTGTTTCTTTCATTTACTTAAACCTTTCAGGGTGGTAAGACATCTGTTTTCTCACTCTGACATTTGGTTAAAGTTAAGAATAAATTTTATTGGTATATTAAGGCCCAGGAAGTTTTGGTTCACACTACACAAAGGAGGACACTACACAATGTTCACCAACATTCATGCATTTGCAAACTGATATAGGAACTCATGGCTTAAAAACTCTATGACCACTATGCAATTTAGGCGGCAAGCCAAATACATAACTCTGAGAGAGATATCATTTTATATATTAAAAAAAATTCTAAATTTTTTTTAATTCATAATGGTGGGTTATTATCTCATGTAATTGTTTTGTGAACTTCCTCTAAAAATACTCGGGGATTTATTAATATCAGACCTTACAAAATTTTGGAACAGCAAGTTATGATTATTAGGAAGTTTCTATAAGGATGCTGTAATTTTCATACTTCCAAAAATTTGAAAACAGATAAGCTACTGTAAAAATTGGTCAAATTCTTACTTCCAACGATACTAAAATTATCACAATTGGTAGGAGTAGCATTTTGGCCACATTTTATCAATTGGTAGGAGTAGCATTTTGGCCACATTTTATGATTTCAAAAGGGAGCCAAAATCCATAAATAACAGCAGTTACCATTTTTTGCTAGCATAAACAAAACTAGGAAATAAATCAATTTTTAAATTAAGTTACACGACAAAAACTGCCTACTAGTTTTTAGAAAAGAAATGTGGCAGTGATTTCAATTGTAATTGACATGGAAAATAAAACAAGAACAAAAATTCAAAACCACAAAGGATACTCAAAAACAATCTCCCTAGCATTTTGAGCAAGTACTCCAAGACCGTAAACAGCATTGCTTCTCACATCATCACTCGTATCCTTCATTCCCGAGAGGAAAACTGGCTGCAAGTGAGAGATAAACGGCCTCACATTTCCAGGTTCCATTGAACTAACAATGTCTGCCAGTGTTCGAAGAGAAAACAACTTATCACACTCAGAGCATGTTTCCTTCCGAAAAGAAAAGAAAAATCAATCAGCAAATAGTTTCTATCTAGAAACATAAATTGTACTCAACGAGACCCAGTCAAAATTTATTTAGGTTTCAGCAGTAAATTTTAATTTATGATTTTAAGCACCAAAATTTTAATTTCAAAGCTCTTTAACTTCAATTTGAAGGACAGTGTTTTGCTAGTATTTCCAAATTATAGGCATCACTGTAGCTTCATCTATAGATAAAACTTAAGAGCCAAATTTGTGCAAATCTCTAATTGCAGCAAACATTTCTAGTGAAATACTTTTCTTTGGCTAAATGCGGAAAGAGGTAGTATAGTAGAAGACTTCCTCTGCAAGTAAAATCCAAACAAATATATTTCCAACTTGCCATTAACAGCACACTGTGACAAAAGAATCCATTTCTTTAAGCATCCCAATTGGAAAAGGTGTTGGTTGGGTTTTTATAACACAATGGCCATTTTTGGCAATGCTACACCAGACACAAGATATACAACATACTTGCCAACTTTGAAAACTGTGCATCAGTAAAACTCTTGCGCCCCAAAACTCCCCTTGCCGTAAAACACAACATAAATACATGGATTAATGTGCATTAGATATATCCGTACGTCACAATAACTAGTATTATTTGTATTTAAAAATGCATAGGTAAAAGTTCACACTTTTACCAACTGCAGAAACCTTGCAAAGCAGTAGTTTTTTTTAATACTAAACTGAACACATCCACTGTAAAGAAACGTATTCACTTTACGAGTGCCTACACATCCAAAACTGTATGTTACATACGATTTAAACCTGTATCAGGATAACACATCATTGGTGTTTATAAAGCGTATTTAAAAGTAGATGAACGCTAAAATCTGTTCTATTTACAAACTTGCTTCATTTGTGTTAGTGTTTTATCCAGAACAGGGGTTGCAGAAAAATTCAATGAAGCTGTAGTAGCTTTTATGGTCTTTAATAATTCTGCACTGAATTTCTGCTCGAAACAAGATTTGAGTTTTTTTATGGATTAAGCAATTGGTTGCAGGGAATGAAATATATTTCGATTGCTCGATCAAAATATTAAAAATCCATAAAAAAAAAGGCAGACTCATCCATAAATTAGTAAAATTAAGTGGAAATCCATAAAAATTTCTGATAATCCATAAAAGTTGGCAAGTATGATACAATATCAAGTAATAGACATACACAATGAATGTTTACTGACAGAAGAATGAAACACCCAGGAATGAATCCAACCTGTACTGCCTACAACACACAGGTTACTAGCATGGTGGGCATATGTACAGAGCCACGACGGCCCTACAGAAAAAGGGATAATGTCCGTTACTACTGCAGACAGGCTCAGACTTTGGGACAAGTACAGTTTTCATGGTAGACGGCCAATATCAATCAGTGAAGAAGGTGCAATTTTTGAATAACTAACACATTGATGCTTCTTTTTATAATTAAAACAGATTAACCCTTCTTTGTATGATTTTTTCTTTATTGATGAAATAAATCAGTGGTTTTATTCATGTTCAAAATTAAAGGAAAAATGGTTAAAAAAATCTTAGTATATATTTATACTATAAATTTAGCAAAAAACAATATGATGGTATCATGTGGTATTTTTTTAATTAAACGCAAACTTTTTTAGAAATTGCTCTAAAAATAACAGAAACACATGTTACAAACCTTTCTTCCACTCATTTTCACTTTTTTAGCAATAGAAACTCAAATATAATAAAACAAAATTAAAAACGAAATCATACGTTTATTGCAACTACAACAAACAGCGGAATGATAACTTCAAACTCGTTTTACTGATAGTGACACTTGCTTATTTTTGACAGCTATGTTTTTTTTAATGCAATGGACATTAAAAAGGTATCCAGACATGATGAACTTAAAGTGAACTTGTTCTTTTATATAATTTTTGGGCATTCAATGTTATGATGGAAATTTCCACCATTATGCAAAGAAGGGTTAATAGAATGGTTCAGCAACGTGAGTTAAAAATACACATGATAGAAAATAGAAATTTTATAATACATTCAATAAAAAAAACATGAAAATATTTATTATTGCATGAAAATATCATGTAAGCTGGCAGATATCACATATTACTCATTAAGTGTTTAAGCATATATAAAGTACACAATGAAAAATCAAAATTTTTAAGTGAAAACTTTTATATATTTAAGAGTTAGAACCTGAACAAAGAAAATACATACTGATTTAGACAATATGAGTGGCATCAAGCCTACCAAATATGGAGCAAACAGTTGCCATGGCACAAATTTAATCAAAGAAGTGAGTAGCTGGCTAACATAATCTAATAGCAAAACGGTATAATCATCTAGATACTCTTCATCATCCGCAATTTCACCATCATCTTGGCATGCAAGCTAAAATGTGTAAAAAATTCTTAAAATTGCAATCTCAGTACTAAAGTTAGTTACATAAAAACTAGATTAAAATGCATAAATACTTCTTAAAATTGCTCAACTATTGTTTCAAAATTACCTTATTTTCAAGCACATCCTTTATCAATAAGCAGATTGATTCTAAGTAGCCAGCATGTATGCCATTATTCTTTACTCTATCGACAACAATTTGCAGAGACTCCATACAATCCAATACAACAGTGTGTCCAGTATCTTCTCTAGCAAGTGAGAACAATTTAGGTAACAATACACCTAGATTTGTATCCAGTGCTAAAGAAATAAAAGCAAAACATCAAAAAACATGCAGAAGACTGAATACTATTCGTAATTATAACTAGAATAAAGTACATATCCAGCTTCTATACATTAAAAGTAATTAGATATATGATCAGGCAATCTGTCAAATTTCAACATTTGTTTTGAAGGGAATTGCACACTATCGATAATTTTCTTCATGCACATACGCAAGATTCTGTCAAAAGTTGAGTTAATTAAGAGTGAATCATTTTTAATACCAATTAAAATCATTATGTACACTCTATGGTTTATTTTAAAAGTCTGACATTTAAGACTTAAATGTATAGATAAATTTGAACAATTTGAAGTTATATCTATATATTTAAAACTCAAATTGATGAGACAGGTATGTTAATATTCACCTGGAGCAAAAGCCAAATTTAATTAAGCTAAGTCAAAACATATTCGTCAGAAATTACGAATTTTCAGGTGGCAAGAGCCTTGCTTTGATATTAGACAAGTAAAATAATTTGTAATATTTTAATTTTAGATACGAGTAAAATTTGTAAAAAAAAAAGCAAACTGTTTTTGCAATAGCAAGAGTTAATTTCTCCTGAAATTTGTACAGAAGCATACAGAAGTAATGAAAAATGGCAGAAAAACTTCCTTACCAACTTTGCATTCCAAGTTCCCTGTCTCAAGAAATATATGATTTAATGTCACACAAAACTGTGCTAAAGTAAGAAGAGCGGCTTTCCTCACATCATCAGAAAAGTACTCAACAAGCTTCTTTATTTCATTAAAACATGCTTCAATATATGGAAGGAAGTGCACACTGAAATGCAACAAAAAATATTGATAAATGTGTTATACCAACATAAAGGAAATAATTAAAATTTTGATTAATCTGAAAAGCGGATAACAGTGATAACAGAGTGGAAATTGTCACATATGTATACCTTTTAATGGGTGAATTTTGAAATTCTTACTATTTTTACACCCATGCTTGACAAAAAGAATTTAACCTCAATTTTTTTTAATTAATTTTTAAAATTTAAAAGTTTTTGCTAATCTTGGAGGAAATGCAACAGTAATTTTGATTTTAAGATATCTGTGAACTTATTCTCATTTCTTGAATTATTTACTTCTTTACTTGGTTAAGAGTTGTTTCAGAAAAGTTAAGTGCACACACACACACATTTGTTGATTCAAATAAAGTGAACAGTATGAATTTTTATAAAAGAGATATTTTTTAAATGGTTAGGAAGGATGAACTCATTCCTTTGGGTGCATTCATTCAAGAATAATTCAATATCTGCAATTTTATCTTGTTTACTCAAGAAGCTTCGTATTGTTTAATGTTTTTTTTTTCCATGGTTAATTATTTGCCACACAAGCATGAATTGAGCTTCTTATTTGATTATAGTTACTGCCAGAAGAAAACACTGCAGAAATGGTTTGCTAATCCAACGCTGATGTCTTTGTAGACAAATGGTCTGAAAATATGCAATGTTTGGAAGGAATTTCTGAAGAATTTACTTTTTCCACAGTTCAAAGTACAGAAATTTTTCTCAGAGGAACTACAGAACTGGTTGGAATCATTCTAAATGTTCATTTCATCTCTCGCAAAAATACTTGAAATGTCGGCAAATTGATAGCAAATAAATATGCTGCATATAATATAGTACAAGAAAACAATTGACCACCCAAAATGTAAACATGATCCATCAACTATAACTGTTTAAACACATCTAAGGCAAATCCTGCAATTTATTTACAACAAATTATAAGAGCTTTTTGAGAGAAAAAGAGAACTTATGAGGGTCATACAAACTTAAATTCACATGAACAATTATAATTTTAATTTTTCAGAATAAGTACAAATTTCAATCATTATTTTCCCAAGACACACGTCAAAATTTCTCTAAATTACAATCATTTTTAAACAGAAAAATATAACCTTGTAATAAAAGTAAGCAAATGGGAATTATACTATTGGGAATCTGGACTTCAAAGCCTGTTTTACGGATGAGGATCCAGAAGATTTTAACATAATTGAAAATTCAAGAATGAAAACTAGCAGCTTAGTATCAAAAACATAAAAATATGGTCATACCCAATTTCTTCACACATTTCTCTAAGTGCGACACAGGCACCTTCTTTCTCTTCCACATAAGCATTTGCAACATTGCAACTAAAAGGAAAAATGGTAAAAAATTAAAAATAGTTAATATAATGTGAGTGACTAGAAGTAAAATTTAAATATAATTCAAACCATGTCAAATCAACCAGGAAAAAAAAATGACACCCATGATCTCAAATTTTGATGAAACTTGGCACGTTTTGTTTCTTTTATGAATGTAAGTAAACATATAATTTTTTTTGCTCAATCTTAAGCAGTTTAAGTTTTACAACCTGTTAAAATTTTTCGATTTTCGCGGTTTTTATTGATTGGGCGGAGGAAAACGCAATTTGTTTTTTCATAGAAAATAAATTATATTTTCCTTGTTTACCAACCAATACTGATGTTATTTTTTTATGAGTATGTATCAATATGTAAGGAGTCCAGAAAAAAATTAAATTAAACTTGAAAGTATCTTAGTTGTCAAAAGCTGCATTGATTAGCAGATAGATCACAAATTATGTAGTGGGACATTACTCGTATCTAAAACAGTTGAGTTTTCAAGCACAAACATGAATAATTTTCAATAATTGAGGAAGAAGGGATAATTATTCATGGAGATTTTATTCTTTCAAGTTTTTAATGTGATAAACAAATCTTTTCCCTCACAAAAAAAGAAAGCATCACTTTTTTAAGCCTGCTTATAAATAAAATAGTATTTTGCCAGAGGCAATTTTGTAAAGCAAAATTTGCGGCCAAAAGTCATTTTTAAATTTGTACTACTTATCAAAATGTTTCAGTGGATAATTGCTTCATATTATTAAAGGAACTTTACTTTAAAGTCTGCTTAAGTTTCTACCGTACTAGATATATTTAAATTAAATTAATTAAGACATGGGAAGAGAACGTATCACACTGATCAAAACCAACAAAATTGTTCAAAGCAAAAGTACCCTCAAAATGGATTTTTTTAAATGCACAAGGACGTGCAAAAATAACTTAAAATCACATTTTTAACTTACTCTGTAATGTCTTCATCATCGTCATCCTCTTTAGCAGCTGTTCCCTCCAAATTTCCAAACTGCTCATTACTCATATCATCATTCTCTTCTTCCCAATCCTCGAACAAAGTAAACAATGTATTGGTATCTCCCGCACTAGTCTATAAAGCAAATAAAAATGTAAAACATGAACTTGTTTCTGATTAAATCTTAATTTGTATTCCAAAACTTTTGATAACATCTAGAAAAGTTCAAATAGAGAATTTAAATTTTTACTTTTGCTATAAAATTGCTATTAAAATTAAATAACATGGTAAAATCTGCCAAAAAGATTCCTCAAAGAAAAAAAAAATTGCAAAATAGGAAATTTATTCAACAGAATTCTATGTGAAACAATTTTTTAGAAAGTACCGATAAAAATCTGCTGGTAATAATTTAATTGTGAGCAGTTAGAGTAGTTTTATTTAACCTCCAAGAGCTACATCCTTGGGTCAAGGTATTCAAAAAACACTGTCTGGCATAGCCTGGTACTTAGTAAACAGTTCACAAATTTAACAGAAAAATACTTGTATACACTGTTACACAGATGTCTCATTGAAGTGTTAAGAATGTTCATTTACTAAAAGATTGACACCATTGCACCAGAACATTAGGCCAGTTATAAAAACACCTACTCCAATGAAGCAGGTATGTGTGACGAAACCGAGGATTCCTGCTATTGGTTAAAAAATGTGGGGAGGGGACCTAATTTTAACAAATCCAAAGTGAATTTTCAACTCACCAAACTTTTCGAAAAGGCGTAGAAACTATCAAATTAGAAGCTTTAGAGAAGATTTTTCATCATAAGTAGATGCCCCAAGTTGCCCGAGTTGAAAATAGTAGAATCAAGTACTCTTTTAGTTGCCTGTGACACTGATATTCACTAGAGATCTTGCAAGAAGGCGGTGATTGATATTACAGAAGATGGACAGTACAGCAAGGAAGGAAGGTGGGGCCAACAGTCATAATCCCGGTTCAATTCATTGTCCCATAGCTATGAAATGAGCAGGTTATTTTAATCTTCATGATTTGAAAGTAGATAATTTATATACATAGAAATAGTTTTTCTAGGATTAATGGTCAGAAATAAAACAGATTAACTGGAAAAAAGAAATAACTTTTAATAGACAGAAAGTGTATTTCATGATAAATACTCATTATTCAAAGGAATGAAAATATTCTTAAAATATAAGTTCTCTATATAGATAGCTCTACTGAATTTTTAAATTTTTAACATTATTCTTGGATTCACTAGCAGCTTACAGGGAAAAATTTGATATATCTAGTCAATCTCCAGAGTAAACCAACTTACACTCCTGCTGATTCCTTCTGTTGATCTCAAACTTTCAAACATGCGTTCTACAATAATGTTCAAGTATGGGGCCATCTCAGACTTCAACACAAGAGATAATGAAGAAAACAGGACGTAACTAAAAAAAGTAAATTAATTTTAAAATTAAAGGTTTATAACACATAATTTGCTTGGGTCTAAAAATGTAAATATAAAACTTAAAGGTACGTAAATAAATGAATTTCATTAAAAATAGCACCAATGTCACAAAAAGTGTTGCTTGAAAACTAACAAAAGTAGAATCATGAAAAGTAATAAATAACTCACCAAGAACGGCGAATACCTGGGTCATCATTTTCTTGCATAAGATGTAGCCCACATTTAACACATTCATGAGCTAAAGGCATAAATGTTTCAGGTCCAACATTTCTTGCAATGATAGCAAGAGTATCTGCAAAACAAAAATATTAACGAAATAAAAATTGAAATTTTAAAAAAGTGAAAGAACCCATATCTGAAAAGTTCTAGGATTAACTTATGTAGAAGAGTTGTCAGGAAATGTGCATGTGTGCTCCCAGAAGCAGCAGTTCATGTCCAATAGACAAACAGAATTGCCATAGAGCAGCAGAGCTAATATCCTTTTAGTTCAAAACAGGGATTGAATTTAAAGATTAATGGCGCAAGGTCCAAAAGCAGACAAGCTGCACCAAATGCAAGCTAAAATTAAATTAAATCAATGTAGTAAAAGGTAGAAAATATAGCTCCGAGTACGTAGCTTGGATGTGCAACCGGGAAAGTTGTCCTAGCCCAATGATACTGCCTTGTCAGTTCAACACTGTCAGAAAACTGCGCCATCACATCCTCCAGATCCACTACAATGATTACTTCTGTTCCCCGGGATCAAACGAGCACCTAACGGTCAGCATGACGCACATTTCATTTATCCAAGCAGTTGTGACAAAGTAACACACATGCCAGCAGATGCTTTCACAATAATTTTTAGTACTAGGGGGCTCCACCCCTGCTTGCTTACGCTCGCCAACTGTCAACTCGTCAATTTAAAAAATAATAGAACTAAGCTGTAAATATGACAGATTTAACAAAAAGTAGCGAAAATATCCAAACATCCTGAATTTTGTATGACCAACTTTTGATCGCATCCAACTTAACTATTAACCGATTTCAAAAATAATAGTACCGTAAGAAAGAGTACATTCTGAGGTATACTGACAAGCTGCTGCTTTAACAAAAAGTAGCAAAGAAGAGTACATTCTGAGGTATACTGACAAGCTGACAGCTTTAACAAAAAGTAGCGAAAATATCCAAACATCCTGAATTTTGTATGACCAACTTTTGATCGCATCCAACTTAATTATAAACCGATTTCAAAAATAATAGTACCGTAAGAAAGAGTACATTCTGAGGTATACTGCAATATTTTAAAAATTAAAAACTTATAGTAATAAGATATAGATACGGCAGTTTTAAAAAAAAGTAACAAAAATGTCCCTATTTTTCCCGAATTTCAAAAAAATATTATCAAGAAGCAAATTGAAATTTCTAAAAAAAACTCAACAAGCTGCAAAAATTTCCGTTGAGAGGAACTCTTTAACAAAAACTCACGGCTGAAGACTGAAAATTTGTGCGTGTTGTGTCACTCGCGGAAGAAATTTCGCTTTTACAATTTTGACACTTAATAAACCCTAAACTAAAAGCCGCAACGGAAAATAATCTTAATAATTGTCCAGGGAGTATGATGAAGAACAAACCATGTTAATTTCGTTTTTTTCTGATTAGTACTTCCTCGGGAAACCGTCTAAGAATCGAGATAAACAATACAGTTTTCAATCCTGCCGCGACTGCAGTAACTTTTTTTTAATACAGACAGTTGTTACTCTCTTTTCATAAATTGTTTAACAGCAGTCCTCAAACATTTTGGACAGTTTGCATTACATAAAAACTCACAGTAAAGAAAATAATTTAGCGATTTATGCATCAAAATTTAATCCAATACATCTTGCTTAAAATACGAATCCTACCAATAGCTTGTGCTTGTAGACGCCTAGTGGCTTCAGTCTGCTTGTCAGATATGAAACCCCTCAGGTGTTCCATAACAGGATTGAAGTACGGCACGAAATCAGATTTGGCAACAGCAGCTAAAAGTGTTACAAATCATTTTTAATTATTCACAAGATTTCATGTCAGGTTATAGCACTAAAATACAAATTTAAACGTTTGAATTTTAAATAAAATATACAGGTGGAGCACAAGAAAATTAAAAACTTCCATCACAAAGCAATTCATTAATAAACCGATGTAAAGAAGTCAAAAATCGAGTTTTCTTATAATAGATTCCTAATTTTATCAATAGGTTTTTTGACTGTATTCCATAACCCTGTTTAGTTGAATGTGGCTTTAATGTGGAAACAAGTCTTAACCAAAAAGAGGAACCAAGTGTGAATATTTGATTGCTCAGATTTGTGAATGCGGTTGATAAAAATAGAGCCTAATATAGACAAATTAATGTCTCAGCACAAGTCTCCATTCATACTTTATATAGTGAGCAAACTACTCTTTGTTTATAAACAATAATAATTTAATATATTTGTACATTTAATTGTGAGCAACCTAGTGTGTGCAAGTGCAATTTATTTTTCGTTATTTAATTTTTATAAGTAGCTTTCAAACTTCAGTTCCACTTACTAGCTTCTTGAAATTCTAAAATTACATGCATAACCATGTAAATATTTTGGTAAAAATCGAAAACTATGAGAATCCCCCCCCCCAGTGGCAATTTATAATTACTTTAAATAGTTTTCCAGAGTGGGTGCTGAACAGATTGTCGTTGAAAAGGGGGTGATGAGTTAAAAAAGTTCGGGAAACTGTTGTTATCCTATCTAAAAACAGAATTAAATATACTAAGTACATCCTTCCACACAAGTTACATAATGACAAAGTCAGTTGCACTTACCAACTGATCCTATTGTCTCAAGAACAAGTTCTTTGATAACTACTGATTTCTCAGTGTTAATAGTAAAAAAGGTAGTCAAACAAGCCATCATAAAGGGCAAGTACTCTTCAATGTAGTCTGTTGAGCAAATAAATATTTTAGTTAAAATACGAACACAAGCAAGTTACACACTTGAAACTAATGAGAGCTGGTTTTAGTAATTTTAGACAGTCAAAATTACTCTTAAAATTTAAATTTAAAGTTGATAGTTTAGATCTGAGCTTTTTTAATTACCTAAATTATCACAGAACTTAGCAACAGCATGAAATGCTCTCATTAAGCTTTGTGGAACCTCGTGTCCTTGTTGCAATAATATGCAAGTCTGTTGCAAATATTCAAACACAGCAGGAAGTAACTCAGGTGTATATTCGCTTATGTCAGGCTGGAAAAAAAAGAAAACTAATGTTTAATTACATTATGTGAACAAAAATACAGTTCATTTATATAATAAATTCAAAACTGCAAACTAAAGTTACCTACATTTGCTTATACGTCACAATATACGAATGTGACTATTGGGTTTTCCATGAACTAAACTATGACACATTTTATGTAGATAAGTTTTTAATTCTGGTGGTTGTCTAGATGAAGTATCTCGTCATTAGCAAAACTGACCAGATCAGGGACAAGACATCCGGTCATTAGAAGACAATTAATCATATTTTTATTTTTTAAACTCTGCAATACCTTGATGATGAGATAGCTTGTTACTAGAAAAATTGTCAGAACTTGATTGATGAGATGTAGCATTGAAATCTCACATGGGTGGGTCAGAAAGTTACTCAGTACATTTCAGTACAGTATGATCTTATTAAATCATAACAGCCAACCAAACGGTATAGTGGTTAAGGTGTTAGTCATTTGGTCATTTTAGTTAATGTCGTACTAGAGCAACACAACGGGCTATTGACGACGGTCCGGGATCAGTCCCTTAAGGGAAAGATCCGAGGAAGGTTAAGGTGTTAGCCTCTGGATCAGAAGGTTCCTGGTTCGAATCCGGGTCAGGGCATGGATGTTTGTAAGCATATGGTGTAGAGCAGGGATGGGCAAACTTTTTCGGTCGCGGGCCAAAAATCGAAAAAAAAAAGTTAGGCGGACCAAGATAAATTTTTCTAAAATTTTAAAAACAATATACAAGTATTACAATTTAAATATGTTAATGAGATAAATGAAATTCCGATTTCATTTTTCAAAGTTCCTTATATTGAGGTTCGAAGTGAGATGTCCTGATTCTACGGAACGAGGCTAAATGCTCATCTGTCAGTCTACTTCTGAAATAATTCTTTCTAAGGTTCATAGTTGAAAACACTTGTTCACATATTTAAGATGAAGCAAACATAGCACTGATTTTCTGGGCGTGAGATATTAAATTTGGGAAATTGACTTTCGATAATGATTTCAGGGCTCCTAACAGGTTTCAAGGTCCAAAAAGGTGACAAAAGTGACAAATTAAACCTAAAAGGTGACAACAAGTGACTAATCGAGTAGAAAAAGGTGACAAAAAGTGACTAATCAAGTAGAAAAAGGTGACAAAAAGTGACTAATCGAGCAAAAAAAAGTAACAAATAACAATAATGCTAAACATATTCTAGTATAAAGATAAAAAATAAAAAGATCCTCCCAAGCTACCCTTATCTTTTCTTTTTTTGGAAGGATATTTTTATTTTCTTCATTTAAAAATGACATCATTTTAAAATATTAACATACATTTTTTTTTTAATCGGAATTATGATTTTTTTTTTTTGACACAGCTTGAAGAATTTTTTCCTTTTCTTTGAAAAATTATGTCTTAATTTGTTTTGTTGAAAAAGCCTAAAATTAATTTTGTCTTTTTCTTCTCAATAGAAGAATGTGCATTTTTTTAAAGTCTGTCTTTGCTGACCAGCATCATCTGAGACTTTAGCCGTTCCTTCAATCATTGCCTGAACAAGTGCTGCTTCCTTTAATAATTTTGAAGCACTATCCAACGGCTCATCCTCTTCCTTACGCATAATTTTAAATTATTGTTCTTCTATCACCATTCTTATCTCTGCCAGCTGCTTTAAATTTTTTTCTCTGCTTCCAGTTTATATTTTTCTTTCCAGTCCATCTCTAAATTTTCTTGTGCCTTACGTTTTATATCTCTCTTTATTAAAAAAAAATTTCCGCCGCCGCAGGATTGAAAACTGTGCTGTTTAGCTCAATTCTTAGACGGTTTCCCTAGAAAGTTCGGATCAGAAAAATATGAAATTAACATTGTTTGTTCTTTATTGTATTCCCTGGACAATTATTAAGATTTTTTTTTTCGGATTCGGCTATTAGTTTAGGGAATTTAGTTTAAGAATCAAAATTGAAGAAGCAAAATTTCTTCCGCAAGTGAGCAAAACACATACAAATTTTCAGTCTTATGCCGCAAGTTTTTTTTAAGAAGTACATCTCAACGTAAATTTTTGCAGCTCGTTGAGTATTTTTAGTCTCTGAATTTGTTTGTATGTTGACCATCGCTTAGGCCACTGATTAAAAAATATGTGAATAGTTAAAACTAGTTCAGACACATCTTCCCAAAACTCTTTTAGACCTTTAAGAAAAGCCTTATGTATTGTGTGATTATTACATGTCCCAATGTTAATTAGTTCTTTTTTTCGGGTAGAAAGTAATGAGTCATTAATAGTTTCTGACTTTCACTAAAAAAACTCAAGAATTTGTAATAATCAACTTCCGATGATAACAGAGAATGATTTTCAATACGTTTGCAACGCTCTTTTAATATTTAACCCTCTGGATACAGAGACGGACGAAATTTTCGCAATCTCTGGTTACGGAGGGGTTCGGAATCTTTCAGATCTCAAGCTCCTGAAGAAACGGCTGAAGTCCATTAAGATTTCCATGCCCTCATTTCTGTGTTACAAAGAGAGCAGCGTGTGAATAGCCTCTGTTCCGTATACAGGAACGTCGGGGTTCTTGATGGGGAGCTTCGAGCACTTAGAATGTATGAGAGGTTGATGATGTATCCAATTAAAAACTTGGCCGAGGATACCTTCGAGTGTAAATTATCATACATATAGAAGGTTCCACCGTCCTTTCAGAGTTTACCCTAACGTATCTATACCTTCTAGACCATAATCAGACCCACAATATACCTGGGATCCTCCTGGGTTAATGTTGCGTTAATATCAGCTTGGTCCGTCCGGTCTCTTCACCTCTCCATTCTCATCTTATTCCAGAATCCGAAAAAAAAAATGGGTCTGTTGAGACCGCTCTCAGATTTGTATATGGAGGATGTTATCCCCCTTTTTAAGTGACCACTGGCATTGATCACCATTTACGAACTGTCAGCGTCTGACCTCCTGGAGGGTTACTCCTATTGTTCGACCCTGTCGACCGGTGATATCTATCTTGGGCCAAATGATGCGCCACACAATTCAATGAAAGGAAAACGTTAGTCGTAAATGCCACTCAAGTTCTATCACTCAAGTTAGGTAATTAGGTAAGAAGGGTTGGACATGCAGATAGCCATGCTTCCCTTAAACTTCGCCGCTTCGTTTTACTGATAGCCTTTTTCTGTGGGAAAATTTCCAGAACTTGCTGCTAATACACCGTGAGCAACATGAAGTATCCTTTTACAATTGAAACGGTACGCTTTTGAATCCATTCTTGCGGAGGAATGTAGCGCACATTTCGAAATTGAATTCGTACGAACTGTTTTTTTTTTTTAGAGGAAATGAATTTTTTTAACTGTGCACCAAAAATGTTTCTTCTCTAAATAAGATTTAAGAACTTAAAACCCCTGAAAAGGTGACAAAATGTCAAAAAGGTGACAAAAAATAAAAAGGTGACAAAAGGTGACGTGTTAGGAGCCCTGTGATTTGTAAAACTCTAACTTTGGCATATTTAGAAACTGCATGAGATGATTGTTAGATTACAACTCAATTAATTCAAGCTGCAAATCTGACCTCACTGCTTCACAATTTACATTGAAAGGCATGGTAAAACTATCAAATTCTGTTTGAATTGCACTGAAATCTTGAAATCTGCGTTCGAACTCAAAATGCAGTTTTTTCAAGCCATCTTCATAATTCTTAAGTTTTTCTTCATTTACTGAGGGTATTGAATTTAACCTCGAGAAATGAGACAGGTCGTTCTTAGCTAGCTGCCAAGCAAACAGATTAAGTATAAAAGTTTTGAGAAGGGCCCAGATATCGTCGATAAATTGATTTTCCCCTTGCATCTTGACATTCAAGTTGCTCATATGACAAAGAAGATCTGTGAAAAATGCAAAGCCCGAAAGCCATTCTGTATCTTCTAACATTTCGCACTCCGCAGAACACTGTTTCTCATGGAAGAACGACACAATGTCGTCTTTCAGCTGCCAAACTCGCTCGAAAACAGATCCTGCACTAAGCCACCTTACTTTCGTGTAATACAGTACATCAGAGTATTCAGATTGCACGGACTGAAGAAATTCTCGAAATTCTATCCGCGGGCCGGATAAAACCTTCTGGGGGGCCGGAGTTGGCCCATCCCTGGTGTAGAGGCAGCTGGTGCGCCTTAAATCTGTCATGGTTGAAAATCCTCACGTTGGGTTGGAGTGGAAGTTGGGAGAGTGAGGTGCCAGCTCAGGTGTTGCCTCGTCATCTGACCGTGGTTCAAAATTACGTAGCGATACACCGAATGGCTTAGGCTGAGACGGTGGTAGGTAATTGAATTAAATCATAACAGCTGCTGATATTAAACTTTGCCAAGCTCAGTATAAGATTAGATTACATTTGATTTTTGATTCAGTATATTTGATTATATTACTGAACAAAGATACAATTCATTCATAGAAATTCAAAAGTGCAAATTGAAATTGCCTATATTTGATTATACGACAATATATGAATGTGACTATTGGTTTTTTCCATGTACTAAACTATGATATTTTCTGTAGATACCGTTTTTAATTAACCTGGTTTTAGTAATGATGAAGTATCTCGTCATTAGCAAAACTGACCAGATCTTTATCTAAAACAAATCTGCAATACTTTGATGACAATATCTTGTGAATAAGGTTAAAAATTCAAAAAATTATCTTATCTTGATTGATGTAGCACCGTAATCACTTGGGTGGATAAGAAAGTTACTCAGTACATTTCAATATAGTATGACCTTATTAAACCCCAACAGCTGATGATTTTAAACTTTGTCGATTTCAGTATAAGTAGGGAAATTTGTGAGACTCAGAATCATGGATAAAAAAGGAAACATCTAGGTCTCCAATTAGTGGCTGTCCTACCAAAGTGGCTGTCCAGTAACCAAACTGTTCTTGTGTTTTATAAACGTAAAGGCATTATTGAGTTATAAATTATCCATGGCATGATTGATCAAAAGTGCATAAACATTTCAATCAATACAGTTCAGAATACAGATGAAAAAATTAAGTTAAAATCTGCACTACATGGCAGTGCAAATATGTATGTGATGATACAACAAAAATGTGTGTACATCATAAGATAAACATGGTTCATTAAAAGTAATCAATTACCTGCACAAACTCAGCAAATCGTCCAACTGCATAGACAGCTGCATTGCGTACGATTGCGTCAGAATCCTTAACCCCACGGATAAGGACAGGAACAAAAATTGGCAAATGCCTAAGAAAAATATTTAGCAATTTCAGTATAACCAAAGGATATTAGAAATACATTTCAAAACTATTTATTCCCTTTGAAATTTTCAAAATGCTGCACAATAAAATGACCTTTCTGCTGAAGAACTTGCTTTAATATGATAGTGATTTCCAATTTTCTAATCCAAATATAAATGTTAATTTAAATAAAGCATCTGAATACCAATTTAAAGCAGATTTTAATCGTAATGTTAGTGTAAGATCAAATTGCACAAACATTTTGTAACAGACCTTACATCAATCAAATTGTTACCTAATAAAGGTGAAAATTAAGAAATGTTATAAGTGGTCAGTGGCCACTTACGAGCGTTCACATATTTTGTAGAATACACACACATTATATATATCAAAGATAGAACTTCATACCCCTCGAAATACCCCAGGTCAAGTGCACACGTAAGTACTAGTCTTACCCTAAATTCTGCTCCAATCATCTACATTTTTCCCCTTAAATTCTAAATACTATTTTCCATGTTTACATGCCTGTGCTTTTTTTTTTTTTTCTATCTGTAAAAGACATTTTTTAATGGTTTTCAGAATAAAAAAACGTAAAATTGGAGGTTTTGCCATTTTCAGTCTCCACTTTCAAACACAGTCACCACGTGGCGAATATTAATTTTCACTTTTCTTACCTAAGCACAAGATTTTACAATAAAGTTAAAAAAGTTGGTTTAATAAAGTTTAAAATTTAATATTAAACAGCAAATATTTATAGTTTATTAGCCAAGAAAATAGATTGTAATACATACTTGTATCGAATGACTCCGAAACAGCTTTCACCTATAACAGCAAGCACGAGAAAAGCAGCTTTTCTGTGATAAGGATTTGTATTTTTGATAGCAGATGGTAGGATATGCATCTATGATAAACAAAATAGATTATTTTAGCATTAATTATTTCCCACATAACTAGTTACTCTTTTACTAAGAGAAACGAATATGAAACTGAAGTAATTTAAAAATTCAAGGTTGAACAGAAATTTGTTAACCTTTACATATGCAGCATGTAAGTCATTGATCTTAAGTATGTTTCAGAACTCTAACAATAAATAGATTACAAAAAAATACATGCATAAAAAGTACTTTTGAAAATATACAAAGTGGATAAGTAGATATCAAAACTTGTATGTAAAACAAAAGTCTTAATGCTAACTAATTGTTAACTAAACTCTTAATGCCATATTGAGCCAAGAAGAAAAAAAAAGACCTAAAAATGGAATGTTTTAAAATTTGAGATGATTTTTTACGAGTTGCTGTAAAAATTGCAACAGGATATTAATTGCTAAAATGTTTATAACTTACAATTATGAGAATTACTGTAGTTTGTTTAATACAGCAAACATAATAGAATTGGTAAGATAGAAGTAGTGAATTTGATAATTGCAAATAAAAAGTATCTAGAAAGTGACAATGAGATTAAGCTATGATTCAAGTGAGATATTGTACTACACTATCTACCAATAAGTATTTGGACACCCATGCAAATGACATCTGCCGTTAAATATCGTGTAGGATACAACATTGGCATTAGTCGCATGCAAGATGCCACGAAGTGCAGAGTTATCTGATTTCGAGAAAGGTGTAATTGTCGGGTATCACAGAAATGGCCGATCCTTAAGAGACATATCTAGCGAGCTTAATTACCCCAAATCGACAGTGGCTTATTGTGATATAGTGGAAGGTGAACGGTGATTGTCGGAATGTGCCCCAAGTCTGCACAAACCCACGAAACTGAGAGATAGAAACCAACGGGTGCTGAACATAGAAATTCGGAAGAACCGCACCCAACCGATGGCCCACATACTCTAGGAGTTTCAACAGGCATCTGGGAGAGTTGTTTCAATTAATACCATCCGTAAAGAAGCACATCAGCTTGGTTTTCATAGTTGTGCTGCCACCCATAAGCCTTTGATCACAAAGTCCAACCACGCTGCTCGGTTAATGTGATGGAAAGCACGTCAAAGTGGACCATAGATCAGTGGAAACGGGTTCACTGGAGCGACGAATCAAGGTTCAACCTCTATATGTTCGGATGGCAGGGTCTTGCGTCTGCCTTGACAATGTCTCCTGCCATAATGCATTATGCCCACAGTAAAGTTCGGCAGAGGTGGAATTCTGGTCTGGGGGTGTTTCTCCTGGTATGGACTGGGACCCTTGGTCCAAATTCATGGTAAGCTCAACGTCAAGGCCTACTGCACTATTTTGGATGACAGAGTGCTTCTTACGTTGTGGCAATTTTACGGGTTGGACCCACGTGACTTCCAGAATGACAACGCCAGCTGTCATGTTGTGAGGTCCACCCTGGATTGGTATGGTGACAGTGGGGTTAACCGAATGGACTGGCCTGCCCAGAGCCCAAACCCTATTGAGAAACTCTGGGACAAGTTGGATCTCTGAATTAAGAGGTGCAACAACTGTCCAAAATCAGTGAAGGAACTTACATGTCTTCTCCAAGCCAAGTGGAAGAAAATACCACTCTCCGCCATACAAGGACTCGCGGAAAGCATGCCCGAAGGGTTGAGGCTGTAATTGCCTCTCGTGGAGGCTCTACCAACTATTGAATATGAATAAATTTTGTTTTTCTTTTCTATCATAGGTGTCCAAATACTTATTGGTAGATAATGTATTAAAAAACAAAGCAAAAAGATGACATAAAATTACTGTATTTGAAAGAATTACTTTGAAGTACCAAGTTACTGCTAAGCATTAAAAACAGAACACTATGATCAAATCTAAAAAGTAATTTCAAAAAGTATAAAATGTTATCTTTCAATATATTGGGTCATCCGGAAAATTCTGTGCGTTTTTTAAGATAAAATTACCAACGAAGCAGTACAAAAACATAAGAAAATTTTATTGAATCACATAAGCCTCATTTTGTTCTATGACTTTTTAGTATCTTTCTGGCAGCTAGAATTTTTTTTTTTTTTTTTTAATCTTTAGGCTTATTTGTAGTTATCAAGGTGCTGTTTGACAGCCTCCAAAGAATTGAACTCCAGGCCGTTCAAAGAATTTCGAAGTGACCTGAAGAGGTGAAAATCTGAGGGGGCAAGGTCTCGTGAATATGGGGGGGAGGTGACACAAAACATCCCAGCCATACTCAATAAGTCTTTGTCTGACATTCAGCGAAATGTGGGGACAAGCATTGTCATGCTGGAAGACAACATCCTAACAATTGGTCAGTTCCGGCCTCTTTGCTTCGATTTCTGCTTTTAATGCCATTTGAGAACAGTATTTTTTCGAATTTACTGTCCGATTTTGAAATATTTAGACTGTGTGATAGCTCCTGAACTTGTAATATGGATTTTCAGTGATAGCATCTTTTAATAGGACCTTGTTTTCAGAGAATGGTCGTCCAGAGTGGGCATCATCTTCGAGGCTAAAATTTCCATGCTTAAATTTAACAAACCACCTCCGAACTGTGGCCTCAGAAACAGATCTATGTCCAGATATAGCACACATTTTACAAGCAGTCTGGCTAGCATTTTTTCCATTCTTAAAATAAAAGAGCATAATATGACGAAAATTAACTTTCTGGTTCTCCATTCTTACCACTGAAGTGAAACAAAGATTATGCCACAACACATGCTATCATAACTGTAACTTCAAGGGATAAGAATATAATCTTGTTGTTATATAAGGGCTTAGTAAGACCACATCTAGAATATGCTGTACAATTCTGGGCTCCATATATAAGAAAGGATATAGAATTAATTGAAAGGGTTCAGCACAGAGCTACAAAAATAATAAAGGGGACAGCAAATCTAGACTATAATGAACGTTTAAAGTAAGCTAAACACGTAAACACTGGAAAGAAGAGAAGGGTTTGATTCAGCTTTTCAAGTTGGTAAAACAAGGGGACACAGAGGGCTTAAATTTCAATAGGGATAACAGAACAAGGTGCCATGGGTATAAATTGAATAAGACACATTTTAATTGGGATTTAAGGAAAAACTACTACTTTAATAGGGTAATAGACAAATGGAACGTGTTGCCAGAAAATATAGTTAATTCAAAGGGAGTGTACGAATTTAAGATACAATTGGATAGTCAGTGGGAATTAGGGAATTCATAAACAAAGGACCAGCCTTGTAGGGCCTGAGCCTGTAGCTGGTCGTCAATATTTGTATGTGTATTATGCAGTGTAAGCAAAAAAGACTGAATTTAAACATCTGCTTCAATCAAGGTCAATCCTTATCAGCAGTAGCAAAATAATAATAGCAAAGCTAGCTTCGATTTGAAAACGCTCAGAACTTTCCAAATGACCCAATATATGCAAAAATTAATTTCCAATATCACATGCATTTAATTATCTTACATTCACAAGGTAAATACGGAAATTTTACACTTTTTACTAAATACAACGAATTAATATTAAGTATCCTATTATAGAGCACTTAATGTATATTACTCTGAACCAGTAAAACAGAAAAATAATTTAAAGGTGGCTTAAATTATGAGATTATACAATTAGCTAATTATATCTGTATAGTCGAGGTGACAAAAATATAAACTTTCAAGAGTCTAAAGTTTTCAGAGTGTTTTATGTCTTAAAATTTTCAGAGCACAAAAATGTATTCAGTTAGGTTATAAATGGAATACACCATAAGGAAGTAAAACAAAGGTAAACATTAATTTATACTACATGGTTCCCACACCTTTATCCAAAAAAAATTCAAGGACTTTTAAGGACTTTTCAAAACTAAAAAAATATTTTTCAAGGACCTAAAATTTTTTATAACGACCTAAAACAAGGCATACACAACAATTGTCAATTTAAAAGAAAAATTTGAAAATTATAAAAAAAGACATAATTTTTTTTAAACTACTGACATTCAAAAAAAGGAAGGTTATCATCAATTTTTGTTATAATTTGGATTTTCTTTCCTCACAGAACCAGTGTTTTTTTTTTTTTGTTGTTGTTGTATAGTGGACTTCTCGTCTCAATGCTAACTACCAGGTTACTTGCACACACATCGGTTTAGGTCATGCGATAAAATATCGTACAATAAATTCTTTTGGTGGCACGAAGAAGAGTAGAGGAGCTTGCACACGGTTCAATCTACACAACACAATCTCTATTTTGCTGTCGTCCATTGCCTACAACAGACGGCTGTCATGGTTTATTTTGTTTGAGAAACAAAACAAAAGTTTTGACTAGTATTAGGGCTTTTTTATTCTCCAGTCTAAGTTTCCATCTTTGCGATCGTTAAAGATAGAGTAAACATTTCAAAGGATATGAAAACTGCAGAAAATTTTACACCAGAAGGATATCTTAAAAAATTTATTTTTTAATTTCAACTTTTATATTTTTGCAATGAGAACTTGGCTTCATTTCTTTGGATGCGTGCCAGGTTACCAATGACGTCCTGACTACAAAAGTTAAGGTTTCCTAAGAAAGCGGTGCAGTTACCTAGCGGCCAAAGATACGTCATGATGCGGCAGGCATAACAAGGCGGCCGTCTTAACGGAGACCAGAGGTGTCAACTTAGACATACAGAATACTGTGGAAAATGGACGATCTAGATGTAGTATTATTAGTATATCACATAGTGTGAAAGCGCAAAACACCAGTTTCATTCAGAATGACGCACCTACTGTGGAGGAAAACTAGTCTGGACAAGTTCTAATGCAAGACAAAACTACACAAGTTTGTACAAGTTTTTAAAAAATCAAGTACTTTCAAGGACTTTTCGCCAAGTTCTGTAATTTTCAAGGACTTTCAAGGGCCCCTAGTTAGAGAAAAAAAATTCAAGGACTTTTAAGGACCGTGGGAACCCTGTACTAAGCATTAAAAGTATCTAAAAACAACTCACCAAAAGAGGAAGTAGTTTGTATGGTGGTAAGTACAGAACCATATTATTGAGAGCCTAAAGGATACAATAAAAATTTTATATTGACAGTACTCGCAACAAAATACCATCCAGGAACAAGGAATTTTTTAATGAGATAAAATTAAATATTGCAGCAACTAATGCAGGGCTGCCAGTCAAAGCACTTGTGAGAAAGTAGCATTAGTAGCATAAATATTTACAAATAGCAAGTCTCCTTTTAAACCCTATTTTATCAGAAATATTAGTTGCAGATATGAAATGAATTGCCTGAAGCACAAAATGTGCTCATTAAGCATGAAACAGTGACTTTAGATCTTACCATGAAATTTAAAATCTAAATATTTTCTTAATAAGCTTTTCATGACAATCTAGCAACCAGATTCTGATGTTTTTCTAGAAAAATCTTTCGGAAAATATTTTTTCTCGGGGAGAGTATGTGATATAAAGAGATATCTGGTGAGACAAAGTTTGTGTATTCCAAAAGATTTTCAGAAAAGTTGGCAGGTAACAGTAGTAGCTCAATTTCAATGTTTTGTCCTCAAGCCAATATTCAAATGGTATTGGTTACCGACACCATTAATGATAAGATGCAGACTTTGACAACTGGATTCTATTTGTATAATCCAATACAAATAATTTCATACAAAGCAATTCAGATAAGTTGTTTAAAAGGGTAAACTTCAATTTCAGACCTGTCCTGCTGCTGATGGTAAAGACTGCTCAATTTCATCTTCATGGTCACCATCTCCTGGGCAAGGATTACACATCAATGGAAATATCACTTCTAGAATTGGTTGGGCTAATCTTAGCTTCGTAACAGACTAGAAATACAAAAAAGAGCAAATTGCATGATCAACTGTATTGAAACTTAATAAACTTACAGAATCTAAAAGAAATACAATAAGCTTCAAGACAAGATAAACTACATGGAAACAAAAGTTGTGATTTACCCCTCTCTTCATTTGTATCAAATGGGATAGGATGTTTACTGCTTTTATTCTGAGATCATTTTCAAGTTTATCTGATGCAGCCATCTGTGGAATCAAAATTGTATGATTTTAGCATGCTAATACATGGTTAAAATAAAATATGCCTTAAAATCAGAACCTGAAAAATCATTTATAAAATAAGTCAGTAAAAACAAAGAAATAACATCAATCGCTAACGTCTCATGAAACTTAATTATTATAAGGAGATAGTAAAGGTTTGAATAACCATTCTGAAAATACAAAGCAAATATGAAACTTATTGAATTAATTCAATTTTAAAATACACAGTCCAGTCAC
The DNA here is from genome assembly GCA_947359465.1 of Metellina segmentata. Classification (NCBI taxonomy): domain Eukaryota; kingdom Metazoa; phylum Arthropoda; class Arachnida; order Araneae; family Tetragnathidae; genus Metellina; species Metellina segmentata. The sequence goes on along the minus strand of OX375877.1, from coordinate 95,402,897 downwards.
ATTAATGTGACCACCACCTACTTTCGACGTCAATGTGAAATAACCACTCACAAAAGTCAGGTGGCAGCACATTGCAGTGGAGTGTACATAAAGGATGTCCTAGGGCATCGGAGAGAATTTCAATCGTTGGCATAATGCAGAAACGTAGCGATTTATCCAACGTCCAAAAGGGCATGATTATTGGCTTTCGGGCCAAGGGTGGAAGCATTTCGGAAACGGCTAATTTTGTGAACTGTTTGCGTGCCGCAGTGGTAAAAGTATACCGTGCATGGCAAAATGGCACTATCCAAAATCAGCGGCGTGGCATATGTGGTGCACCACGGGCTATAGATGACAGAGGCGAACGAAGGCTACGGAGATGCGTTCGGGTGAATAGACGTGCAAATGTTGAGCCACTGACCGCCCAGATGAACCAAGGGGCTACCAAGAGTGTATCCTCAACAACGGTTCCGCGAACGTTGCTGCGCATGGGCCTTCGCAGCAGACACCTGGTTAATGCACCTATGCTGACTGCTGTTCATTGGCGACGAAGGCTGGAATTTGCACGCCAGTACCGCAGCTGGACGTCCACAGGTGGCTTTTTCCGATGAATCACGTTTTATGCTCCATCGGACAGATGGACGTTGGCGTATACGGCGTGAAACGTCTGAAAGCAAACACCCTGCAACAATTGCCATGGATCCTCAACCACATAATCTAGTGCAGCTGGCCACGGCACTGGAGTCGGCATGGCTCAACATCCCAGTGAACACCTAAACCTAACTGACTCTCTTCCTGCACGTCTTGCAGCGGTCCGCTCTGCCAAAGGTGGTTATTTTAGCTTTTGACAGGTGGTCACGTTAATGTGACTGGACTGTGTATTTTATACAAAAGTAGTAAAATCAGTAGTACTTACACTACTAGCATTGAATATTTCAGGTACAGCATAAAAATACTTGATTTTTTTAAATGTAAAACAATTTTGTAAACGTAAAAATAAGCTTTATTTTTTAAAAAGTAGCATTTGATAAAACTATAAATAGAAATGTTTGGCAATTAATGAAATAGCATGTACTGCTAAGTTTTGAAACTAGGAAAGAATTAAAAAGACAATAAAATAAAATCTTAGAAAAATATCTTATATTATTCAATTGATTTAGAGAAACCGAACATATCCAACAAATATTAGCAAGCAAATATACATACTTCAAGACCTAAATCAATTATACATTTCAAATGAGATGCAAGTATTGAAATTTCAGATTTAAGAAGTTCATCAAATATTTCTAAACATTCACAAGCCTTTTCCTAAAAACAAGAATTTTAAATTAGTCAAAATTCATCTAAAGATAATTGAGATAAAAGAATCTTACAAAACATTACTCTTTGGCAATTTTAACATTTTTCTAGCTAAGGTTTAGCGGTTTAAGAACTTAGTAGAAATATTACAATTATGATGTTAAAACATTACTTTCACAATCACATATTTTACTTACTTGATCATCTTCTGCAAGAAGTTTGATGATTTCAATAATAATGGGTACCATAGATTGAAACAAATTCTAAAAAGGAGATTTACTTTAGAAAATAATTTTAAAAGCAAAGACCAAATTTTAAAAACTTACAGTTGTAATACACAAATACAATTACCAAAAGACCATAAACAAATTACAGATTTGACATAAAGAATATGATTTAATCAAGCTTTTAAGAGTTTTCAGCAATTATTGGATTATAACTGAAATTAATTAAGCACATAATATTAATTGTTCTTGAAACCAATCAGTTATATAGTTTTGATTTCAATACGAAATAAAGAAATATTGTCAGTAAATTATCTTCAAAACAACTTGAAAATAAGTACAAAATTAATTTTTAGTGATTTTGCAATAAAAATAATTAGGATAACTGTCCATAATTTTCTTAAAAAACAACAATTTCGGAAGCCAAAGAAAAGGGAAGGCATAAACTTACCAATTCATCTGCTCCAATGCTGCATATCATGTGGGTTAAGGCTCTGAAATCAGGTAAACACATTAGATTGTCAATAAATACATAATAAATTCTTCAGAAATAAAATTTCAATCCTTCAAAAAGGATAATAAGAAATATAATTAAATCTGATAACGTATAATGAAGTAAAATAAGATAGCTCAAAAAACATTTGTTACTGTTGAGTCAACATATAAAAAGTATTTTGACAAAAAAAAATATAACATTTTAAAAATCATTCCTTATTATGAAGTTTCACTTTAATTTCAATTAAAAGTCACAAGATGACTTTCTAGAATAAAGAAACTCTACTTTAATATTTTAATAAAAAATTACAATACAAAAATGCTTACATTATTGTATAGTATGGAATATTAACAGTGGATGTATCTATGAGTGATTTTTTAAAGATGCCTAACAGACCCTTCAAAAGTGGTTTCATTTTGGGTCCTAATGCTTTTGCAATAACACTCAAGGTGTAGAGAGCAATCTAAAACAAAATTTGAACACATTAATATTTTTTTATGAAATGCATATTGTTTCAAACAAAGATTGTAAACTAGCTTAGCATGGAATAAATTTTCAGCAAAAATAGTACATAGGCAAACATTTATTTAAAATTGCAAACAAAATAATACTTTCAAACAGCTGAAAATTCTGCTCAATAGTAATAATCAAAATCTGCTGCTCTTTTCGAAGTGGATTGCAGTCAAGTAAAAATTTTCATAGAACCCTAGCAATTACCAATAGCTAACTCTTGCTCTGTAGTTGCTTTTTAATTTATATATTGACTAGCTGACCCGGCAAACGTTGTTTTGCCTTATAAATTATTTCTAGTTTCTAGATAAATTCTAGTGTAGACAAAAAGTAACTTACTTATTATAAGTGTGTAAGTATGTGGTATATGCGTGAAATGGGCATGGAGAGCTATGAACGATAAGGGAATATAAAAATAACAAACGCCAAACAATATTATTTTCAAGTTATTATAGTTTATTTCTTAAAATTACATATCACATATTAATTACGACAGTAACACTAACAAACAACATCAATCTTTTAATGCTATAGCGTGGACAATATTTTTTGTTAGCCCATCTTTAGCGAGCACAAACAAACTGGATGGTTTACCGACTCGAGAGCATGCTACGTACAATTGCCCGTGTGAAAAACATGGTGTACTCAAATCTAAGCCACAAACAGACATCGCTTGGCCTTGGGATTTGCTGATTGTCATTGCAAATGCCAATCTAATCGGAAACTGAATTCGTTTGAATTGAATTGGCACATCTGTAGGTATGATAGGAATCCGTGGTATTAAGATATTTTCACCTTTGAACTTGCCATTTAAAATGTTGGCTTCGATAACGTTTTTCATCAATTTTCGAATGACTAATCGCGTACCGTTGCACAACCGTGGCGGGTTTAAATTACGAAGCAAGATAATTGGAGATCCAACCTTCAATTGTAAATTATGCGGTGGCATGCCTGGCAAATCCAGTGAGTTCAAAAATTCTGTGGGAAAATTGACAGCTTCGCTGGCATCGCAAACTGTATCAATAGATTTGTATGATACCAAGTTCCCTGGCAACAACTGTTGTATCTTCAAATTTAAATTGTCAACGTCTGCAATTTTTGCTGCTAAAATAGCTCTTTCTGCAAGCCACTCATGATTTATGTACTGTGTGTGTACATCGGGAAATATTTGTTCAATGAGAGTATCTTGCGAATCAGCGATTGTGCAGAAATCGGTCGATAATTTTACGTATCCAGTTTCATCTGTAGCAACTTTTCCATCACCGATATCTAAGAGTTGTTTTGAGAATGTTTCAGCGGATGGATCTTGAAGCATTTGAACGCGCATATTTACTTTCAGCTGTACTTTTTCAACATTACGCCACAATGGAGATGATTTTAAGCAAGCGTTGATCTCATCAACGTATGTTGAACGTGGAATGACGGGAAGTGTTTGTCTGAAATCACCTGAAAGCACAAACAGAGTGCCGCCAAATAGTTTGTCGTTGTTTTTAATATCTTTCAATGTCCTGTTCAACACCTCAATTGAATGTTTGTGTGCCATAGTACATTCATCCCAGATGATAATTTTACACTTTCAGCACGGTGGCCATGGACGATTGTTTTTTAATGTTACACACTGCGTCAGGGTTATTTTGAATATTTAGTGGCAGCTTAAATACTAAATGAGCTGTTCTGCCTCCATCCAATAAAGTTGCCGCAATGCAATAAAGTTGCAACGGCCAATGCGATGCCATTATTTGATCGTATTTCAGCAAGAATTAGTGAAATAAGGAATGTTCTGCCAGTTCCACCCGGTGCATCCAAAAAGAAGAACCCACCTTGTCCTGCTGAAACTGCGAGCAAAATGCGGTCATAAATGGTTCTTTGTTCGTCATTCATTAGTAGGACATTGCGAGTAACAATCGCTGCCATTTCTACAGTGTTGTACTGCAGTTCACGATTCATTTCAGTGTTAATTAAATCAGATGCAGTTCGATTTGGCGAATTCATACCGAAATGAGTGAGTGATAAGTTGGTAATGACAATGCAAAGATCATCAATAGCAATCAATGCTTCATTGTACATAGCGTCGCTGAATGTTATCGTTAGATCGTTGCACCGTGTACCATGTTGATGCAATATATCATCAGTCATTGAATCTTTGTGATTATCCCACAATATCTGTGCTCGAGCTGGGAAACATGTAGTCAACACTATAGCGAATAGTAGACGAATTTGTATTGCTGTACAGTTCAATGCAGCTTCAGCAAGCATACACTCCCACTGGTTGTCGTCTTCCAGCAAGCCGAGTGCAAGGCATGCGTCTTTATATGTCGGATACTGTTGCCCATTCACTTTACGTATATCTTGAAATGATAATGGGCCAGTAACATTAACCAACAACAGTCGAAGATAAAAGCACTCAGTGTGTCTTGGATTGACTGTAAATAATCGCCCCAAAGCGTTCGATTTAAATAAATTGAGACATGCATCAACTGGTGAGCCTTGCTTGCGGGGCATCCATTTTTTTTGTTTGAGCCCATGTGAAATAGTGTGGTACTTGTGAATAGAGTAATGTTCTTGCAAAGGCACCAAAATCATCCGTACTATTACACAATTCAAAAAATGCAGTGTGTGTAGTTTTAGGTGGATTTGTAGCACGATCAATCACTGTCTCGTTCGTGAAAAATACACGCTGACCGTTTTCAAGATGGACGGCTAACTGAACAACTGCTGGATCCCGTTCATGAATTGGAAAACCGAAGATACGCCAAGCAGCTTCATTGGAGCTGATGTACCGACCAATTTGGTAGAGCGTAATTTCATCGTTTTTATCCATTGGAGGAGCATTTACATTAGTATTTTCTACTCTAAACACAGCCATATCACTGCCTTTATGGACATACTTGCAAATATATTTGATGTTCTTCACAGAACTGCAAAACTCAACATTAATATGAGCATTGTATGTCTTGCTTAGCAGAGGCGAATACGGCACCACCCAACGATTGTCAATGTCAATGTCTGTGTTGCTGATATTTTTAATAAATGATTGTCCGCCATTATCGGGACTTCTTCGACGATATATTGGATATCCGTCGGTATTTGTTATCGTATCATTAGTGAAATCTTTAGGGAAATTTTTAGTACATTTTCCATCTGCCATGCAAGGCGATGAACGATGAAGAGTACCGCATGGACCATGGATCATGTTTGCTGTAACAATATCAAACAGCACTTGGTCAGTAGACGGATCTGGAATTTCCGCAGAAATGATACTATCGATTTCTTCAGGACGCATTTTCTCGATTAACCAAACCAAAATGTGCGCATGAGGTAATCCTTGCTTTTGCCATTCAACTGAATACAGCCAGCAACGTGGGGGACCGAATACATGTAATTTAGTAATGATACTTATTAGAGACTTCAACTTTTGTCTGAATACACGTGCTGTAATGTCATGACGATGTATTGCATTTTGGCCAGGCAATAGCAAAGATGTAATCTCTGGCCATTTTGGATTACATGTGAACGTGATAAATAAACACGGTCGTCCATATTAGCGCACGTAAGCCATAGCATCCTGTATATATTTTTGCATATGACGTGGACTGCCTACGTACGATGATGGTAAAATGACAGAGTTACCAATTTCGGCGACGTCGGCGTTGTTGTTAATAGCGTCTCGTAAGTGAATGTACTCTTCCGCACGCAGCTTGAGTTGATTATATCGTAAGTATCGTAGTCGTTCGCCCTCTATCTTCGCGTACATGTCGACCATGAATTGTTGACAAAGCTCACGACATCGTAGAATGACGTTGTCCAGGTCGCGCCGAATCATTAATCGGTACGCATAATAATATTTCGAGCTAACGTTCTTGTTTGTTTCAGCTCCTGTAATAATATATTTATGAATATTAATTTAAATTAATTCCGTTCAATAATTTAATTGTTTTGTTAAATGGTTAATGATCAAGTTCATAATAAATGAAGTACCTGATACGGGATCTCGTTGTTTTATGTTTATGCAATATCCGTCTTGCCCCTTCCAGAATATTAGCGGATATTGGAGAGCGTCATATGAACGATGTGTATCAGCAATGAACTGAAGATTATTATTTCTTCTACGAATCACAATTTCTCGTGTACCTGTACGATCGCCAACCATGATTCCAGCAACGTCTTCAACAACAGGTGCATTGAATCTACGAATATGTTCTCCAGCTGGTGTTTTATCAGGATTAATGACAATAGCGTGATTATCGCTTTGTAATTTGTGCATGTGTGATTTGAATATTTTCAACAATTCATTGTGGTCGTTCAATAGAGCGTCCAAGTCGCTGACGATGCGCCTGGCAAAAAATGAATGAAGGTTATTATAGCCACAACGTGCATTCACGCGATTGGCAAGTGCGCTTCCGGAATCCTCGCCGCCCATGAAGTAGATTTGTAAAAAATTATGTGGTTCGTTTGGCATTGGCAGCAATGAGCCCATTTTATGATAAGCTTGGCCTCTGATTTTGAATGTAGAATTGTATTGTTGACCATTAGCATTAGTATTTCGAACTATTTCTGTTGCTCCAAACGATGTCATTTGAAAGCATGAATTGAATGTTCGAATTGACTTCAGGAATACATTAGAATCTGGATCCGTGCCGATAAGTAAACCGTTCAATGTTTCAGGTGGTGTTTCAATTTCAGGTAGTTGCACTTTTCCTGACACGCAACACATCCCAGGTGGCTCATTTTTGAATTTGAGAGCATGACAATGCGGACATTCCTTATCCATAGCACCAATTACCACTTTTGAATGAGCATAATATTCAATATCGGGCTCATACTGGAATGCTAGACGCAAAAATGAATCAGATGTAAATGCACGATGTACCTGTTGGCGTTGTTGGTCATTTGTTCTGCGTCTATTAACCGTAAAACGGCGTGATTGTCGTTGTTCTAAACGTATAACTTCATTGCGCTCAGCTCGTGTATCTTCTGATTGTTCTTGACGCAATTGCTGCATGCTCACACGTGCATCAGTATTTTGTTTCTGGACTTGTTCTTCGGTTCTTTGGGATCTTTTATCTCTCATACTTCTGGACCTACTTGTATTACGGCTCAAATCAGCCCCTTTGCGTTTTCTTGGCATTGCTCACTGTACAAAACACATATAAATAGAATTAATGAAATAACTTCATTGCGCTCAGCTCGTGTATCTTCTTATTGTTCTTGACGCAATTGCTGCATGCTCACACGTGCATCAGCATCGGCCAGGATTATAGCGAAAATATTAGTTTTGTGAAAAAAAATTTGAAACAATAGTTGTAAAAAATTCAAATAATTATATAAAAAAGTATACTTACAACACAAAAGCCGTTGTTGGTTGGAGCTCGTGACACGTGTTGAGTACTTTTAAGGTTATGTAAATCACTTGTTTAACTAAAACTTGATTAACTGAACTAATCGTGCCAAATACACGCGCGGCAAATTTTAAGAATCTAAGATTGGTAACACTAAGCATATATCAGGATTAAACTTTAATAATAAAAATAAATGTTTATTTTCTTTAAAAAAATTTTAGATTTTTAATCGAAGTACAGTTAAAAACACTATAATTGATCAGTTATCGAGCGGGATGAAAAATGATTAAATTACTAAAATGGCCATAAAAAAATAGGGGTTGGTGATAAAAAAGTAAAAATTAAGGGCTGTATGTATTTTTTAATGCCACATTATAAAAAAATAAAAACAAAAAATTTCGTCAAAAAATTTAAAAAATAAATTTTAAGGGTGAACAACCCTTATCACTTAGGGGTATGGAAAATAGATAGTAGCCGATTCTCAGACCTACTGAATACGCATAAAAAATTTGGTAAAAATCGGTAAAGCCGTTTCGGAGGAGTACGGTAACTAACATTGTGACATCGAAATTTTATATATTAGATAAGGGTGAACAACCCTTATCACTTAGGGGTATGGAAAATAGATAGTAGCCGATTCTCAGACCTACTGAATACGCATATAAAATTTGGTAAAAATCGGTAAAGCCGTTTCGGAGGAGTACGGTAACTAACATTGTGACATGGAAATTTTATATATTAGATATCATTAGTTTCCATAATGACAATTGGGAAAATATGCATACTTCTCTATCTGCCACATTGTTACTGCGGATGCTTTGGTTCAAAAGGTCCAACAACTCTGGCCACTTCCCATTAGAGAGATCGTGCTTGGCAATGGCAGCTATTAGTTCGGCATGTGCATTTCTAACAGTTTTCCTAAATATTGATAAATAAAAATATATGAACTTGCTATCATTTACATGGGTTGGGATAGATTTATAAATTAGTAATAAATATGAAAAACATTATTATTATATAAAAATATATGAAAAATAAAAAATACAGTACTCATTATCTTTGATGTAAGCTTCTAAGATTGTGTTCTTCAGACTGAAATAGAGAAAAATCAATGTTAATATTTTGTACGCACTAATACTTCAAGTAAAAAATATTCAGGTCAAATTTATAAAACTTGGGGTGCTGTATGGGTCATTCTTGCAAAATAGGCAAAATTCATATGTCCCTTCAAAATTTATAGAATTCTATCACTATGAAGATTTTGTCAACTTTCAAGAATAGTTTAGGATCACTTTCATAATCTACAGAATTAGAAAATTAATGACATATTTTTTATTTTATACATTTTTAAAACTTTAAAATATCATTGTCCTGGCATGTCCCTGAGTGAAATTTTACAATTTCTTCATTCATTAGGGTTTTAATATATATTTATATATTCTTGAAAATAATTTATTTATATATTCTTGTAAATAATTTATTCTGCTTCTTTATACATTTGAAAGGTTATTAGTTACAATAATGGAAATAATATTGCAAAAATTTCCAAAAGTAACTTCAATAACTATTGTCCCAAGTAATATCATCATTTTCCTGGCATCCCAGATATCATTATGTGGGCAATTAATAGATGACAGCACTGAGTTAAAAGAATACTTTTCAAGTAATCTGGGGTTGAGGCTATTTAAATAAATAACTGCCATTTTGAAAAGTTATCAACTTTTTTTTTTGGTCAGCACATACAAGTTCAGAGTTCAAGGTTTATGTATATTGAAGATCGTTTTCCTGGCTTTGATAAAAATTAAATGTTTGTAGTAAATTTTTAATTTTTTTTTATTATCAAGTGTATAAAAGATATTTCTTAAATGTGTGTGAAATTCAAAATGAAATTTTTAAGGGTTCATCCATTAAGCCCTGAACAAGCCTATTTCATCATTATCCTGGCCATCTTTGTCCTGCCTTTAACATACCAAGTCAATGATGTCAAGACAGGAAAATGATGTTTTATGTTCAGTATTTTATAAATATTTAAATTATTAACTGAAGACAAATATATTCTTTACTTTTAACTATTAACTTTTGATTATTTATTATCCATTGTAATTTTTTTAATAGTAAAATACCTTATAATGGGCTTGAAATTTTGAAACTTATTTGTTTCTTTTATTGAAAACATAATGTTTTTGTCATTGCACCTAAAAATGTCTAGATATTTCTAAATATCCCTTATCACGTGCTCTTTTTTTATAAGTTGTAAACAATATATGGACAGATATGAGTGGTAAAAAGAAACAAACATATGAGGAAAGGTTGTTAAAGAAAAGGTTAGCTGAGAAACGTCGTCAGGAGCATATTAAAAAAAATTCCATAACGTTTGATACAAGATAAATTGAAGAGGCATGTGAAATATATGTTAACCAAAAGAAGAAAGGAATGATAAAGCCTATAGCTAAAATGAGTTTGAGGCAGAAAAGGGGAATTATACAAATAGGAAAGAAAATTCAAAACTATCGCTTGAACAAGAAATTGTCATCTGATAGAATTGGCTACCCAAACCAAGTGAAAGTGGTATAGATATTCAACTTTCAGGTTCTTCAAACCCAGACACAACAAGAGATGATAATGTTAAGAAAAAAAGTTAATGAAAAAAGTTAGAAGAGATAGAGCAGAGACCTACATTCGTTTAAAGAAACTGGAAGAAAAATTTAAAAAATATACAAGGCAAATGGAAAAATACAAAAAGAAATACTACTCATCAAAAATAGCTGAGAATTGATTGCAGTAATTTAACACCACACAGCAAAACACGTAAAATGTTAAAAAAGCATAAAAGTTGCAGTAATAGCTATCCACAATGTTCCTACTTTCTAATAATACTTAAATATTCGGGAATCCATAATTTCCTGAAGTGTCATGTTCCTAGTAATTTTATTTATGTACTTAATCAGCTGAATTAAAAATACATGGTCATATGAAATGTTCAACAAGAAATTTATATATTTTTTTCTATTTTCATCATTGTCCTGGCAGGTTTGTCATTGTCCTGCCTTCCAATATTTTGAAATATTTTTTTCCTTAACAAAATGTTAATAATTTAGATTGCTGATATTTTTAATTTACTTAATGAACATTGTAGAAAATTATTAGGCCAAAAAAATAAAGTTTTAAAAACCTTCGATTGAAAAAATTTTAAGAAGCCAATTTTTCCTATTTCACAAGAATGACCCGTATATGAAAATTAATTTTTAAATACAATTGAGTGCTAAATACAAATTTAGATATTTTCACTATCAAACATATGTAAAGCAGTTTCTCCATTACTTATTCTTACCAATAAACTTGATTATGTTTTCATAATTGTGTATTATAAGTGAATTCTGATTTAATATAGGGGAAGACGGGGTACAATGAAACATTATTTCTAAAATCAGTAAAATTTGTCACAGAAAGTTGCAATTTATACATATGTCATGCAACTATATGTTCCAATTACTGATGTGATTTGGATACATTTGCACTTCTACGATATTAGCAATAGAATATTATTGGTTTTCACCATAGAAAGTAAGTTTCTTTACTAAAAGTAATTTTGTTTCTTTTTCCTCGTTCTTGTATATAATAATTATTTTTTCAAAACATTGTTATCTTTGTGTTGTTGTCTTCATACCTCCAAAACCAAAATTTAAAAAAAAAAATATTAGGAGTTTGAAAATAACATTTATTTAGTAACCTCAGTACGGGGTACAATGAAACACTTGCAGACGGGGTACAATGAAACATGTTGCATTGTGCCCCGGGTGAATGCATTTACTTGAAGTAATATATCAATGGTAAATATAATATCACTGATAGAAAATAACATATTACTGGTTGTCACTAATATAAATAGAACCCTTTTACTAAGGAAATGGCAACACCTAACATTAATAAGAAAAGGCAACACCAAATCAAAACAGTAATTTTGAAAGCATGCAAAATTAAGCTGTTTTTTTTTCCTTCAAAAAAAGTACAGATTTAAAAAAAGAAGTTAGTTTTTTTTTATATTTAAAAACATTTAATAATAGTTTATTTATATTATAGGCCTAAACTGCACTTACTACAGTTCACAATCCTCTTAAAGTTCTCAGTCAAAGGGGCCAAAAACAAATAGGTCAATGAACTTCTGGTGAAAGGGATTATCTTGTTTCTATGTGTGGATTTATTAATGCTTCTGTAAATTCTATACCCATTATTTATTTCAAGTTTTGCATGTTGAATGGAGCTCCACCTGGGACTGAGGGTGATGTAACAAAATCGGGATGGATGAATGGAGATATTTTTTTTAATGTTCTAACACATTTGTTCAGGCACATACACACTGTTCTAAAGAAAATCCAGCTGTACTAATAATGGACAATCATGAATCGCATATTACGATTTCCAGTCTAAATTTTACGAAAGATAACGGAATTGTTGTTGTAACCCTGCCCCCATATACCAGTAACAAAATGCAGCCTTTAGACAAAACTGTGTTCAAGTCACTTAAAAATTTCATCAATCTAGCTGCAAATGATTGGATGTTGTGTAATCTAGGTCGTACAATCTCTATCTATGAGATATCTTCTTTGCTTGGCACTGCTCATTGTAAGTCTTTCACTCCACAAAATATTACAAAAGGTTTTTCAGCAACTGGAATATGGCCTTTCAATAGAGAAATGTTTTGTGAAGAAGATTATTTGTGTTCGTACGTGTCACATAGGAATTGTCCTACTGAAAAGTATTTCCATGATCAGATCACAATGAAACTGAAGACCAGACAGACAAAACTCAAGAATCATAAGTTGTGGATCTTGCCATTAGTAGATCAGAAACACAGACTGCAGGTTGTTCAGCAACAGTTCATACACCATGCACTAGCTCTAAACGTGTGAGAAAATACATTTCTCCTCAAGAGATAAAACCTTACCCCAAGGCTGGTCCAAGAAAAGAAGTAAGAGTAGGAAAACAGAAAAAAAAAGCGTTTTGTTCTAACCACGCCAGTAAAAAATGCTCTTGTTAAGCAATTAGAAAGTAAAAAGAGGAAAAAATCCAAGAAGGTATTGTTTTTAAAACAAACTACCTCCTAAAAACTCTGAAGATGACAATGATCCAGAATATTTTCCAGCTCCAGCTGATCAACGAAGTACTAAGAATGAGATATCCACACATAACATGTGTGACACAAGCAGTATCTGAATAAATGTTTATGTATCAATCAAGGAAGGTGAACTGAAACGTAATTAAATATATTCTGTTGGAGAAATCATAAATTTAAATGAAGTCGAATGTGACTAAAATAAACTATATAGGGTGAAAATTGCTTGCATTATTTGGAGTGTTTCATGGTACCCCAGAATGTGTTTCATTGTACCCCACCATACGGGGTACAATGAAACACTATGAGACATTTACTTTTTGTTATTTTTCAAGCATAAAGATATTGTTTAGAACCAAATAAAAATTTATTTAGATGGGGAAAATATAAGATTAAAAGTATGCATTAATTATATTTTTGTGTTTGCAAAATTGTGGATAGGAAAAAATAATTAGTAAATTTTGTTTCATTGTACCCAGTCTTCCCCTACTTTCATGTGTAGGCATCGATAAATAAATTATCTATCATGCATTGTTGTCTAGTTAATTCTCAGCATTCATAAAATACTTAAAACCAGCCTCTTAGTACAAAACTTATGAACTAAAACTGTTCAAATCAAAGATCACATTTACCCTTGTTGAACATCTGGGGGTATTTTCTTCCAGTGCTTCATTTTCAAAATTCTTCTCCGTGCCAACAGAGCAGCATACCGCCGAACATGCGGATCTGCGGATTGTGTCATGCAACTGCATAGTGCAACTAAAATACTTGGATCTTTAAAGCAATCTTGGATTTCTCTAAAACCCTAGTAAAGAAAAATATTTCAGAAATTGATTATTTAAAAGTTAAGCAAAATGCAGACAGATATAATAAATATTTAGATATCTATACTTAAGGTCCTCCTCTTAACCTTCCAGCAGTCACATGTATGCATGGGAGATACAGTCAAGTTGATTTTAGCTATTTATTTTTAGACCAAATAGCGCTACGAATACTAGATCTTGGCTATTCGTCCCGTTCACTTATTACTTTGTCATAATTTGAATTTTAAGGTGTTAATAGATCTCCTGCTGATCCGTCATTTCTATTTAACAGATACGCGCGATTGCTAAGGTAAGTTTTGATTATATATATCTGGTATTTTTTTGTTACAAGAAATCTTTATTTTCTTACTTAAATGTAAATAATTCATTGGCAATCTCAACAATTTCATTCCTTTAATTTTCACCTCATTTATACAATTCTTTGGCATTTTAAATTGTTTTAATGCTTTATATTTACATTATCTCAACTATACTAAGATATTAAATAAAGAAATAATATAGAAATTTGAATAACATTCCTTTTAAATAAATTGTATTAATATTATTTAAGGCATAATTTCAATAGGGGAGCTTTGATCCCTTTTTGCAGTTTTTAATTTTTATCTTAATAAAATATTGTTATTTTTTAAATGTTTTGAATCACTATAAATTGCACAACTGTATTCTTTGATATAACATTTATTTCATTTTCATAAATGAAATTTTAAATTCTATATAAATTTTTTTCAACAATGGGAGAAAACAAATGCAGCATCCCAATTATGGAGAAACTTGATCCTCCACAAGGGGAGACTTGATCCTTTACACAAACACATTTAAACAATTCAAAGCAAACAAAAATAGAATTTGCATTTTCATGTCTAATGAAACATATGAAAAAGTACTACATTTACTACAAATACAAAAGCCTAGGTTATTTGTATTAAAAAAAATCTAGTGAATATTTTCAAAACGTGAAAAGTTAAACATAATGTCAAAACTGTTGCCGTTCGGAGTGTTTCACCTAACATGGGTTTTGGCAACTTTTTCAGGATATATAAACTGATTGACACTTGATCCTTTCTTTCTCAAAAAGTTCATTTCAGAATCGGAAACAGAAATTTTTTTCTTGGTTTTTTACAACAAAGTGATTTAATTTTCTTCCCCCTTTAAATTTAACAATTACAAAATCATTCTAAGTAAAAGATGCATCTTGGTGTCTTCATTTTCATCAGAAAATTCATAAAGTGATTCTGCTTTTGTTGAATCATGAACATTGTAATTGCTATCACTTTCCGATGAATCGTCAACATATCTCACCACGACAAGAAAAGTGACAAGTCAAAAAATAAACATTTTGATGTTATGTCATTGAAACATATGTATGAGGTTTCCCAGTGTGTTATATTGCTATTATATAGAATATAATAGAAGTTATCACCATAAATACTTACCTAAAGTTTAAAAGAAGCTTATACTATTTGTGAATATAAATTTTATAATATCCTCTAAGTTGATAGTTCTCAAATTCTGCAATTTTGAGTTGTGTGTCCCTTTTCTTGCCGGGGTGTAATATTCTCACCTTGGTAGCAACTATTTTGGTGGCTTATGCACAGTGGTAAAACCACTTTAATGAATGTTCCATATTTTTTTGTGGGTCTAGCTTTTCTTTAGTATATATCAGTTCCAGATTTTCAAAAACTTATTAATGTTGTGTTTGTTGAAACTAATGGCACGATTAAGGGTGGTTGCCTCTGGTGTTCAGAGATAATGACTTATTATGATTAATAACACTCTGTACCATTCATACCCAGCACATCCTTCTTTTTTCCATGATTCAGGGATCTATTTTTCCTTTTTTACAGCATACTGGAATGCTAACTTCCTTAAAAGCATAGGAGTAAGTCCATGATGTAATTTACTTGATGTTTTCAAATATTTGCATAAAACATCTTCTTTAACAGAACGTTTTAATGTCATTACATTAATGCCAAATGTTTTTGCCCCTTTATACTGCCACCATCTAATACAACCTTTACTGCTGCCTGCATATCTTCCACATTGATATTTTACTGGGCTTAACACCATCTTTACGTTTATAAAAACATGGCATGACTTCACCAACAAAAAGTAAGCAAAGAAAAATATATATATGTGTGTGACATTGGGGATACTTGATCCCTGAATCATCACTCCCCATATGATGGGGGATCATGTATCCCCAATACACATGCACCATGAAAATATTGTTGGGGAAAAAAAGAAAAAAAACTGTATTACACATAAATAACATTATTTATAAGGTAAGAAGAAAAGGCAGTATGAAATATCATTATATCTAACTTTTTTAATTATAATTAGTTTTTAAAAAAAACTTAAACCACTTGCAATAAAATAAGTTCAAATTCAGGAAATCAAACAATTTTTTCTCTCTATATTAAAAAAAAGTTACCGCCGCCGCCGAAGAATTGAAATTTTTGTTGTTTAGCTCCATTCTTAGACGGTTTCCCGAGAAAGTACTGATCGGAAAAATATGAAATTAACATGCTTTGTTCTTCATCGTATTCCCTGGATAATTATTAAGATTTTTTTCCGATGCAGCTATTAGTTTAGGTTTTATTAAGTGTTAAAGTTGAAGAAGTGAAATTTCTTCCGCGAGTGAGCAAAACACATTCAAAATTTCAGTCTTTAGTCGTGAGTTTTTTTTTAAGAGTACCTCTCAACGTAAATTTTTGCAGCTCGTCGAGTTTTTTTTGAAATTTAAATGTGGTTCTTGATAATATTTTTTTGAAATTCGGGAAAAATCGGGACATTTTTGTTACTTTTTTTTAAAACTGCCGTATCTATATCTAATTACTATTAGTTTTTAATTTTTAAAATATAGCAGTATACCTCAGAATATACTCTTTCTTACGGTACTATTATTTTTGAAATCGGTTAATAATTAAATTGGATGCGATCAAAAGTTCGTCATACAAAATTCGGAATCTTTGGATATTTTCGCTACTTATTGTTAAAACCGTTTTGTCTACGGCAAAAGCCATTATTTTTTAAATTTGAAAACATCACTGAATACATTACATTACACTCTTTCTTATGGTACAATTATTTTTCAAATTGGTTAATAAATAAAATCGATGCAAATAAAAGTGGGTCATACAATTTTCGGAACTTTCAGATCGTAACTTCCGATACAAAACTAAAATGGTCATATCTGTATAGTATTACTGTTAATTTTTAATTTTAAAAATATTGCAGTATACCTCAGAATATACTCTTTCTTACGGTACAATTATTTTTAAAATTGGTTCATAAATAAATTCGATGCAATCAAAAGTTGGTGACACAAATTTCGTATTTTTCAGTTCGCATAGCTGCTTCCGAAAGCAGTAGTGGGTTACACTTTTGACTATCGGGTTTGCCAGATATCAAATTTATCGTAGCAACAATTGCCATAAAAACGATTTATTTTTATTTGGCGAGGAAAAAGGCTCGCTTTTTCCCTCTGTTTTCAAGACAGTTTACCGACAAAGTACAGATCGTAAAGTTTGGATATTAACAATGTTTAGTTAAAATTGTACAGGGAACAAGATGCAGAAGATTTTTTACTGATGCGGCTATTAGTTTAGGGTGCATTAAGTGTTAAAGCAAAAAAAGTTAAATCACTTGCGAAAGAAGTATTGGTTTGAGAAAGCAAACCAAACGGATTGCGTAGCAATCCCCGGGGTCGGCGAGCGTAAGCGAGACGCAGCGAAGCCCTCGCTGTGACGTCATGAACCGGAAAGTGAAATCAGCATAATACGAATTATTCAGATAGTTTCACTCTGTGAAAGTAATGTTGGTTTGCGAAGCAAACCAAATGGTATCTGTGACAGGAGTGTTGGTTTGCGAAGCAAACCAAATGGGATTGCGCAGCAATCCCCGGGGGTTGGCGAGCGTAAGCGAGCAGGGGGCAGAGCCCCCTAGTCTTATAAAAAAAAACATGGCTGATAGAAATTTTGTTGCTGGATTTGTTGACTAAGGATAACTGTATCAGTGTTGCAAATTTACACGACTTAACTCTTTATTATTGTTGTTTTTAACACTAAGTATCAAGTCTCCTAAGGGATCAAGTGTCCCCAGTCTCCCTACATACACTCTTTACACTTTAAATTTTATCACTCTTTACATTTAAACTATATATAATGTATTTAGGAAATGCCTGCGACCTTTCACATTGGTGTGAAGGGCATGACTTCTGGAAGGTTAATTATGCAGATTACTCTACAGGTAGGAAATAAGTCACACAAGCACAAATGGGATGCTCTGAATTTTCTGATTTGGATTTATCTACTACTAGCCACTGCGTGGCTAGCAGGGCGTTGCCCGTGCTGTAGTTTGTGGGGTTAGGTATGTCTATTGGGAATGTTTGTAAACCACTTGTGTTTGCTACACATTCACATTTGGTTTGCTCCGCAAACCAACACCACGGACAACGGCGTGATGGCCTTGTTATTGTGAAATTGGAATTGCGAAGAGAGTGAATAGGCGTGACGTCACAATTACTTGGAGGGTGGGGTGCCAGCTGAGGTGTTATGTTATCATATGACCGTGGTTGTCCACGTATATTTCCCTTATTGAATTTAACTACGACCCTAGTTAATAGGTAGTTGTAGTGCTTGAGAACGTAAATTAAAAATTACCCAATTTTCTCGGATACTTTCCTTAGGCGATTGATCCCGGACCGTAGTCAAGAGACCGTTGAGTTGCTATTGTACGACGTTAATTAAAAATTGCCTAGGATCTTTTCCTTAGGGATTGATACCGGACCGTTGTAAATAGCACGTTGAGTTGCTATAGTACGACGATAACTAAAAATTACCTCAGATGTGTCAATTAGGGAATTGATACCAGACCCTCATTAATAGCCAATTGTGTTGCTTTTGTGTGATGTTAATTAAATATTTATTTAAATTAAAAATTGGTTGAAATTTGTAATAAAAACTTGCACAGTTTGTTTTTACTGTTGTATTATTTTTAAAATCGATGTTATACACATGCATATATTACTACAATGCCAAAAATTGTATTTTCTAAGAATTAAAGAGATTTAAGTTTTTGAAAAAGGCAGTTGAGAAAATTGAATATTGAAATGAGTGAGAAACATGCTTTTTTTTTACTTGAAACCGAAAAAATGAGTCTCTTATTTTTTTTAATTTTACAACTGAAATGTGTATCTTATTTTGAACACAACAATGAAATGTGTTGATTTGGGCAACACAGTATATTTTAACCCCAAATTACTTAAATAATAGGGAGACAGAAAAATTAGAAATATTTTTGTAAGTTGAGGTAATTTTGAATAAAATAGATTAATAGACCAAAATAAAAGGTATTTTTTTTATTTTGTTGTATACAAAGTGAATTATTTTTTTGCTTACCTGAATTTTTAAAATTAGCAACGTTTGTAGATGTGAAATGTAACTTTAGAAACAATTAAATGAAATTAAATAAGTCTGTGCCATGTGCGAAAGGAAAACAAATTTTAAAAATGTGCATTTTTTACTTGATTATTTTTCCCTGAGAGTATACATGTACACTTATTAAAATAACAATATGTGGCAAGAAATTTAAGTGATATCTCTTTATAAAAAGTAAAAAGGTATTAAATAATCTCAAACACTTGACCGTGGGAGAAACATGGTTGAATGAGACTGAGTCGTATGACTTTAAGTGATTGTGCCTTGTTGATGCTGACAGTGAAAGTTAAACGAACTGGGAACTGAAGTTTTTTAAATTGGAATGGGATATCAGAAGTGATGATTGGTATTTAAGGAATGAATACGTTTTAACTTGCAGCGTGTTGAGTCACGATGGTGGCTTCAATAATATTTCGCATGAGTTTCTTGACAGAGTGTTGTGCCATTGCACAGTGAAGGTGGATTGATATTTGTGAGAAACATAATCGGTGCTCCAATATGTGCGAGAGTAGTCCAGATGGTTCCAATATGTTAAAAAACTGTGTCGTGTGTTTTAAGGCCTCATTTGTGTGACGCGTAATGTGTATAGATTTGTAAATTGAAAAACTATGGGGCAATTCTCGCAAGAGTTGCTTTTTGAAGGCATTGACATGTTTATTTAATTGGGAAAGATTTGCCCTTTGGCACAGCCCTGGATGATGAGTGCTTTGCTACAACAGCAATATATCGATGAACCACAGGGGTTGTAACCTTTTGGCAGGGGGGCACAGGTGTTTGCACAACTGTTTGGCTTGTTTGCATAATCATGAAATGACGGAATGAACGGCAAAGAAAAGAGCAACATGAGTGATTGATTGCCTAACTTGAAGGCATCCCACAGAACGGCAGCGCTCACTATTTGTTATTTGTGTTGTGGAAGTGACAGAAACACGTCCGTCTTGAAAACTAATCCTACAAAAGTTGCAAACACTTTTTATAGCACTTACATGCAACTCCTCTAATCCATGACAGTGCTGGCTTCTTATACGACTGCCTTTTTATATTTGTCGGCACGAAACTGTGATTGGCTGTTACATAACACATTTGCATAGTTCCATCTAACTCTGCAGCAAATTGCAAATTTAGATTAGCTTACAGAAATTAACATATTCCACAATGTCCTTAACTTTTGGCAGAGAGTCTAGACAATTATAAAATGAAGTACTACGTGTGTTGTATGTTCGGCACACACACACACATGTCCTGACGAATCTATAGTACTTCCAATAATGAAATTTGGCACATAAGTAGTGTAAATATTTTTAAATTTTATAGGCCACCACGAATTTTAAAATTTAATCCAGAACATTTTAAAAGTAATGTAATGAGATATTTAATTATTATTGTGTTCCTCCGAATAGCAAGTGTTCAATTGGCATTGACTAAATACGTATTTACTGTGCGTATGTAGCTGCCCGATTACTGGATATCCCTTATAAAAATTTATTGCATTATTAAAAGCATATTAACTATTAGTTTGGATTATCATAATGTATAACATAAGTATATATATTTTTGTGTTTCCTCCATTTTTGGAACTGGATCACAGTTGTGCAATACATTGTTTGTTATTGTTTCTGTTTGAGAGTACGATAGTTTGTATTATAATTTTTAAAGCATATTAACTTTCGTTTGGATTATTTGGATATCTTTTTCAATAGCAGAGACCTGTTTCATACATTTATTGTCGCTATGTATTTTGAGATTGAATCGGAGAAGGTGTGGTACATACCACTGAATCAGATTACTCAGAGTGGAACAGTATGCACATTTGAGAGATGCGTTGATAAATGTTAGAAATGCTGGGATAAAAAAACTGAAGTACACAGAAATCACTAAACTTCCAAAAAGATATAAAAACCAAAAGTAAAAGTTTATGCTTTTGTAAATTTAAACGTTGCATAAATTATTAAAATAAAGTATTGGTATGTTTTCAAAAGACACCCAAACACAGAAAAAAAAATAGCATTAAAGATCAACAAAATAACAGCATTTCGCGATAACATGTTTTTTTTTTTTTTTTAATTTACAGCCCCCAGTATGCAAAAAAGGCAGTGATATAAGAAGCCAGCATTGGCGAAATGATGTTTAAATCCAAGACTACCTTTTTGGAACTGGATCACAGTTGTGCAATACATTGTTTCGTATCATAGCGGATAAAAGTAGCCTCGCGATAGGATTTTTAGTTGCGACGTGGGCTTTGTATAAAGTGAATGTTGGTCTAACTACACTAAAGCAACAACGCAGTAAAATGACGACAATGTTATGCAAACATGACTGATATTTTCGTGAGGCAAAATATAGCAGTGTAACCTAAAGGGAGAAGCCGATACTAAACAAAAGCATAAAAACAGCATTTGTTTTAGTCGTATAACAAAACATTGTGGGGCGTACGTAAAAAGAGGCCGTTATAGCAAAATGCCATAATTTTGTTATTATTTAATGAAATGTTTTGGTTTGTTTCTGTGTTTGAGTGTCTTTTGGAAAGAATAGCAATATTTAATTTTGATAATTTATGCAATATAAAAATTTACAAAAGCATCACCTGTTACTTTAGGTTTTTATATCTTTTTGGAAGTTTAGCGATTTCTGTGTACTTTAGTTTTCGTACAGCAACATTTCCATCGTTCATCAACGCATCTGAATCAGATGCGTGAAATGTGCATACTGTTCCACTCTTGAGTCATCTAATTTAATCGTATGTACAACAACAAAAATTAAAAAAATTAACTATACGAAAACTAAAGTACTATACAGAAACAAACAAAAGATTGCATAAATGAAACAAACCAGAAATTGCACAAAAGATCAAAATTAAATATCGCTAAACTTTGAAAAAAATATCTAAACTAAAAGTTAATATGCTTAAAAAATCAAAATCAAAACTATCGTAGTCTAAAAAAGAAACAATAACAAACGTATTGCACAGCCGTTATCCAGTTTCAAAAATTAAGTAAGCACAATAAAAAGATACTTATATAAAAGATTAAAAGTCAACGCTATAACTAAAAGTTAACATGCTTTAAAAATCAAAATCCAAACTATCATAGTCTAAACAAGAAACAATAACAAACGTATTGCACAACCGTTATCCAGTTTAAAACATAAAGTAAGCACAATAAAAAGATACTTATATAAAAGATTAAAAGTCAACGCTAACTTAAAGTTAACATGCTTTTAAAAAGGCAAAACATTTTTGAAAGGATATGCAGTAATCGGGCGGCAACACGGCAACGGATACACAAGCGCAGTAAATACGGATTCATTCAATACCGATTCATGACTGTTGCCATTCGGAAGAAAGATAAGAATAATAATAGAACATCGCATTAAATTAATTTTAAAATTTTCAAGATTAAAATTTAAAAATCGGGCTGGTCTATAAAATCGCAAAAAAAAACTCGTACTACATGTGTGCCAAATTTTATTAGTGTGAATGCCATAAATTCGTCAGGGCACAACTTGATTATACACACACACACACAAAAACTTTATTTTATAATAGTAGAGAAAGAGATATATGTCACATCCAAAACAGTATAGCCATATGGGCATGGTATAATTATCATGTAAATGCTAAATTCAGTTTATTTTATATGATTGCTACGAAATCCCATTTGGTGTGCTTCACAAACCAAATGGGAATTCGTAGCCTATTGAACAACAACCATAACAATGTTGCCCATCGTGGAAGGGCAACGCTCATTGTCAAATGCGGCCAAATTCGAATCAAGAATAGATCAAATTGGCATGACAATCACTGAGATAAAAAAGAAAAGGCAATAACGCTCACCCACACGTGATTGCTATGCAATTCCAAAAACAATCACAATAGCCCGTTGTGTTAATCCAATAGGCTACAAATTCGCAAACCAAATGGGAATGTGATGGCTATTATCCAATAGGCTACAAATTCCCATTTGATTTGTGAAGCAAATCAATAACCTCACAAAAGCAACTGGCACGGGCAATGCCGTACTAGCCACTTCGTGGCTAGTATACTAATATTTTTTGGAACACCAAGTATATTGCAGAGCTTTTTACAAACATGCACAGTAAATAACATGCTATTTACAGTGTAACTGAAAAAATAAAAAATGACATTTTTACTCTCTACATTGGACATTTTGCTCACTTTTTAACCTTTTATAGCCTAAAAAAAATAAAAATAAATGTTTTATGAAAAATAAACGTTTTTTACAAAAACAGAAATTTTAGGAGCCAGACCAAATTTTTCACGCGCCATGGTAACCGGGATTTGTTGTGCCCTGCTTTAACGACTTCTGCTACTTGCTCAACGAATTGTTGATCTGTTTTTTTAGAACCTACATATTACCCAAGAACCTTGTTCAATTTTGCTTTATGGTTACTTCAGTATTTTCTTCTGGTTCCATACCTTTATTTTCAATAAGAGTCTGAGCTGATATTCTCAAGTGTTTGCTTTGCTATCTTATGTTTATTCTTTTATTTGCTTTCGCTTGTATGTTTATTGTTAATAGAGGCTTCAACTTCCTAGAGCATTTATTTCCTTCAATGAATTCTGAGTATCATTTCTAAGATCAGTAGACATAGGTGTTGAAAAGGATGTTAAATCAGGCTCAAGTTTTTTAACTGCAAAAAGTAACTTTATCTAACATGTAAGTTGCGTGAAAATTGTTATTATTTCCTGTTTTGGCTTAATTATCTTCTTTTTTGACAAGCTTACAATCATATTGAACTTCATTCTGGGAAATTAATGCCTTTTTAATCTTCTTAAAACTCTGTATTCCACAGCCTGTCAATTTGCAGTATATAACCACATTCCTTAAATTCTTCCACAACATAGTCAACAAGTGTTTCACATTCTTAACTATTTCAATAGACATACAAATGTGACTTTAAAAACATTTTTCAAATCGTTTTTCCTCATACCAAGATATTAAAACTCCTTTCCATGTCATTTCAATGGCTTGGAAACCTCAGCATCTTTATGACTTATTAAGGATTACTTGTACACCTATTCATTTTTGCTGATTAAAATTATCTTTAGCATAAAAGAAGTTTTATCAATGTTGCTGCGAAGCCTAAAGCTATACCAACTTCCCTTTCAAAATATCTAGCATTACAAGCAATTTCTTGCCTGTTTATTAGAATCTGATAATGAGTATTTTATCTAGCCCAGGTGAACAAAAATATATAATAGTTTTAGAACGGTATGCCACAAATAGAAAATTTTCCAGGCAACTAAAACTCACATGACATGATTAAAACAAACAAAAAGCCACCAGGATCTTCTATAATCTAGATGTTAGCAATAAAATGTTTTTGAGAAACTTTTTAAACAAATTATAATGTTGTAAGTTTTGCTTTCCATCAAAATAGGCACTACACAATACCAGATTAACAAAAATCAGATTATTCAAAAGACATCCCAATAGATTCCTAATGCTATTACTTAAAATTTGTTTCAAATGCTGAACACTAATATCATCTTTGGTCCCTTATAATCTTATTTCAAAACATTCAAAAGCGTACATACTAAGACACATTAATTTCATGCGTTAAATGATTCAAAAGACATCCCAATAGATTCCTAATGCTATTACTTAAAAATTGTTTCAAATGCTGTTAACACTAATATCATCTTTGGTCCCTTATAATCTTATTTCAAAACATTCAAAAGCGTACATACTAAGACACATTAATTTCATGCGTTAAATGATTCAAAAGACATCCCAATAGATTCCTAATGCTATTACTTAAAAATTGTTTCAAATTCTGTTAACACTAATATCATCTTTGAACCCTTATAATCTTATTTCAAAACATTCAAAAGCGTACATACTAAGACACATTAATTTCATGCGTTAAATGATTCAAAAGACATCCCAATAGATTCCTAATGCTATTACTTAAAAATTGTTTCAAATGCTGTTAACACTAATATCATCTTTGGTCCCTTATAATCTTATTTCAAAACATTCAAAAGCGTACATACTAAGACACATTAATTTCATGCGTTAAATGATTCAAAAGACATCCCAATAGATTCCTAATGCTATTACTTAAAAATTGTTTCAAATGCTGTTAACACTAATATCATCTTTGGTCCCTTATAATCTTATTTCAAAACATTCAAAAGCGTACATACTAAGACACATTAATTTAATGCGTTAAATGATTCAAAAGACATCCCAATAGATTCCTAATGCTATTACTTAAAAATTGTTTCAAATTCTGTTAACACTAATATCATCTTTGAACCCTTATAATCTTATTTCAAAACATTCAAAAGCGTACATACTAAGACACATTAATTTCATGCATTAAATGATTCAAAAGACATCCCAATAGATTCCTAATGCTATTACTTAAAAATTGTTTCAAATGCTGTTAACACTAATATCATCTTTGGTCCCTTATAATCTTATTTCAAAACATTCAAAAGCGTACATACTAAGACACATTAATTTCATGCGTTAAATGATTCAAAAGACATTCCAATAGATTCCTAATGCTATTACTTAAAAATTGTTTCAAATGCTGTTAACACTAATATCATCTTTGGTCCCTTATAATCTTATTTCAAAACATTCAAAAGCGTACATACTAAGACACATTAATTTCATGCGTTAAATGATTCAAAAGACATCCCAATAGATTCCTAATGCTATTACTTAAAAATTGTTTCAAATGCTGTTAACACTAATATCATCTTTGGTCCCTTATAATCTTATTTCAAAACATTCAAAAGCGTACATACTAAGACACATTAATTTCATGCGTTAAATGATTCAAAAGACATCCCAATAGATTCCTAATGCTATTACTTAAAAATTGTTTCAAATTCTGTTAACACTAATATCATCTTTGAACCCTTATAATCTTATTTCAAAACATTCAAAAGCGTACATACTAAGACACATTAATTTCATGCGTTAAATGATTCAAAAGACATCCCAATAGATTCCTAATGCTATTACTTAAAATTTGTTTCAAATGCTGTTAACCCGCGGTTAGTCGCGCATTGGTCATTTCCCCGCAAATGCATGCTCTCTCTGTTGTATCTTCCCGTACTTTTTAAATAAAGAGGAATGACATTGTGTAGCTGACCTTCAAAGTGTCCTCTAGCACTTCCCCCCGTTTGGTCACATTCTTGTGAAATTCCTGGAAGTTATGGTACCCGAAAGAGAAGTGCGGTCAAACTGACCGCGGCGCGCCTACTAACGTTAGTCCAAATAGGAAGGAGAGTGCATATTCATTTCTCCACGTTTTTTCGGTGTTGGCTGGCTGTCAACACAAAAAATCAAAAATGCAACAAACATGTCGCGATTGTTGCAAATATATTTGCAGGGAACATACACAAACAGTTTGTACTGAGTGTTCTCAAATTGACAGAGCAGAATTGGAAATAGAGTAAAAACTATTTATAAATTCATAAATATAAATTCACTTTTTTTCTTAATCATAATTAAATATTTGTCATTATTTATAATTCATGACTAATTATTTAAAAAAATTTAATTGTCTAATTTTACATAAAAATATGTTTATTTGTTTACATTATCTTCTCATACTTTTAAATTAATTTCTAGAATTTATGCATTTGCCAATTGATTGCCATCGCGATTTATGTTTAAAAATAACTTTTTAAATACTTTTTATTGATATGTATCCATAAAAGTGTTTGGTTATTCCAGAAACAGTTTCTATCTGTTATAAAAAATTGTTCGGTCGAAAAGACCGGCGCGCCTATTCACGTTACAAAAAGAGGCGCGACTGACGCCGGGTTAACACTAATATATGGTCCCTTATAATCTTATTACAAGACATTAATTTCATGCGTTAAAATGGTGGAGGTTTTGTAAGAAATGTATAATTTGTTTCTTGGTGATTAAAAATGGTAAAAACATTTGCACATTACTGTTAATTATATGAGCGTAAGTTCATGTCCTACGCTTTTCTAGGACAAATATCTGCAATTTTATCTTCGCTTTCATAAATGATTCATTATGTGCTAAAACTTATAATCAATGTGAATTATTATCTTGTCATTATTAACACTATCCGGCTGTCGGAGTAAACGTGGTCGGCACATTAGTAGTGCGTCTCGTCCTTGGGTTCACGTTTACAGTAAAACATTAAGTATTTAATGACCAAAATTTAATAAAAAAGGTCAGACTGTACAACAGAAGGCAAAAATTTACCTGAACTTGTCCTTCATTTGTAGTATTATGAAGTAATTCAAGAATCACTTTCTCCAGAAATACAACCATGTTTACAGATTTGCATTTAATATGATATTTGAATTTGATAACAAGAAGCAGCGTGTTGGCTGCTTTGAGGTTTATGGCTACGACGATAGTAAATCTTCGCCTCTATTGTTTAGGTTTTTTTTTTATGCACTAAGCCTTGTCGCTTGACCGAGTAGGACGTGTTTTTACATCGCTCTTGGGATTTTAGACATCTGTCTGATCTTGTTGGATTACCAGCGCGCAAATACGCGTACGTCATGTTAATTGAGCAATCAGTTATCCACGTTAATTATCGATTAGTTGGATAAATTCGACGGTAATTTTCCTGGATTGTCTCACAAAGCCAGATAACCAGGGCTTTACACGTGAAAGTCGTGTTCCCCTGATGGTCTGGTAAAACTGTGCACGACCGCCTGGATTTGGATTTACCTTGGATTACCACTACAAGTGTGTGTTAGTGTTGTGTCAACATGTCGACCCCTCCAGTGATAAAATGGAATTAACTAGCCCTGGTGCTACTATTCTGGGAGTGTGCATCCCGCCAGAATACAAATATCTTCAAAACGACCTACCCTACGAATCACTTAAAAGTCATTGTGACTTATACAAATACAAATACAAATATTGACGACCAGCTACAGGCTCAAGCCCAACAAGGCTGGTCTTTTGTTTATGAATTCTCCAATTCCCACTGAATATCCAATTGTGTCTTAAATTCGTACACTCCCTTTGAATTAACTATATTTTCTGGCAACGCGTTCCAACTGTCAATTACCCTATTAAAGTAGTAGTTTTTCCTTAAATCCCGATTAAAATGTGTCTTATTCAATTTATACCCATGGCCCCTTGTTCTGTTATCCCTATTGAAATTTAAGCCCTCTGTGTCCCCTTGTTTTACAAACTTGAAAAGCTGAATCAAATACTCCCCCCTCCTTCTTCTTTCCAGTGTACACATGTTTAGCTTACTTAAACGTTCATTACAGTCGAAATTTGCTAGCCCCTTTATTATTTTTGTATCTCTGTGCTGAACCCTTTCAATTGATTCTATGTCCTTTCTCCTATATGGAGCCCAGAATTGTACAGCATATTCTAGATGTGGTCTTACTAAACCCTTATATAACGGCAAGATTATATTCTTATCCCTTGAAGTTACAGTCTTTTTAATATACCCCGATAACCTATTAGCCTTTTTACCCGCAGCTGAACATTGGTGACCCATTTTAAAATCCCTGTGAATTATCACCCCAAGATCCTTGACTGTTTCTCCCTCCTTTACCTTTACTCCCTGCAGACAGTACTCGGGTCCACTGTTCCTGTAACCCATATGCAGAACTTGACATTTCCCTACATTAAATGACATACCCCATTTTACAGCCCATTAGGATATCTTATCAAAATCCCCTTGTAAATTTTCTATCTGTAACTTGGTATCCACTGTCCCCCATATTTTTAAGTCATCTGCAAATATACTGATTCGATTCTTGATCCCCTGGCCTATATCATCTATGAAAATTATAAATAAAATTGGTCCCAAAACTGATCCCTGAGGCACCCCACTTATAACTTCTGTCCACTGTGAACAATTTCATTTTACCTGCACTCTCTGCTTTCTACCCAATAGCCAATTCTTTATCCATATTAATGTTTTTCCCTGAATCCCCAGCCTTTCCAATTTAAACAGTAATGCCTCATGAGGTACTTTATCAAAAGCCTTTTTAAAATCTATGTACATGATATCCACACTGCTCTTGTTATACAGCTCCTCAGTAATTTTTTCGTAGAACTTCAAAAGGTTTGTAGAGCAGGATCTGCCATTCCTAAACCCATACTGATTCTCTGATAACAGTCCCCCCTCCTCCAAGTATAACATTATATGCTTTTTTAACAGAGATTCAAATATTTTGCAAATTACTGATGTTAGACTTACTTGTTTATAGTTGCCCGGATCACTTTGTATTCCCTTTTTGAAAATTGGAGTTATGTTGGCCAACTTCCAATCCATTGGTACCCAACCTGTGCTATATGTTGAATTAAATACTTCCCTCAGTTCTTCCGCGCATTCCACTAGTACTCTCGGATAAATATGGCCCTGGTGCTTTAGATGGCTTAATTCTTTTCAACTGATGTACTATTTCTTCCCTGTTGAATTTGCATTGTTTAATTATACCCCCTGCAAAGGCTCCGTCCTTGGGATCTTTTTTTAAATTATAGTTACCATTAAAAAACCCCAGAAAAAAGTCATTTAACACGTTTGTCATTCCCACCTCGTCTTGAATTAATTCACCTCCCTTCCCCTCCAACGGGCCCAGTGTAGTACTAAATTTATTTTTACCACTTGCATATGCAAAAAATTCTATTGGGTTTATATTTATTTCACTTGCTAATTTTTCCTCCAAGGACACCTTTTGCTTCCGACTAATAGTTTTAAACTCCTTTCTGGCTTTCTGATATGCCTCCTTGTCCCTGTCGTTACCAGTGCTTTTATATACCCTGTATGTTATTTGTTTTAATTTTAAAACTTTGTGTGTTTCCCCTGAAAACCACATAGAGAGCAATTTTCTAGATTTTTCTTTTTTCCTGAACGTTACATGTTTTTTTAACACCCTGTCTAACTTATTCTTGAATTCCTCCCATTGTTCAGAATGATGCGGTGCTAATAATCCACCTCTGAATGTTTCCTTTAACTCTTCCCTTATCTTATGAAAATTTACCTTTCTGAAATTTGGAATTATCCTACTATTTATTGTGTATGCTGACTGAAAATTTATACTTAATATGATACTTCTATGATCACTTTCTCCCAGTGGCTCACCTATAACCAAATCCTGCACCCTATCCTCATCATTGCTGAAAATCAAATCCACTATTGCATTGTCCCTAGTATCCTCATACACCATCTGGTACAAAAAACAATCCTGTATCACTTCCAAAAATTCTGCCCCTTTCCCATTTGTAGCTAGATTGTTTGTCCAGTCAATATTTGGATAGTTATAGTCCCCCATTAAAATTAATTCTCCTTTTTGACATGCTTCGTTTATCAGATTGCACATGCCCTTTTCCTGCTCTTCACTACAAACAGGAGGTCTATATATATTGCCCACAATTAGTCCTTTGCCTTTGTCTGTATTCAGTTTCACCCAGACTGATTCTATCCCCTCAGTTTTACTATTTAACTTTATTTCCGTACAGTTTAAGAATTCTCTCACATAAATCAAAACCTCACCCCCTTTTCTATTCACTCTGTCCTCCCTAAACATTGTGAATCCACTTAATTCTAAAATTTGTGCATCTTCACTGCTTGCCCAACTTTCAGTAATCCCAATGATATCTATATCCTCTGCTTGTGCAATTCCCTTGAGCTCATCCATTTTATTTCTCACACTGCGAGCATTACAATAAAATACTTTTAGCTTATTTTTTACCATTATATTGCACTTTCCCCTTGTATTATTTGTCTTGATATTGTTTTTCTCCCTTGCATTGCACTTTCCCTTTGTATTGTTTGTCTCCTGCAATTTAGACCCTGTTAGTTTTTCTAAGCAATTACTGTGTACTGTCAACCCTCTATGTCCTTCCCATCCCTGCTTGTATACTAGTTTTTTGACTCCAGAATATTCAAAACCCGCTTGCCAACCTCCCTATTACCTGTCAAGCTTAAATGCAAATTGTCCCTGCTTATCCAATCCCTCCTACACTCCTCCCAAACATCTAAAAATCTAACCTCCTCCCTCTCACACAAATCCCTTAACAACCCGTTCATCTTATTGGCCTTTTGATTTAACCACCCATTACCTAACCCATACCTAGGTAGTAATCCTAATACTGTTACTTCTGCCCCATGAGACTTAATGCCTCTTAAAAGTGTTTCTGCTTCCCTCTTAAAATCAACATTAGTAGTCCTCTACGTCATTTGTTCCCACCCACACTACTGCCTTTTCCTCCCCTTTAACCACACCTGCCTTAACTGCCTCAACTACATGTTTTACCCTGGCACCTGGCAAGCAACACCTTGCAAAATTGCGCTTTTTACGCCATACCATTTCTCCCAAAACCCTAACCATTGAATCTCCAACCACAACCCCTTTAGTTACCTTATCAACCTCATCCCCCTGATATACATGTCCCAAGTCTACACATTGAATACCCTTAACACCCTTTTCCACTCCCTCTGCAAACCTCACCTTCAAAGCTTCCAGCTCCTTCCTCAGATCACCCACCTCTAAACAGTGTTGCAAAGGGTGGAAAAAACCCGGTTTATTCCCGGGAATAAACCCGGTTTTTTGGGAAGGGAATTTTGAAAACTTCCAAGAATTTTGAAGTTGGGAATTTTGAAAATTTTTAATGTTTTGTCTGGAAAATTTTAAATTAATAATTTTTTTAGAAACTCCTCAATAGTTCATAACAGCAACTTCAAATGTGTACTCTTTTGGCGGGCTCTAACATCTGTTTGCATTGACCCTTTCGATTTTAGAAAATTTTCATTTTAACGAAATAGAATATCATTTATGCCTAAATTTTGCCATCTTGCAATTAACAAAAATTGAAAGGTAAATATTAATGAGATTTTGTGGATATTACTAGTACTAATAGGCGCAAACGATGACAATATTTTTTAGCTAAATCTTTTTTGTCAATGAGCTATAAGAACAAACTTTTTAAGTGAACCCTTGTGTGCATTCAAACCTTTGCATAGTTCTGACTATATATTCTGAACCTTTGAATAATTCTCTGGATTGGCTGTTTCCTATTTATACTGTCAGCGTTTTATGCAAATTGATATCCCAGTGAATTAATAAGTTTCTTTGACTAGCTATTTGAATGTGATTATTTTCTAATTTTAAATAGCAATTGATAAAGCTATCTTCCCAACATAAAATCAGGTTTTTACTATGTATAAGTTTAATTGGAAATTTAAAAATCTAATTTGATATTTATTGGAATTCTGAGCATTTTGTTTTTAAATTTTGATTTTGGTGTTTTACTCAACAGTTTCATGCATGAACTAGAAACATTGAATTTCATGAGTTCAGATCAATCTATATAAGTAATACTTATAATGCAATCAATGCTAAGAGCATTTAGTGAATTTTAACCTGCTTTGTTTTGTACCTTTGACAACTTTTAATTGGGAACTCAAGCATTTAAAATTTAATTTTGTGTTCTATTTCATGCTAATGGGATGATTTGTGTTCCATATAACGGTAAGACCAACTTCATTACACATCAGAGTTTGGTCATGGCAGTAAAAAGACTGCTAAATGCAGGTATTGCCACAAGAAGTATCTGGTACCAAATGCTACTAAAACAGCAAAGCAAATAGAAAAATGCGTTAAAAAAACCCCAAATAATGTCTTTCCCTATATATATTCTTTGGCAGATGCCGATGAACCTTCAGTTATTGTGGGATCCCAAGAGGTGATAACGGATGTTGAAACTATGTATATGGATCCAGAACTATCAGAATCTACAAGTAGATCCTCTTGATATTGCGTTGTATTTTTCAGCTATTAATTCCTCATAAAAGGCTTACAAGTACCGGTGCCAAATTGAATCATCAGTAAAGTAGAGAGTAAATTGTAACTGCTTTATATAAAGATAATATGAAATGTTTACAAAAGTATTGTTTTTGATGCAAACATTCATCTTATTTTTTGCTGCTAGGTCTCGGAACAAAACCATCACATCAACATTCATCTGGATTTGAATATAAATGCTGATGTTGTTTATACAATAAAAATAAACCAATATTTTCCACCAAAAAAGAAAATTTAAATTTTATTGAAACAATTTTCCAGGTTGTAGTTTTATATATATGGGGTTTTCTCTTTATAGTTTTACTTAGCATCAAACCAAAAGAAGCCACAAAATGTGAAAAAAATGGTTGGTTTAGTTTATTCCCAATGTTCCCCAAAGTTCCGGGTTTATTCCCCAAAATTCCCGTGTTTATTCCCCTCTTCCAAAATTCCCGGGTTTTTTGCATCACTACCTCTAAACAGCCAGAACACATGAAGCAACACCTGAGCTGGCACCCCACTCTCCAAACTTCCACACCAACCCAACGTGAGGACTTTCGGCCACGACATATTTAAGGTGCACCAGCCGCCTCTACACCATACGCTTACAAACATCCGTGCACGGAATCTTCCGATCTAGAGGCTAACAGATTAGAAATCGGATTAATTGGTGCGTTGTGTGTGGTTTTAGTTTCTAATGCTTGGATCATCAGAGATTACAGAAGTTTTCAGCATTTGTTCTATTTGTTGAAGTTTTAAGGATTCGAAAAGTTTTTTTCGTTTTTTGTTGTATTCAGTGCAAGTAAATAAAACATGGTCTAATGAATCTTCTATTTTACATAATGTGCATTCAGATTATTCTTCTAGATTATAAGACGGAATAATAGGGAGGGTGTGATCAATATTTTAATTCTACATCTGGTTAATATAACGTCTTCCTGTCTGTTGATTGACCATTTGCAAATATTTGATAAAGCCGGAATATTTCCTAAAATCGTGAGATATTTGTTTGTGATCCATTCTTTAGAAATTTCTTTGTCGATTTCAATTATTTCTCTTTTTATGTATTCTGGAGATATCCAATCTTAGAAGATATCTTTGTGATTTACACCTTGCCAATTTATCTGCTTTTTTTAGATTGATTTCTGTGTTCAGGTGTTGCCTCGTCATCTGACCGTGGTTCAAAATTACGAGGTGTTGTCCTCGAATCTTTCCCTTGTAGGAATTTGAATTGTAGAAGACCTATTTGAAATATTTTTAAAAGCAATTTTGTATATTTTGAGTTCGAAAAATTTAATCCCAATATTGTCTTGATGCATTTTCCATTTCCTTAAGTTTAGCTGATGTTATTTTATATTGAATCCTGTGTTCTTTTGGAAGTGTAATTTTTTGTTTGTTTGTGATGATAATTTTTTTTTTTTTTTTGCAAAGAAGAGCACTGCATTTGGAAGTCTATCAAATCGGAAAACCTTTGAGTGGAAAATGTTGGATTAATTACACTCATGTCCATAAATTAAGGATAATGCTAGCTCTGGCAAATAAAGGTCCAGAAACAAAACAAACGTGACTTTTTCATAAAGCCCATTTATTAAACAAAAGATAAAGAACAAAAAAAGATAGTGTATGTATGATGTCATTCATAAAAACTATGATTTTTGCTCACTGGAGCAATTACAAAAAAATATCGACTCCACAAATACTTAACATGACATGGTTAGTATTATTGTTAATACATTGTATATCTCCCAGACGATGAAATACAGTCCGTTCAACGCCTAGGCATGCTGTGGATCAAATTATCGAGCTGATCTTGGGGAAGATCACTCCACTCAGCAAGCAATGCTCTCCTAAGTTTCGGTACACATGTAGGAGGTAGTTGACGGGCTGTAACTCGTCGGCCAAGCATATCCCACACATACTCTATCGGATTAAAGTCGAGTGAGAATGCTGGCCATTCCATACGGGTGATATCCTCAGATTCAAGGCATTCGTTTACCATGTTTGCACGGTGAGGACGGGCGTTGTCATCCATAAACACAAATTATGCGCCCATGGCACCCCTAAACAAACGTACATGTTGTTCCAGAATGATGTCCCTATAAATTTGGCCTCTCATGGTTACATTTTGAACATGTCGATCTGTTCTGGAGCCCAGTATAATTTCGCCCCAAACCAGCAATTCTGCACCACCGTAACGCTGTCGTTCAATGATGTTCGTTCTCCATATGAACGTCCGCCGTGAATCAGACTGCAAGCTAAACCTGGACTCGTCGGAAAACATTACACAAGCCCACTGTGACGATGTCCATATTGCATGTTCTCTACTCCTGGCTAACCGCTGGCGACAGTGAGTTGCTGTGAGCAGAACACATCTGACAGGCCTGCGAGCATATAAACCAACATGTCCCAAACGTCTATAAACGGTTTGCCTTGAAACTGTCGTACCCGTGGCTGAAGATAGCTGACGAGAAATGTCGGATGCTGTGCTCCGTCTGCTTCTTTTTGCAGTTACTGCCAAATACCGGACGTCATTCGGCGTTGTAACTTGGGGAGAACTGTACTGTAACGTCTACTGACATTTCCATCATTTTGGAATCGTTGCCAAAGCCTATAGATGACACTTTGGGTGATTCCAAGTTCCACTGAACGTCCGTCTGAGTAGCCCACATTCCATGCGGCCGATAATTCTACCACGTAAAAAAATCATCGTCATGCGTCCTCTGTGCCATAACTATTCGGTTGTGGCACTGAGCGTATTACAGAACACTTGTGAACAATTTTACTTCTTTGCTACCATTCCTTATATACACCTCTCTTACACTCTCGTCATTGTGACGTACTATCGGCGTCATCTGATGGCTTCCTGTAATTTGGATATTATTCTTGAAGATGTGTGCGATAATTCTACATGTGAAATATTTACTTTAGAGTTCGATTTCCGTGCGATTCTGAATTATCCTTAAATTGTGCGAGTGGGAGTATTATTATCATTTACGAGTATCCAGTTTGCAAGTTTTTCTCCTTCTTCTGTGTTTTTTTTACTGTTCCAGAAGGTGTGGTGGGCGTTGAAATCACCGAATATTAGGGTGGGATTTGATGTGCTAGGAACACCTAGTTCTGTTGAGGACAAAAACATCTCTTACAAAGGCTCGGAATTCGCCCCCCCCCTTCCGTTCGCAGCTGCGGTTCTGCGGATCCAAGAGAACGGGGATTTGAGAACTTTTTGGAGACTGATTCTGAATTCGACGAGAGACAGACGTCTCTGTTTTTGGGAAGAGCCATTGGTGCTCTGTCGCCATTCCAAAAGCCAATCAGAATAAAGATTGCGACTCTCGCTACCAGCGTTTTTGTTTTTGTTGACGTTCTAGCTAAGCTTTCTCTATAGCTTTGGTTTCAGCGAACTATTTCAGTGAAATGTACGGAAATACTATGGAAGAAATTTTAATTTCTTTGGCAATCGTCTTCGCTGTAAAAGGAGTTTTGTTAAATGCGGACGTGATCTGTCAGCCATCTTGCAAGAAGAAGAAATAATCAAATAAATATTTTGCTTTCGAAAAAGATTATGCGCATGCGCAAATAAATTCTTGTCGCTCGCGGTGTGAAGGCTTTTTTAACAGCGACAGAGACAAGCAACAAAATGTTGCCCGTCTTTGTTGCTGTCGCCGTTGGTGTGGAGCCACCATAATAGTCTAGTGCTACTCTGTATCCCTCATTCTTGTTTTTATAAATTGTATCCAAATTGGTTTCCACAATTAGGCATTGAAATTCATTTTATTGATTTCCTGCATGCATTGAAATACACACAATTTTGGCCCAATCATCCATTCTAAATATTTATTTTCTTGTGGAATTTTACTTCTTATCATGCACTACTTATCCATGCATCTCTACGTTCTGGATCTTTGGAAAACCTGAAATGAAAATTTATTTTAGTTAGATACAATCAATTGATAGATGAATTGAAACCTATGTATAATGATCCTGTCGAATGATAAACCTGTCTAACCATATTTTTTACAAGTCCCAACGGTATTACATGTTTTACTGTTTATCATAGACTATTAAAACAAAAATTTATAAACATAAACTAATTCAATCTAAAAACCCACTAAATCAAACTTCTTTACAGTTACTTTCTTTGATAATAAAAATGCTTGATAAATTGAAGACTGTTATTAAATATATTATGTCTGCTTACACAAATCCATAATCCACAAAGACATAAATTGTATGAGCTCAAAATCTTAACCATTGGCTTAAGAGATGCGTGTTTTGAAAAACTTCATACAGTTACAATTTTTTAAGTATTTGCTTGTCTTCTAAAACGCTCATTAACAAGTTGCTCACAGTGCAAGGTTTCAATAGCATTCAAGCAGTTACTTAGTTGATGAACTCAAAAGAACTTAACTAACAAAAAAATGAGTTTTAGAAAACCAAAAGTAATGTTTATAATTCGAATTTTATAACTATTAGCTAAAGCTGTTTCATTCTAAATCATGTAAAATGAGGTAATATTTTCAACCATGTACTAAAATTACCGCTACTGTTTATTTGACTAATACTTTTTCTTTAAATAAAAGTTAAACTTTCCTAAAAAGCAGTTTCTAACTCTTATTACAACTGTCAGGTTAAAAATATCAAAATCGTACAATTGTGTTAATTAATAAATAAAATTAATAATATCTTAGGATAAATCAAATTTTCAAAATCATTCTTTAAATGTTTATAAATACGTCTAATTTGGAATATAATGCTGCTTGGACACTTAGAACTTACAGGTCAAAAAGCTATCAGCCTGAAGATACATCAAATTAATTAGGGCCGGGGGCCTGGTCGGTAGGGCATCGAGCTCGTGACTGACTGATCATGAGTTCGAGCCCAGCTGACCGAAAACTCCTGTGTACCCCAAAGGTGACTGGTGCACGAAAAATCTGTCGTGGTCACAAAGTCCTCCATGTTCCCATAATAAATCAATACCTCTGGGGGTGCCGAACCAGGGATTAGTTGGTCTCTGGTTTGGATCAAAATTACAACTGTGTGCATGAGTATGATTGAATGTCGTGAAAATGTGACCTCTCCGTAAAAACGAGACGTGTCGATGTGCTGTCACCTGTTGGCTGAAAAATTCGAGCTAAGTCGGACTTCTTCCCAATGGGGCTCACTTGCATGGAAAGGCGCACACCCCTCGCCGTCTTCGACGGGCCTGGTACTCCTTTGGTCTGCCAGTGTAGGCATAAGAAACATCAAATTAAACTTACCTTGAAACGATATTCCAGGGATCTTCTCTGTATTTCGGTTTGTACTCCCGTAAGCGATACAAGACGTCATATTCAAATCAAAACTAAGAAAATGGTGCTAATTATTTGATTAAAATCGTCAATAAAAAAACACGGAAGTTCAAAAACGGTATAACCACTTTGATTAACATGCATGAGCACAATGTTTTTAAAGCACCAAGATGGCGGCGCGGTTATGGTTTTGGCTTCAACAGTTCAAAGTAAAGGCACTTCCATTATCTTTCCTACTTCCATGGGTCACGCGGGTAGGAAAAGTTCTCCGCGTTTGAAAAACTATTAAATTCATTTAAAAATCTTCTAGATTGAATTTTAAAATTTGCCGCGACCCAAAAATTGCAAATAATTAGGACTATCTGTGTGCCAAATCTCATTGCTTTAAGTGCCATAGAATCGTCAGGATTTTACGGCTCCAGACACTTCCTTTTACAATAGTCGACTAGCCACTGCGTTGCCCGAGAGTTCTTTTAGTGGGGTCACGTGTGACCACTGCTTGCTTAAACCCCGGTGATTGCTAACTAATAAACTAACCCTTTCTTGTGTATGAGAGTTCTCTGCTTAAACTGATGATAAAATGAATATCACTTCAAATTTGAAGACAACATCCTAACAGGGGCCTTGGATCAGTGGGTTTGCATACTTTGGTAAATAATCTCCATTATAAAATGAAGTTCGTGTATTGGTAGTTCGTCATGTCCTAACGAATCTATGGCACTTACAATAATGAAATTAGGCAACCAGGTAGTCCGAATTTTTTGACAATTTTATAGTCCAGCCCGAATTTTAAAATTCAATCTAGATCATTTTTAAATGAATTTAATTATTGTTTTCTTTGGAACGGCAAAAGCATAAGGACATGAGATTCTAAATTAATTTTTTTGTCCGTTTTCATTTTGGGGGGAGAAATGATTTTCCAGCAGACGAAAATAAAATTTTAACTTTTGTTATGTAATTCTTTTTTTCATCTTCTAGACCGTTAAATATAGAGTAAAAATTTCAACTGATTTGAAATCTGCGGAAAATTTCTTATTAGATCAATACCTAAAAACGCGATTTTTAAAAAAAAATTGAATCTTTTATATTTTTGCAAGAGAATATGACGTCACGCTAATATTCATGTTCCAAAAATAAACAGATTACATTTCCAGCCTTGTTACGATTTCAACGAAAGAAAGCAAACAAAATAAAAAAACATTTTGTCTGGAATTATTTAGTTCTTTTTTGTAACATTGGGATCGTTAAAGATGGATTCAAAATTTCAACAAATAAATCTGCAGAAAATTTGACACCAGATAGATAACTTATACATATGATTTCCTTTTAATAAATAATATTTCAGCTAAATATTTATATTTTTA
This sequence comes from Metellina segmentata, assembly GCA_947359465.1. Classification (NCBI taxonomy): domain Eukaryota; kingdom Metazoa; phylum Arthropoda; class Arachnida; order Araneae; family Tetragnathidae; genus Metellina; species Metellina segmentata. The sequence goes on along the minus strand of OX375877.1, from coordinate 95,363,237 downwards.
GGTTTGTGAAGCAAACTACCACATATGCAATGTGACCTCAACGAAAAGAACTGTTGTGAGCAACCCCATTTGGTTTACGAAGCAAACCAACACCATGGGCAACTCCATTATGGCTGTTATCTAACCCCACAAAAGCAAATGGCTAGTAAAAGATATAGCAGTTCCAATCGAAATAATCTATCGAATTACAGGCATCAGATTCTAATCTAATTATTTTCACTTGGGTCTTTTTGTAATTCTTTTAAGCATTGGTAGGCACTGAATACTTCAATAACTTTTATTTGTTACCTCTTCTCATGAAATTCAACATGCCAATGATCAACTGCATAAGGAAATTAAAGAACAAAATTGTAACACATTAACATTCTATAAATAAGCGTTTTTATTTCCAAAGAGTCTTCAAGTTCATACAAATGTTATATACAAATTTTAAATACTATTATGCAACTGATCTCGCTTTCAAAAGTGCTTCAGCATTGGCTTGTGGCAAAGATTTCACAATTGATTCAAAGTCACTAGGGAATTCATTGTAAATATTATTCAACAAAGTGCTGACTACTGCAACCGTTTCTGAAAAAGAAAAGAAATATAGCTATAAAAAATCATACTTCAGCTATTGAGATTAGAAGATAGTCACTCAAATTTTTTCACAATAACTGCATGTAAAAATCTGAGATCATTGAACCTTAGCATACATACTTTACAAGTGAGTGCATATAATAGGATAAAGTCAAACTCAAGAGAAATCAAGGGTGGAATACTTATCAAAAAACCATTTTAAAACCTGATGTTTAGAAAGTTTGCATTGGTGAGTAAGGCAAGCAGAACACTTGAAGCTGAATATGTAATTCCAACAGGGGATGTTTTGGCAACAGTAGGGCTAATTAGATAGCTGTAATGTGATAAAAAATACTCTCCCAATGTATTTGGCTTTTTATTAGCAGCTTTCAGTTAGAATTCTGTCCTGGAATCACTGACCTTTCTTATTAGTATCAATTTAATGCCTATAAAACAGACAAATTTTTAATGCCTAAACATTCTGTTATTCTTTAATATTGGGTCCCCAAACTCCTTTGGAAAACTCAAATTAATATTCCACTAAAATCACAAGTCGCAGTTCCGCTAATGACAGAAAAATCTAATCCAGAATAATACCTCAGCAGTGCAATGGAAAATAAAATGACATTTTCCTACTTAGGGTTGCCATCATAATTATACATGTAAAATAGTTGCTTTAGTAGCCTGAAAAGTTGAAAATAGTAGACAAAATAGATAGTAGAAAATCTCCTCCTAGCGACAATTTAGTAGTCTTTTCTGTTATCCTTATATGCTACGTATGAGTTTATCTCTACTATTATAAAAGGAAGTGCTTGTCTGTTTTCTGCGATCAAAGTACTGATGAAACTATGGCTCATACAGTGATAGGTTTTGGCAATTTTCAGTCACACCAAATTTTAAAATTCAATCTGGAAAATTTAAAAATTAATTTAATTATTATTGTTGTTTTGCAAAGAATGGCAACACTATAGAGATGGCAGATTCTAATTTTTTCCGTTAGAATGCTTTCAGCCGAAGAACAAAACCAACAAAAAGTTTTAATTGGAGCTATTTAGTTCTTTTATCTATCTCCAAGATCGTATAAAGATAGAGAAAAATTTCAACAGATTTGAAATCTGCAGAAAATTTAACACCAGATAGATAGATACCTTATACATTTGATTTTCTTTTAATAAATAATTTTTCAATTAAATATTTATATTTTAGCAAGAGATTGTGACGTCAGGCCAATTGGATCTCTTCGCAATTCGAATTCGGTCACATTTGACAATGACATCCCGGCATTGTAAATGGCGTTAGCGTCCATCATCGTCAGCCATCCCGGCATTGCCGAGATGGCTGTTATCCAATAGGCTACGAATTCCGATTTGGTTTACGAAGCATACCGTAGTAAACCACAATTCGTAGCAATCACCTTATACTAAAAAAATTTATATTTTTTGTCCAAACTTCTAAAATAACTGTTGTGAACAAAAAGTACAATTAAAACAAAGACTTGAATGCTGTTAACTTATATAAATATTTAGCTGAGAAAATGTATGATTAAATCTTTTCTTGATATAGGATAGGACAAAATTTCGCTCTAGTGACCTTCAAATTCGCTGTTGCCACTTTTCTTACCAAAGTTATGAAAAAATGGATTTAATGCAAACAAATTTAAATAGTAATCCAAAACTTTCAAAAGTCATCACTTTAAAAAAAATAGTCACGTTTGGGCCTATTTTTTTTATAAAAAAGTCATCATAGTCGTCCAAGTTTAAAAATAGTCGCCAATGGTAACCCTGCCCCTGCTTTTCTTCCACTATCTAATCTACACAAAAACTAAACATAACAAAACATTAAAAGTTGAAACCTACATTACAAAGGCAGAAAAGTAAATATTACTGTTAACTTTATGTTTGGCCTAAAATAGGATTTAAAAAGAAATCTTTTGAATTGTAAAATAGTGGTAAAATTAACACAAAATGCCAATCGTAACATGCGGCTAATGTGCAAAAGGAGTAAAGTATAAATTCAAAAGCTTACTTTCATTAAGCTTTTCACTAGCAATAGCTTCTGAGCAGATCTTTAGGACTTGTGGTATACTCTGGAAAAACTAAAAGGCAAATATACGTAAAGTTTAAACAAATATTTAAAATAATAAAATCTGATAACAGTAATATTAACTTTATGGTTTTAAAGTCAAATTATCTAACAATAAAAAAAAGAACACCATCTGAAGTCCACAACTAATTTAACACTTTTGTATTACATTTTCATTTTAAAATGTGTGTAAGAAAACTACTAAATAGTGTTAGACTGGCTTGGATGATCAGTCTGGGAAAATGTAGGTCTCAGGTACGGGTATACTAAATTGTTGATAAAAAATATGCAGTTTTAAGCAGTGGGAATAAATAAATAATAATACAATGAATTTAATATTAATTCAAAGCAACACCTTTTTGATTGTCACCGCGTAAAAAAGTTTGATTTGTTTTAGTTTAAAATATTGATAGTACTAAAGACGGTACATAACATTATGAAATGAAAATTTTTTCTAAGAAACAGTATGATCCATGATTTTGAACTAAAGAAGGTGTGTTTTAATATATTTTCATGAAACTTTGCACACGGTGTGAGTACTTATCTTCATTTAGTGACTAAACTTGGCAGCGCAAGTCTGTTCTATTTTGAGAATGTGTGTTTGTACAGGCATCACATGAATTTTATTCCAGATATTTCATTGCAGTATTAAACATTTCTTTATTGTTATATTTAGATAAGAGTTTCATGCTAAAACACCCTATTTGGTATACTTAAATCAACCATAATAAAGTAGTTTTGGAAAAACTGGAATGTATATTGAGTATTACGATTATTCTAACAGTACTGCTTAAAAAGCAATTATTTTACAAAAAAGTATTAAAAAATGAAATTTCAGCTTTGATATTAATTTATTTCTAGACTTGTTTTTGTTCTTTGTGCAATGTAAACAATTTTCCAAAATTTGGGACAGCCGATATTTTACAACAAAATGGAAACTTGTGTTGTTCATGTCAGTAATATTTTCTGTTTCTTTCGCTCAGAATTAATTTTGCATTTCTTAATTTTGTTCACCTTTTAGTAGTAAGTTGTGGCAATTGCGAGATCAAGAGATAAAAAGGAATATCTTTATTATTAATATTTTTAGAACAACTTTTATTTTGCTGTTTTAAATAAATGTAATATGTTTTAAATAAATTCACTAATGATAAAGACTTTTCACATCAGCACCATATTTATCTGTACTGTGGTCTCTAGACTTCTAGCATCTACAAATTAAATAGACACAATTGCCCCTACTTTCAATTAAAAGTACAAGAGAAAATTAATGCCACAGCTGTGTTACAGTACACATTGATTTTATTGTTCATCAATGAGATTACTGCCTTTTTAATTGGAAAAACATTTAAATTATTGCATAAAACAAACTCTCCTCGACTAATGTCATTCTTCATTGCCTCTGAAAGCCTTCTAGAAGTATGACAGGTTGGGTGCTTTAAGGGAAAGGACCATATCTGATCAAGTTGCACCAAATACAAGACTGTAAAGTTAAACACGTGAAAGGGAAAAGGGTATTAGAGAACAGAGTAGTGGGATAAAAGCAATGAAAGATGGCATGGATATCTCAGTAGAGCAAACCTAATGTAAATCCTATGTGTACCATTGTTCCAAAATCAATCAGTCACATTCCATAGTTTCAAAGTTAAATTAAACAAATTAGTTATTCATTCCATAATAAAACAATACCTGTTCACATCGTATGACTTGTAAATAAGTTAAGCATTCATAAACTGTAATATTCTCTTCCAAATCCTCTTTAAGAGGGAGATATTGTAGAAAAACAGGGAATACCTAAAAATAGAGTAACAAATTAGTGACAATATACCTATATAAGATTTAAAAAAAATGGAAATGACAAACAAGAGACTACAAATGTAAAATCAAAATAGAATTTCTTACATTATTTAATGGCACATCTTTACAGTTTGTTTTTATCAATCTTGCGACAGCACCACAAATGTTATCCTTGGTTCTAGGGTCTTCTTCTGTGGCTATCATATTTGATAATGCTTGGAGGTAAGCAGGATATTGACTGAATTGTTAAGTAAAAAAACTCAAAATTGAATGCAACTAGTACTTTCACAAGTTCAAACAAAATAATGTAACAGCTAAAAACATAAAGAAAGCATAAATTTGTGTTATCCACTTGAAAGGGTTTGAAAATTTTCCACTTTTTGTAAAATATTGTTTATTTTACCTGAGCATTTTTCATTTGTACCAATTATTTCTCGTATTCATTAAAACCTTTCAAGGTAGTAAGACATCCATTCCTCCCCCTGACATAGCTTAAAAAGTTAGGAATAAATTTTATTGGTGTATTAAGCATGACAAAGGAAGTTTTGATTCCCACTTTGGCCGACAAAGGAGGTTACTGCACAACGCTCACCATCATTCATGCATTTGCAAACTGAGATATGAACCCTGTGGCTTACTGGTAACACTCTACGACCACTATGCCCATTTAGGAAGAAATTTATTATTATTATTATAAATTATTTTAATGGTGGGCTAATAATATTATGTAATTGTTTTGTGAACTTCCTCTGAAATATTCAGTGACTTTTTAATATCAGACCACGAAATTTTGGAACAGCAAGTTATGAGGATTAGGAAGTTTCTAGTAAGGTTGCTGCAATTTTCATACTTCCAAAAATTTGAAAACAGATAAGCTACTGTAAAAATTGGTCAAATTCTTACTTCCAACAAATTATCACAATTGGAAGGATTAGCATTTTGGCAATATTTTATGATTTCAAAAGTAAGGCAAAAATACATAAATCACAGCAGTTACCATTTTTTGCTAGTGTAAACAAAACTAGGAAATAAATCAATTTTTAAATTAAGTTACACAACAAAACTGCCCTATTGTATTTAGAAAAGAAATGTAGCAGTGATTTTAATTGTAACTGACATGCATTATAAAACAAGAAAGAAAAATTCAAAACCACAAAGGATACTCAAAAACAATCTCTCCAGCATTTTCAACAAGTACTCCAAGACCGTAAACAGCATTGCTTCTGACTTCCTCATTTTCTTCCTTCATTCCCAAGAGAAAAACTGGCTGCAAGTGAGAAATAAACGGCCTCACAGTTCCAGGTTCCATTGAACTAACAATGTCTGCCAGTGTTCCAATAGAAAATGACTTTTCAGAAACAGTGCATGCTTTCTTCTACAAAGAAGAAAAAAATCAATCAGCAAATAGTTTCTATCTAGAAACATAAATTGTACTCAACGAGCCCCAGTCAAAATTTATTTAGGTTTCAGTAGTAAATTTTAATCTATGATTTTTAGCACCAAAATTTTAACTTCAAAGCTAAGCTTAAATTTGAAGAATAGTGCTTGGCTATTATTTCCAAGTTATAGCCATCACTGTAGCTTAATCTATATTAAATTTAAGAGCCAAATGTGTGCCAATTTTCAATCTTTCAACAAACCTTTCTAGTCAAATACTTTGGTTTTGGCTAAATGTGGAAAGAGGTAGTACAGCCGTAGACTTCCTCTGCAAGTAAAATTCATAAAAAATATATTTCCAACTTGCCATTAACAGCACAATGTGACAAAAGAATCCTTTTCTTTGAACATCCCAATGGGAAAAGGTGCTGGTTGGGTTTTTATGGCACAAAGGCCATTCTTGGCTACGCTGTACCAGACACAAAATATACACTATCATGTAATAGACATACACAATGAAAGTTTTATTGACACAGAACTAAACACCTAGGGAGGAATCGAACATGTACCCACTAGAACTCGCAGGTTACAAGCAAGGTGGGCACACTCACTGAACGAAAAAGGGATAATGTCAGTTTTTTACTGTATCAGAGGCTCACACTTTGGGGCAGGAACAGTTTTCATGGTAGACTGCCAGTATCAATCAGTGAAGTAGAAGGTGCAATTAATAAATAACAGGGTGGCAAACAAATCCTCGAAAAATATTTATGATTCCCTTAAGAAATGTGATCTATGATTGCTATCAATATAAAGTATCCACACAACACTATTTTTAAATATTTAGGGTCAGATTGGGTAAAAGAATAATTCTTCAGATATTTTGTATTTTTAATTGTTACTAAAAGAGTTAAATCTTTCAATAGCAATTGAAAAAAAAAATATTTCGATCATGAATTTTTTACATCTGACCCTACATTATCACACTATTCATCAAAATCCAATATACATAAAAAAATACAACAAAAATGATATTGGAAACAAAAAAAATATTAATTTAATACACACAAAAAAACATCATTCGCTACACAAATTTCAAATTGTATACCACAAGTTGTATTGCTAGCCTCACGGCTACAGGATGCTGCTGACGCGAAAAAAATGGCGGCAGCGGTTATTGCGGTGTTTAAAAATTATGACGCCAGTGTGTGTTCTTTATTCGATTCATAATTTCTGTGAATATAATTTATTTGATTATCAAAGCACCCGTAATTGCGCATCTATAAATAGGACAAATGATAATAGTAGCCATTTGTTATCAAAATTCCAGATTTTATTTTTTTTTGAAAATTTTTCTGAGATTTCCTTTAATTTTCCAGAATTTAAAAAGTTTCCTGATTTTTCGGTTTTTTAGGTTCTGTTACCAACCTGAATAACAAACACATGGATAATTCCTTTCATAATTAAAACAAATAAAAGGCAAAAATTCATCAATGTGAATTACTTCAAAATACACGATAGAAATAGAAATTTTATGATACATTCAATTGTAAAATAGCATGAAAAGTTTAATCTTACATGAAAATACCATGTAAGCTGTCAGATACTACATAATACATATTAACTGTTAAAGTATTTGAAAAGTACACTGTGAAAAATCCAAAATTTTATCAATAGAAAACATACACTGACGAGCCAAAACATTATGACCATCTGTACATTTTTCAATGAACTTGTCTGGATGACGTGGAGGGCATGTGATTAAGTGAGAATGGTATTTAACTGCTGCTGGAGAGGGTAAGCAATCATTCTTGCACTTATTATTGAGAGTGATGGGAAAGGCTGCTGATCTAAGCGAATTTGATTGAGGGCAGATCGTAATGGCCAGAAGACTCGGAACGAGTATCACCGAAACTGCACTCTGCCGTTGTTAGTATTCACACAAAGTGGATAAATGACGGTGACACCAGCAGTAGACGCCAAGGTGTGAACACACAGTTCAACAGACGTCCCACTCACATGTCTGTTGAGCAAGTGTCATCGTCAACTACATCTACAGTGGGCCCAGGAACATCAAGACTGGACCATGGATGAGTTGCCTGGTCACACGAATTGCGATTTCTCATTCATCACGTCGATGGTCGTGTCTGGGTACGCCGTCAGCCAGGCGAACAGTTGTTCTCGTCTTGTACAGCAGGTCATACACAGGCCTGTGTTGGCGGTATTATGCTTTGGGGGACGTTCTCATGGGCGACTCTGGAACCCGTAGTTGTGGTAGAACGCTGCAAACTATCTGAACATCATTGCGGATCAGTAGCATCCTTACATAGTGTCTGTCTTCACAACTGGAAATGGAATCTTCCAGCAGGACAACGCCCCATGTCACAAGGCCCGATTGTATTGGAGCGGTTCGAGGAGCATACTGATGAATTCCACTTATGTCCTGGTCACCTAATTCGCTGGATACTAATCCTATAGAGCACATTTGGGGTGTCATGGAACAGCAGCTCAGAGCTCAAGCACCACCATGTTTGAATATCTCAACTTTGCGTTGCTCAGACATTTAGTACAACCTGTCTCCAGTCATGTACCAAGAACTTGTGGCATCTATGCCCAGGCGAGTTGCAGCTGTTTTGCAGGCCAAAGGAGGCACAATGCATTATTAAGTAGGTGGTCATAATATTTTGGCTCTTCAGTGTATATTTAAGAATTTGAACCTGAACAAAGAAAATACATACTGATTTCGACAACAGAAATGGCATCAAGCCTGCCAAATATGGAGCAAACAGTGGCCATGGCACAACTTTAATTAAAGAAGCTATTAGCTCGCCAGCAAACTCCAACAGCAAATTGTCATATTCAGCTTCTTGATCATCTTCATCATCCTCATTTACATCTCCATCTTGGCATGCAAGCTAAAATGGGTAAAGTAATTCTTAAAATTGCAATTGCAATATCAAAGTTAGTTACATAAAAGCTAGATTAAAATGTACAAAATTGCTCAACTATTGTTTCAAAATTACCTTATTTTTGAACACATCCTTTATCAATAAGCAGATTGATTCTAAGTAGCCAGCATGTATGGCATTATTCTTTACTTTATCAACAACAACTTGCAGACCCTCCAAACAAGCCAATACAACAGTGTGTTCAGTATCTTCTCTGGCAAGTGAGAACAATTTGGGGAGCAATACACCTAGATTTGTATCAAGCGCTAAAGAAATAAAAGCAAAACTTCAGAAAATATGCAGAAGACTAAAAGTTTGAATACTATTCATAATTATAACTAGAATAAAGTACATACCCTGCTTGTATCAATTAAAAGTAATTAGATATCTGATCAGGCAAATAGACCGATTTCAATATTTGTTTTGAAGAAATTGAACACTATCGACAATTTTTTTCCCCTGAACATACACACAGGTCTTATAACAAGTTTTAAGGTGTAAAAAAGTGACTATGTAACAGGTGAACTATAAGTGCAGCGTCAGCTACAGAGCTATGAACCTCCGAACTAAAAGTGAGAACCAAAACCAAAACTAAATCTAACCCCAGCTCCGATCAAGGACACCCTCAGGAGGCCAGGGAGTTATCGGCGGCGTATAATGAAGACACGTTGTAGCGTCCGTTATGTCGGGTAGTTATGAAAGGTTCTGTAAATAATATATATGTAGGAATACTAAACAACGGTAGTTGTCTACTAGTCTGGAAAGAACTCATTATAAGAGCAACGAGACTGGTAGGAGTCAGTTGCATTGTAGTAGGAATGCAAGGCAAGACTGTCACGAGCCATTCACATTCCGGTATTCAGTTACGAGAAAATTAATAGAACAGACACTTTTTCCCCTGGACGCCATTGCGAGCTGACATATTTTTTCCGAGCAGAGACGACTGCTGCAGATAATGACGGAACTGTTTTAAAATATAACTCAACTGTACATAATAATTGTATATATTTATTCATTAAATGTCAATGTGCTGTAAGATTCGAAGTCTTTAATATAGACCTTACCAAACAGAACAACACGAATCTTACAAAAAATGAGGGTTCGACCGCGATGTGAAAAACCGTTGACGACCGCGACGATTCTCCTCCTTCGTACGAGGGCTTGAACGACGGATTAGCAGACCCCGAAAGCAGTGACGATTGAACCGGCCGGCGGAATGTTTTGACTCCCTATGCAAACCTGGACTTGTGTTGTAATCATCTGCAAGAACAGTTTCATGACTTCTCCTGACGTGGTGCTGATGATAGACTGAAACGACAAAAAAGAAAACGCGTAGACGAAAAAACGCGTAGACGCAAAAGACGAGTTGACGGATAGAAGGAACTTTCGAAACTGTGAGTACAGAATTTTGTTTTACTTGATGACATGGCATATTTAACTAAGGCCCGAAAAGCAGATTTGCTAACATTGATTGACGAATTAGGCCTGATAGTGCCAGTTCTGAAAATTATGACGAGGAGATAACAAAAAATCTGTTGAGCGTTATTAGAACTGAACGCGAAGAGAAGATTGGAAGTGGTGATAAACGACTCAAGTACCATATTGCACAGAAGAAAATCCCCTACGTTGGAGACGATGGCAAAATGGTAAAGCCTCTGAAACCTAATGGAATGAAATTACGACCGAAATTCTTAGGACCATATCGAGTGAAGAAAGTGAAACCCCATGATCGCTATGACGTTGAGAAAGTTGGAAACCATGAAGGACCGAACTTGACGTCGACAGCAGCTGACCATATGAAGTCGTGGTTCAATAACTAATACTGAATCAATGTATTCCCAGATACTGTTTTGTGTTTTTTTTTAGGTTTGTCGTGTTCCTTTCGAGGACGAAAGATCATCAGGATGGCCGATTGTAGGAATACTAAACAACGGTAGTTGTCTACTAGTCTGGAAAGAACTCATTATAAGAGCAACGAGACTGGTAGGAGTCAGTTGCATTGTAGTAGGAATGCAAGGCAAGACTGTCACGAGCCATTCACATTCCGGTATTCAGTTACGAGAAAATTAATAGAACAGACACTTTTTACCCTGGACGCCATTGAGAGCTGACGTATTTTTTCCGAGCAGAGACGACTGCTGCAGATAATGACGGAACTGTTTTAAAATATAACTCAACTGTACATAATAATTGTATATATTTATTCATTAAATGTCAATGTGCTGTAAGATTCGAAGTCTTTAATATAGACCTTACCAAACAGAACAACACGAATCTTACAAATATGTTGTGTCCACGTAATGTAAATTAGATTAAATAAATATTTGTGAGTGTAATGAGAGTTTGTCGCTTGTTCGCCCACTTCAAGGAGGAATTTCTCAGCACACGGTCACAACTATTCAGAAAAAAAAAAAAGTGACAGATGACAATAATGCCAAATATATTAAGTACAAAGATAGAAAAAGATACTCCCTAGTCACCTCTATCTTTTTCTTTTCTTTCCTTGGAAGGATATTTATTTTCTTCATTTAAAAAGCAATTCTTTTGAAATGATTTTAACAAAAATAAATAATTTGCAACCACGTTTTAAAATATGCTGTTCATTTTTGACAGCTTGAAGAATTTCTTCCATTTCTTTGAAAGATGGATTTTTTTATAGATCTTTGAAGACCAAAACAGGATAAACTTTTAAGGAGATATTAACTGAAAGAGGACTTCTTTGAAAGATATTTAACACTAGCAATGAACTGCTTCTGAGCCCTTAGAAAGAAGCAACCTTTTAGCAGCTGGGTTTATGCTTTAGCCACCTGCTTGATGAAATAGTGAGTGAGATGTTTCAAGTCTCCTTGAATTTGTTTGTATGCTGACCAACGCTTAGGCCATCTGTGAATAGAAAAAACTAGTTCAGACACATCTTCCCGAAGCTTCAAACCCGACTCTCCCATTCTTCATATATCGAATTCGTTAGCACCAGGTTATGTGACCAAGGGTGTTGTGGGGGAATTCGAAGGAACAGCGTGTTTTTCGCGAACCAAATTCAATATTATAGCAGCTGGAATCAATTTTAGAATATTAGGGATATCACATGACCGTGAGGAGACACTAGTAGCCAATCCACAGAGAGCATATAATTTAATCTGTGGATCACGTAACCTGCAGTTTGAGAATACGGTTCTTGATGATCCTCGATTTAAACTATGACCTACGGATCAACTGATCCTCAAGTTAGCTCGAGTCTTGTGAGCATGGCTGTAAGAATTTTCAGGTTTCAAGAGCCTTGCTTTCAATTTCAGACAAGTAATTATTTTTCAATATTTTAATTAAAGATGCGAGTAAAATTTGTAAAAAAGAAAAAAAAGCAAACAGTTTTCCCAATAGCAAGAGTTAATTTCTCCTGTAATTTGTACAGAATTATCTAAAACTAATGAAAATTGCCAGAAAGACTTCCTTACCAACTTTGCACTCCAAGTTCCCTGTCACAACAAAGATTTGATTTAATGTCACGCAAAACTGTGCTAAAGTACCAAGAGCAGCTTTTCTCACATCATCAGACAAGTGCTCAACAAGCTTCTTCATTTCATTGAAACATACTTCAATATATGGAAGGAACTGCACACTGAAATGCAACAAAAAATATTGATAAATGTGTTATACCAACATAAAAGGAAATAATTTTGATGAATCTGAAAAGTGGATAACAGAGTGGGAATTGTAACATATGAATACCTTCCAATGGATGAACTTAGAAATTACTACTATTTTTACACCCATGCTTGACAAAATGTAACATTAATTTTGATTTTTAAACATATGTGAACTCATTCTCATTTCTTGAGTTATTTACTTCTATTACTTGGTTAGAGTTGTTTCAGAAAAGTTAAACACACACACATTTGTTGATTCAAATAAAGTGAACAGTATGAATTTTCATTAGATATTTTTTAAATGGCTAAGAAGGATGAACTCATTCCTTTGGATGCATTCACTTGAGAATAATCAAATATCTGCAATCTTATCTTGTTTACTCAAGAAGCTTTATTTTGTTTAATGTTTGTCTTTGTTTCCCTATGGTTAATTATCTGCCACACAAGCATGAACTGAGCTTCTTGTTTGATATTGGTTACTGCCAAAAGCAAACACTGCAGAAATGGTTTGCTAATCCAACACTGATGTCTTTAGACAAGTGGTCTGAAAATATGCAATGTTTGGAAGGAATTTCTGAAGAATTTATGTTTTCCAGTTCAAAGTACAGAATTTTTTTCTCGAAGAAACTACAGAACTGGTTGGAATCATTTTAAATGTTCATTGTATCTCACACTTAAATGCTTAAAATAGGTCGACAAATTGATAGCAAATAAATATGCTGCATATAATATAATACAAGAAAACAATTGACCACCCAGAATGTAAACATGATCCATCAAACTATAATTGTTTAAACACATCAAAGGAAAATCCTGAAATTTATTACAACAAATTAGACTTTTTGAGAACTTATGAGGGTCAAACTTGAAAAATCTGTATTTTCACAAAATATATCAAGTCCGAAATGTGATCACTCCTAAACCAACAAAAGCAGCAGTTCAAATGAATCACTAAATGTATACAGGGGTCAAGTCTCCTTTTTCACCAATTTTCATGTATTTGTGTAATAGACACCAACGTATTGTTTAATGGTAAAAATGGGTCCAGGTCCAAAACGTTTAATTCTCGAGATAGCTAACAGGTGTCAGCAGGGTTTCCTTTTGATCGTCGTTTAGGGAATTAGGGTAGACCGGTTGAAACAACCCTAATAGTGGACGGGAAATTAGCCATGGTGTCTTTCGAGACCCAGAGTGATTATGTCAGAAGAGGATAGGAGCCTCAAAAGTTTTAACAGTTCACTATATGCTCCTGAAATCTGGTCTTTGTCAAAAAGTATGTAAACAAGCTCTTTCATTGAAAACTTTTCAAGTGACCAAAAGAGAGCTGAGAGAGTCAGGGACCTTTTAAGATTGAGCACAAACCCTGTAGACATGAGGGGACGAAAGACTCACCCCCTTTGTTATAAAACCTGAAACATTGACAAAAATTCCCTCCCACATCACATCATTTCCGATCAAAGTTTCTCATACTGGGAAAGAAGTGACCTACTTAAATTCGGATCTCAATGTGAAAAGAAATTTACCCTGATAAGATTTTTTACCAGTTTTATTGGCAGTACTTCAAGGAAAACTTTTCTCTGAGATTTGGAAGGCCAGCAAAGGACTTATGTGAAGAGTTGATTAAAAAAAAAAAAAAAAAAAGGCATGTCCTTTGTGAATTGCTGTGGCAGAACTATTAGTGCATAAAAGGAGGAGCAAAAAATTTTATTATGCCATCGAAGAAGCTAAAAAGCTTAGCTAAGAAAACAGATATTTTGTCTGTGTATTGACTACATGACTACTGTATCCTTATCTCGGATTTCAGAGCAAGATATTTACTATTTTAGGTAGCTGAATGTTAATACCTTTGGTATTCATAACTTAAGAGATGGAAAAATGAAATGTTTCGTTTATGATGAAACAAATGTGGGCAAAGGGCCTAATGAAGTGCGTTCTTTTTGAAAAAAATATATTGATGCAGCTGAAGATGGGAAGACCTTGTACCTTTTCATGGACAAACGTGGAGGGCAGAATAAAAATCAAACCATGATGAGGTTTTTGATGTTTTTAGTGGAGTCTGGACGTTATGAGCAAATTAAACTACATTTCCCCATCAGAGGGCATTCTTTTTTACCCTGTGATAGGGATTTCGTTCTGATAGAAAGAGTAATCAAAAAGTGTAATAGTTTGTACACAGTGGAATAACATATGGATTTAATCAATATAATTCATCAAAGTTTACTGTAGTAAAACCTGAAAGTAAGGACTTCGAGTTTGGAAAGCAGGGGAAAGAATGTCCCATAAGAACATAAGGTTTTTTCTTTATTGCCAAATACCACCAATTTTCTCTGCAGAGATTCATTCCATGCAGTGAAATGTACACAATACATCAATGGTATTTGCTCACAAATCTTCATACAAAGAAAACCTTGTGTACCACTGATAAAACCACAAATCAAGGCTTATACATCAACAAAGGTTCCAACAATCAAAGAGAAAATGGACGACTTGAATAAAACAAAAAAATACATCCCAATGGAGTATAATGATTTTGGGGACAGGATTTTTAGTGCACCAACCAGTAATTCTAGGCAATTGGAAGAGTACATTCAATCAAGGGTGCAGAATATGTCCAAATGCGCGAACGAGGTTCGGGGAAATTCAGTCAGCTGTGGGGAAAATTTTGAGTTTATAAAAAAAAATTAGTTTTTTAAAATTTGTAAGTAATAGTCGTAAGGAGAGTTAATAATCATCAACATTGTACTCAAAAAGTCGCTTGAACTGGAATGAAAATACAAGGACGTTTTCAGGGAAATTTCTGACAAAACGAATTGCGTTCTGGAGAAATATTGGGCTCTGAAACATTTTTTGTACCCTTGCTTTTAATCTGTCTAATAGACAGGTTGTATTGTATAAAAATGGTAGTTTGTTTCATGTGTATTTGTTTATGTGTTTTTCGTGAGATTTTTCATTGGGAAATTGGGGGCTTGTAATATTTAAAAATTAAATTAATTGTAAAAAGGGGTCATGTCCATGAGTTTTAAATTGCTCTTGACTATTATTAGGAAGTAAAATTTTAAATCCTGCTTCAGGGCTTTATGAAACGTATTCCGGACATTACAATTAAATTTCTCACTAAAAATGTACTATTGGAGAAGACAAATGTTTTTTTCCTATTGAAAACTTTAGAAAATGGCCCATGACCCCTTTTTAAAATTTGCGATTCAAATTTCAATTCTTATTTTCCCAAGATACACATCAAAATTTTTCTCTGAATTACAATCATATTTAAAACAGAAAAATATGACCTTCTTAATAAAAGTAAGCAAGTGAGAATTACTATTGGGAATCTGGACTTTAAAAGCCTGTTTTAAGAATGAGTATCCAGAAGATTTTTCCATAGTTAAAAATTGAAGAATGAAAACTAACAGTTTAAACAGCAAAAAATAAAAATATGGTCATACCCAATTTCTTCACACATTTCTCTAAGTGCGAGACAGGCACCTTCTTTCTCTTCCACATAAGCATTTTCAACACTGTAACTAAAAGGGAAGATGGTAAAAAAATTAAAAATAGTTAACAATATTTTTTTAAATTACTGCGGGCATTTGATTGCTAATCATAGGCCACTTGTGAAGGAGCACCCAATGGGCAACCATCTTTACCCCTAACTAAGGACAGCACAATTACATCCATGCCCTGACGACGGATTCGAATGTGTATATAATGTGAGTGACTAGAAGTAAAATTTAAATATGGAAAATCATTGATGAAATTATCAAAAGCAGCATTGATTAGCAGATAGATAACAAACTATGTAGTGGGCAGGCATGAGAATGCAAAATTTCAAAAAAGAGGAAAATTTATAGCTGCCGCCGGATTGAAAACTCCCTTTTTTGCTTGATGCTTATACGTACTTACGTTTGTTGAGGGCGGACCCACAAGTAGATCTGACGATGTTAAAATTTTTACAATGTGATACATCGGCATTCTAACATCACGATATATCGTGATGTTAACCATGCATTTTATACATAGTAAAAGCACAACCGTGTCAAAAGCATCCCCATATATATAATTTTTTTAAGTTCTTTTTTTTATTTGCTATAAAAAGTCGTGGTAGGAAAAAAAATAATAAATAAAGATCTGCATTGTGCATTTAAAAAATAATCTGGTGTAAAATTTTCCGCTGATTTCAAATCCGTTGAAGATATATTCAATTAAAAAATTATTTATTTAAGGAAAATCATATTTTATGTATCAATCTAAAATGAAATTTTCCGCAATTCATAGAAAATGCAATTGTTCAACGGTCGAGGAGATAGAAAAAAAGAACTGACCCCACTTAAAAAATTTATCGTCCTGGCTGGAAAATCATAAATTCAAGCAAAATCAAAGCGGAAACGAAAAAAAATTATTTTATCCGCGTTCTGTCGGATGAAAAAATTGGCACGGTTCTAAGGCCTGACTGCAAGGTCACGTGGGTAAAAAAAGTCCTATGCATTTGAAGTACCAGGTGGAGAATAAAACTATTAAATTCATTTTAAAATCTTTGAGATTGAATTTTACAAATTCGCAGCAACCCAAAAATTGCAAAAAATTCAGACTACTTGTGTGCCAAATCTCATTGCTATAAAGGCCATAAAGTCATCAGGATTTTGCGGACGCCAAAAGAAAACTAATACTGTCTTTTATAATAGTAGAGACAAGGATGATTTAAAACAAGATTTTGCATATATATGTATGTGTGTTCCCCACACCATACATGCCCAAGTAGAGATTAAAAAATTAGCTTATTTAAAGAAAAACTACAGCATAAATAGAAATAAAGGGGCACTTGATTCCTCTAAGTAATGATGACGGCATATATGACGTAGATTGCCACAGAAGTTCGCAACAAAAAAGGATGCAAACTGATTGATTGTGACATCAAGAAACAATGGGGTTTTGGAATTCAACTTAAAATTGAAAAAAATCACTTTTGTTTTAAAATTTTTAAATTATACTGAATTTCAATTTTGCTAAAAAGAGAATTGGAAAGTCATCTTCAGGATACAAATGTTTTTTTGAGAACTTACTCATTTATAAAAAAGAAATGAAAACAGACAGTTAAAATACCAGATTTTGTAAAACTATTTTGTTGTTAAATACTCTTAAAGAAAAAAAATATTAACAAATTAAAAAATGTAATAAAAAAAATTATTACTAACGACTCTCATTAGTAAGCCTGTCATCGCGCGGCATCGAAAAGCTAAGTATCATGGTGGAAAATCGCACATGCGCTTAAATAAACAGCGGAATTATTGTGTCGATCTAAACCAAAACTAAGACCCAAATTTCCCCCCAATGATGCTAAATTACACGAAATTTCTGCTGGAAATACTGATTAGGCAAATCGGATATCGCAAATGCACTATAAGATCGAAATCGTTGGCGCTGAGTGACAACATCGTGACACCGTAAAACAGCGAGACCGGGGAAAATCGCGATGTCACGATGACCGCGAGACATGCAGTAGCTAAAGCTACGGTTACATAAGAAAGCGGAGCCGTTATCTAGCTGTGGATGACGTCACTAAAACGTTGTTTATACAAACAGATGGCGTTGGTTTCCTAGAGAGCGTTGTTTGTGGGCGTAACGAAAATTAGCGGAGCCGCCATGACGATCGTCAAAGTGGTCTCAAACAGTTGGGGAACGTTTTTTCTCCTGTAGCGGCAACATTTCATTTCCCGTGCTAAGCGATTAGAGCGGAGGAAGCAAAACAAACAAAAAAGTTTGATTAGCGTTATTTAGATTGTTTTTTGTGTGTGATTTTCTTTAAATAAATAATTTATTATTTTACCAATGGTAAATAATTGAAACAAAAATCTGTTTTTGGTAATGACCTGGCGTAGAATTTTACGCTGATTTGAAATCCGTTGAAATTTTCACACTATCTTCGACGATCCCAAAGTTAGAAACTTGGACTAGAGAATAAAAAAGTTTTGTTTACCATGCCAGCTGTCTGTATTGCCGAATTCTCTACCGTATTTTGTCCGTCAAAGTTGAAGCCTCTGTTCTGTTAAGACGACCGCCTAGTTATGCCTGCGGCATCATGACGTATCACAGCTGCTAGATAACCGCTCCGCTTTCATACGAAACCGTAGCTTTAAGGAAGGCTGTGTAAGATCGGAAAAAATCGCGATGTCACGATGACCGCGAAACTTGCCCTAGCTATGGGATGGCTGCGTGAGATCGAAAAAAATCAAGATGCATCACCATCGTGAAAATCGCGAAACCGATGTGGCGATGTCGATCTCACACCGGGTTTTCACGATGTATCGAAACATGGACCATGTCTACCCCTTAATACATAAAAACGTCACTAGGACATCCGGTTCTTCAAAGCTTGAAACATAATACCTTTGACAAGAAACACTGATGGCGTCATATTCTTAAAAACGGCCAAAATCCTGTTAGAAAAATCACTGGGGGGGGGGGGGAAACACAGAAATCTGAAAGATTCTGATGCCTGAGCCTGCATCGAAGCGATTTCAGGAATGAACCATTTTTGACGCGGAGTTGCGGATTTTCGATGCTTTAGCGGAGAAACTCCGGAAATTCCGGAGCACTTGGCAACTCTGAGTATATAAAAACGTCTCTAGAACATCCGGTTTTCAAAGTTTAAAATATCTTCTCATTGGCTAGAAACACTGTTGATGTCATTCTTAAAAACAAGCAAAATCACGTTAAAAAAACAGCGGAAAATTACTGAAAAGCGGAAAAAACATGGAAAAAAACACAAAAAGCGGAAATCCGCGGAAGATTCTCATGCCTGGTAGTGGGACATAACTTATATCTAATCTAAAAACAGTTGAGTTTTTAAGCACAAACATGAATAAGGTTCAATATTTGAGAAAAAAAGAATTATTCACATGAAGATTTTACTCTTTCTATGTTTTTAATGTAATACCCCCCCCCAGGTAAGCATCACTTTAAAGCCTACTTAAATATAATATTTTGTTACAGGCAATTTTGTAAAGCCAAATTTGTGGCAAAAGTCATTTTTTAATTTTACTACCTATCAAAATCTTAAAATGTTTCAATGTATAATTGCTTCATATCGTTAAAGGAACTTCACTGTAAAATCCTCTAGTTTCTACAGTACCAGATAGATTTAAATGAAGTTAATTATGAATTGGTAAGAGGACATAGCCATAATGATCAAAACTAACTATATTGTTCAAAATAAAAATACCCTCAAAATATAATCTTAAAAATGCACAATGACATGCAAAAAATAACTTAAAAACATATTTTTAACTTACCCTGTAATGTCATCATCATCGTCATCCTCTTCAGCAACTGTCCCCTCCAAATTTTCAAACTGCTCATTACTCATATCATTATCATTCTCCTCTTCTTCCCCATCCTCGAACAAAGTAAACCCTGTATTGGTATCTCCTGCACTAGTCTATAAAGCAAATAAAAATGAAAAATATGAACTTGCTTTGATTAAATCTTAAACGTATTCGGAAAGTTTTGATAAAATCTAGAAATGTTGAAACAGAGAATTTAAATTTATACTTTTCTTATTAAACTGCTATTTAAATAATATTACATTGTATAATTATTCAAAACGATTTCTCAAAGAAAAAGACAGAAATTTGTTCAACAGAATTCTATGTAAAACAATTTTTTTAGAAAGTAATGATAAAAAAATTTGCTGGTAATAATTTAATTGAGAGCAGTTAGCAACATTTTTAGTTAACCCCCAGGAGCTACATCTTTGGTTCAAAGTATTCAAAAAACACTGTCTGGCATAGTCTGGAGCTTAGTTAACATTTCACAAACTTAACAGAAAAGTACTTATATACACTGTTACACAGATGCCTCATTAAAGCAATAAGAATGTTCATTTACAAAAAGAAATGGTGCAGAAAATGTTTCAGTGCCCAATATTTCCCCAGAACCAAATTTGTTTTGTCCGAAATTTCCCTGAAAATGTCCTTGTATTTTCATTTCAGTTTAAGTGACTATTAGAGTACAATATTGATGATTAAGAAATCTCCTTAAGACTATTACTTACAAATAAAAAAAACCTAATATATATATTTATAAACTTGGGCAAAAAGTTCCCCACAGCTGCCCGAATTCCACCCGAACCTCGTTTGTGCGTTCGGTCATATTCTGCACCCCTGGCCAAAACATTAAGCCAGTTATAAAAACATCTACTCCACTGAAGCAGGTATGTGACTAAACTAAGAATTCCTGCTATTGGTTAAAAAATGTGGGATTTAATTTTAACTGAACCAAAGTGAATTTCAACTCACCAATCAGTTATGAAAACACCAAAAACCAAGAATCCCTGCTATAGGTTAAAAAAAATGAGGTGATTTAATTTTAATTGAACCAAGAACCAAGTGTCACCAAACATTTTGAAAAGTCGTAGAAACTATCCAAATAGAAGCTTTAGAGACGATTTTTCACAAGTAAATGCTCTAGTCGCCCAAGTTGAAAAATAGTAGCATCAAGTACTCTTTTAGTTGCCTGTGACACTGATATTCACTAGAGATCTTGCAAGAAGGTGGTGATTGCTATTACAGAAGATGGACAATACAGCAAGGAAGTTGGGGCCAACAGTCATAATCCCAGTGTTCAATTCATTGAAATAAGCAGGAATTTTTATCTTCATGACTTGTAAGTAGATAATTTTTATACATAGAAAGTTTCTCTAGGAATACTGGTCAAAAATAAAATAGATTAACTGCTAAATAGAAATTACTTTCAATAGATGGAAAGTGTATTTCATGATAAATACTCATTATTCAAAGGAATGAAAATATTCTTAAAATATAAGTTCTCTATAAGAAAGATAGCCCTATTCTATTTTTAAAATTGTTCTTGGATTCTCTAGCAGCTTACAGGGAAAACTTTGAATGAAAGTATATGCTACTCAGTATACATAGTAAACCAACTTACACTTATGCTGATTCCTTCTGTTGATCTCAAACTTTCAAGCATGCGTTCTACAATAATATTCAAGTATGGGACCATCTCAGACTTCAACACAACCGATAATGAAGAAAACAGGCCATAACTAAAAAAGAAGATTAGTTTTAAAAGTAAAGGTTTTTAATTCACAATTGGTTTTTAAGATTCAAATACAAAAAACCACGAACCCAAATCACTTTCCAAGATACACATAACAGGACAAACTTAGAGGTATATAAATAAATGAATTTCATTGAAAGTAGTGTCTATGTAACAAAGAGTGTTGCTTGAAAACTTACAACAGGAGTAGCATTGTGAAAAGTAATAAATAACTCACCAAGAACGGCGAATATCTGGGTCATCATTTTCTTGCATAAGATGCAGCCCACATTTAACACATTCATGAGCTAAAGGCATAAATGTTTCAGGTCCAACAGTTCTTGCAATGACAGCAAGAGAATCTGAAAAATGAAAATAATAACCAAATAAAAATTAAATCATTAAAAAAGTTATAGAACCTGAATTCAAAAAGTTCTAGAATTGACAAATCGTGTAAAAAAAAATCGTTGTCGGGAAATTCGCATGTGTACTCCCAGAAGCAGCAGTCACTGCCCAATAGACAAACAGAATTGCCACGGAGCAGCAGAGCTAATATCCTTTTTTGCTCAAAACAGGGATTGGATTTTGGGGTTTTAGGCACAAGGTCTAAAAGCGGACAAATTGCACCCAAACGCAAGATAAAAATAAATAAAATCAATGTAAATATAAAACTGTTGTAATAAAAGGTAGATGTGTAAGTCTTGCACAACATGTAGCACATAATTTATTTAATCAGATAATGAATATAAAAAAGTATTTGTGAAAGAAAATAAAACATTATGATCTTAAACAGTGATGGAATTCTATGATTAAAACATGCTGATCAACAATATGGTACAAAATATAAAAAGCATGGGAATAATAGATATAAATATTGTGATGGATAAAAGCACTATGGTTTAAAAAACCAACTGAGCATAAAATGGGGATTTTCCCCAATCAAATCTCGCAGTTTTAAAATGGTACTCAAAAAAATTTAAGACATTGATGATTAAAAACAGGAGATAGTTAAAATATGATCAACAGAAAAAGGAGTAGAGCAAACAGCTGTAGAAACGTACAACGTTAAAAGATGAGGATGTAGCAACAGGTTGGTCTGGGTTTTATGGCACATCTAGAGATGGATAAGTTGCACCAAACGCAAGATACCTTAATAAGGGAGGAAGATAAAGCAAAATGTAGAAGGGTAGGTGGAAATAATAAAGAAAGGGAGAGCAGATTACTCGGGTAACTCGGGGTTATGAAGACCGTACAAACGTAAAGAAGGTATGCCCTTGAAAGTGCAGCATCAGAGGCAAAGGGCTGAATAGATTAAAAATATAAAAACCCAGTTCTCATCATCCAAGAAGACCTCATGCAGCCATTGCAGACAAATGCATTGCTCAGAACCCTTTATGAACAGAAAAATAGGATCCATAAAGAAATTGTGAATGTGGGTGAAACAGCAAATCGGGATTTCCGCAAGAATGTGTTGGGACATTTTTGACACAGTATTCGTTGTGGTTTTCTGGTTATGGACATCTGAGAAGTGATCCTAGCTCTACGTTAATATGAGACCACATACTATCTTGTCAGTTCAACACTGTAAGAAAACTAACATCTCATCCTCCAGATCCATCACCATTATTTCTGTACCCAGTTTAGCACATTTCATCTATCCAACCAGCTGTGACAAAGCAACTCAGACATACCAACCAGCAAATCTTTTCCAACTGTTTCAAGGATCTCAGAAACAGTGGAAGTTGCGCTGATTTCCAAAGCAATTATTTTTAAGGAAACAAGCAATAATTTTAAGTATGTTACTTTCATATTTTTTTTAACAGCAGTCCTCTCACTTTTTGGACAGTTTGCATTACATAAACGCTAACAGTAAAGAAAATAATTTAGTGATTTAGGTATCAAAATTAAATCTAATACATTTTGCTTAAAATACGAATCCTACCAATAGCTTGTATTTGTAGAGGCCTAGTGGCTTCAGTCTGTTTGTCAGATATGAAACCCTTCAGGTGTTCCATAACAGGGTTGAAGTACGGCACGAAATCAGATTTGGCAGCAGCAGCTAAAAGTGTTACAAATCATTTTTAATTATTCACAAGATTTCATGTCAGGTTATAGCACTAAAATACAAATTTAAACATTTGAATTTTAAATAAACTATACAGGTGGAGAACAAGAAAATGTATAACTATCATCAAAGCAATTCATTAATAAATTGATGCAAAGAAGCCAAAAATCGAGTTTTTTTTAAATAGTAGATTCCCAATTTTATAGATTAGATTTTTGACTGAAATCCATCATCCTGTTTAGTTGAATGTGGCTTTAGACAAGTCTTAACCAAAAAGAGGAACCTAGTGTGAATAGTTGAGTGCTGAGATTTGTGAATACACAGTTGATAAAAATAGACTACTATAGACAAATTGATAGCTCAGCACAAAAGTCTCCTATGCAATATACTCTTTGTTTATCAGCAATAATAGTTTAATATATTTTGTACAGTTAATAGTGAGCAACCTAGTGTGTTCAAGGGCGATTTATTTTTCACTATTTCATTTTAATAAGTAGCTTTCAAAGAACTTCCATTCTGCTTATTAGCTTCTTGAAATTCTAAAATTACACACACAACCACTTAAGTATTTTGGGGAAATTCGAAAATAATGAGCACCCCAGCTGCAATTTATAATTAGTTAAAAAAGTTTTCTAGAGTGGCTGCTGAGCAAATTGTCTTTGAAAAGGAGGTGATGAGTTAAAGTTTGGGAATATTTGTTGCTATCCTCTCTATCTAAAAGACGGAAGTAAATATACCAAGTACATCCTTCCACACAAGTGACATAATAAAATCAGTTGCACTTACCTACTGAGGCTATTGCCTCAACAGCAAGTTCTTTGACAACTACTGATTTCTCAGTGTCAATAGTAAAAAAGGTAATCAAACAAGCCATCAGAGTGGGCAAGTATGGAGCAATGTCTTCTGTTGAGCAAATAAATATTTTAATTAAAATACAAACACAAGCAGGTTACACATTTGAAACTAACAATAACTGGTTTTTAGTAATTTTTACAGTTAAAATTTTAATTTAAAGTTTATATTTAGATATGAGAGTGTAAAGTCAGATAGCTTTCTTAGTTACCTAAATTTTCACAGAACCTTTCAACAGCATAAAATGTTCTCATTAAGTTTGGTGGGTCCTTGTGTCCTTGTTGCAATAATATGCAAGTTTGTTGTAAATATTCAAATAGAACAGGAAGTAACTCAGGTGCATATTTGCTTATGTCAGGCTGGAAAAAAAGAAAATTAATGTTTGATTACATTATGTGACCCCTTCCCCAAAAACAATTCATTTATATAATAAATCCAAAAATGCAAATTGAAGTTATCTATATTTTGCTTATACAAAACAACATACGAATGTGACTGTTGGTTTTTCCATGTACTAAACTATGACACATTTTCAGTAGATACGTTTTTAATTGTCTTGGTGGTTGTCTGGATGAAGTATCTTGTCATTAGCAAAACTGACCAGATACAGGACAAGACATCTTGTCATTAAAAGAAAACTGACCAGATCGTCTAAAAATATCTGTAATACCTTGATGAAGAGATATTTTGTCATTAGAAAAATTGTCAGATCTTGATTGATGAGATATAGCATTGAAATCACTTGGGTGGATAAAAAAGTTACTCAGTACATTTCAATATAGTATGACCTTATTAAATCATAACAGCTGCTGATATTAAACTTTGTCAATTTCAGTATAAGTTGGGAAAATTGTGACAATAGACGCATGATCATGGGGGAAAAAAGGAAAGATCTAGGTTCACATTAGTTCAGTGACTTGTCTCAAATTAGTATCTGTCCTACCAGTAACCAAAATGTTTCCATGTTTTACAAATGTAAATGCATTGAGTTTTAAATTATCCACTGCCTGATTGATTGAAAGTTTGTTGACACTTCAATCAATACAGTTCAAAATACAGACGAGAAAATGAAGTTCAAATCTGCACTACATGGCAGTGCAAATATTTATGCAATGATACATCAAAAGGTGTGTGTGTCATAAGACAAACATGGTTCATAAAAAGTAATCAATTACCTGCAAAAACTCAGCATATTGTCCAACTGCATAAAGAGCTGCATTGCGTACAATTAAGTCAGAATCCTTAATCCCACGGATAATGACAGGAACAAAAACTGGCAAATACCTAAGAAAGATATTTAGCAATTTCAGTATAACCAAAGGATATTAGAAATACAGTTCAAAACTATTTATTCCCTTTAAAATTTCCAAAACGCTGCATAATAAATCAACCTTTTGCTGAAGCACATACTTTAATGTGGTAGTGATTTCCAAATTTCTAATCCAAATATAAATGTTAATTTAAATAAAGCATATGAATACAAACTTTAACACAGATTTATAGCGAAAGATCAAACTACACAAACATTTTGTAACAGACCTCACATTAATCAAAATTGTTACCCAAGCACAAGATTTTACAATAACAGGGTGGCAACAAAATCATCGAAGAAAAGTTCCCTGATTTCCATGATAGTGTGACAAAAATTTCCCTGATTTTACAAGTCCCTTAAGAAATATTGGGATCCGTAATTGGTATCAATATACAGTAACCACACGACAATATTTCAAGTACTTAGAGTCAGATGGAGTAAAAGGATCATTCTCCACAAATATTTTGTATTTTTTCTCATCAGATATTTTAATTGTTATAGTTAGGATTGGAACCTTTAATGCAACTCTAACAATAGCAATTGAAAAAACCGGGGAAATTTTTTTTAAATATTTTGATTATGAACTTTTTACACCTGTCCCTATATTTTCCTTTATACATCATAATCAAATGCAAATATACATAAAAAATTGGTACAGCTTAAGTATACGTTTAAAACGGTGGCAACGATCTTGGCGCATTTCTAGTAACGAGTTAGGGCAGGTAAAGGCAACCCATCTGTTTTTCGATTATGGTTTAAATGGCAACCTTGCCAAGCGGAAAGCTAAACCTTTAGGCCTGGTGCACACATCCAGTTTTTCCGACGCTGCCGCAACGCTAGTGCGATCTGAGATACACAAGATCCCATGGAGTAGTGCACATATGCCTCCGGAGCCGCTGCGGCGATGTACGTCCCTCTTGCTTGCAATTAGCACAGCAGTTCCCCACGGCGCAGCAGCTCGCTGCACAAGCTTCTCCGGTTTGAAGTACCTTGTTTTTATAAATAAATCGAATATAAATAATAATTAATAAATGGTTGCATCCAAAAACGTCTATTTTCTTTCAAAATATATTTTTCTTTGCACCAAGTAAGCGAAACAAACACGTTTTCTTCGATAGAATATGTATGGCAAATGGCGCGAAATAAGTACTTGCGTCATTTCACAGTTATATGTGCATAGTTGAGCTTCGGTACCGCACGTTAAAAAATCGGATGTGTGCACCGGGCCTTAGACTACGGCCGGTACATCAGTTGTACCATGATCGCGCCAAGAAAGAATTTAGACAACGGCCAGTACATCAGTTGTACCTTAAAAGTTATAAGAATCGCGCCAAGAAATAATTTAGACTACGGCCATTGCAGCAGTTGCGCATTGGAAGTTATAAGAATCGCGCTTGTTATATCTATAGTCGTAGTTAAAAGGTTTAATTTTCATTTTGAATCGAATATTATAAATGTAAGTGTTTGTTAGTCTCTCTGTTTCCTGCACGTTAAGTCTAGACGAATCTATGGCACTTACAGCACAGTTAGTTCAAATATTTTGCAATTTTTGGGTCGCAGCGAATTTAAAAATTTAATCCATAAAATTTTTAAATGAATTTAATGAAATTTAATTATTATTGCATGTAACAGCAAAGAAGATCGTAGATTCTAAATTTATTATTTTAGATTCCATTTCCATTTAGCGCGGAGGAATGATTTTCCAGCAGACGATAAAAAACAAATAAAATTTTCACTGGAGTTATTTAGTTCTTTTTTCTATCTACTAGACCATTAAAGATAGAGTAAAAATTTCAATGGATTTGAAATCTGCGGAAAATTTCACATTAGTTCAATACCTAAAAATATGATTTTTTTTAAATAAATAAAAATTGTAAATTGAATATCTTTAATATTTTCGCAAGAAATTGTAACGTTTTGAGAGATTTTCAGCGAAAAAAAATTTGGCTTGCATTGTTTAGTTCTTTTTGTAAAATCGGGATCGTTAAAGATAGATTGAAAATTTCAACGGATTTGAAATTTTCGGAAAATTTGACACCAAATAGATTACTTTATACGTTGGATTTTCTTTTAATAAATAATTTTTTAATTGAATATATATATTCACAAGAGATTGTGACGTCACGCCGAATTCCTATTTGGTTTGCGAAGGCACGGGCAACTCCGTTATGACCTGTTACCCAATTTGCGAAGCAAATCATAGTTCATAAAATTAATCACCAAATGGAAATTCGCAGGGAATTCATTCCAATAGGCTACAAATTTCCATTTGGTTTGCGAAGCAAACCATCACCACGGGCAACGCCATGATGGCTGTTATCCAATAGGATACGAAATTTCAATTGATTTGTTTCTCAAACCGTATTCGTAGCAGTGGTCACACCTGACCCCACTAAAAGAACTGTCAAGGGCAACACCGTGCTGGCCACGCAGTGGCTGTTATTCTTTAAAGTTCTTTCAAAATTCGTTAAACTGTCGGTTGATTTCATTGGTTCATCTGAAATAATTTCTTCCTTGGCAAATTTAGAAGTGCGCCAAAAAAAAAAAAAAAAAAAAGCGCCAAAGCTGTTACACCGCTATAAACGTAGATTGAAGCTTTACCAAAATATTCTTCAAAAATGTAATTGCATGCAAAAAAAAACATCATTAGTTACACAAATTTCAAATTGTAAACCACAAGTTGTATCGCTGGCCTCACTGCGACGAGACGCTCCGGCCGTGAAAACCACAGCGGCGGTTTTCGCGGCGTTCGAAAATTATGACGCCAGTGTTCCTAATTCGAATTTCAATTTCGGAGAATATGATTTACTCGATTCTCAAAAGTACTTGTAATCGCTCATCCCTAAATAGGCCATACGACCATAGTTACCGTTTTTACCAAAATTTCAAAAATTCCCTGATTTTTTGTAAAATTTGGAAATTTTCCCTGAGAATTCCCTGATATTTCCAGAATTAAAAAGTTCCCTGAGAATTCCCTGATTTCCCGGTTCTGTTACCACCCTGAATAAAGTTAAAAGAGTTGGTTTAATTAAGTTTAAAATTGAATATTAAACATCAAATACTTATATAGTTCATTAGCCAAAAAAATACATTTTAATACATACTTGTGTCGAATGAACTCGGAACAGCCTTCAGCTATAACAGAGAGTGCGAGAAAAGCAGCTTTTCTGTGATAAGGATTTGTATTTTCAAAAGCAGGTGGTAGGATATGCATCTATGAAACAAAATAGATTATTTTAGTATTAATTGTTTCTTAGTTACACTTTTACTTATAGAAGGGAATATGAAAGTGCAGTAAATTTTAAAAATTCAAGGTTAAACAGAAATTGGGCAATTTTTACATATGAAGCATGCAAGTCATAAAATCTCTAGTATGTTAGTTGTATTGTTATAGTAAATCTAACAATAAATACATGTCAAAAACAAATACAAAAAATACATGCAGAAAAAGTACTTTTGAAAAATGTGCAAAGTGGATAAGTAGATATCAAAACTTAATTAAAACAAAAGTTAATCATTTTTGTGAGCAAGTTAAGAAGTAACTAAACTCCTAATGCCATACTGAGTCTAGAAAGAAAGACCTAAAAAAGGAATGCTTTAAAATTTGTGATGATTTTTCACGAGTTGCTGTACAAATTGCAACAGGATATTAACTGCTAAAATGTTTATAACTTACAATTATGAGAATTACTGTACATTGTTTAGTACAGCAAACATAATAGAATTGCTAAGATAGCAGTAGTGAATTTGATCACTACAAATAAAAAGCATCTACAAAGTGTTTATGAGATTAAGCAGTAAAGTTAGAGATATTGTACAAAGTATCTTAAAACAACTCACCAAAAGAGGAAGGAATTTGGCTGGGGGTAAATGCAGAGCCATAATATCGAGGGCCTAAAAAATACAATAAACATTTTATACAGGGGTTATAACAGGTTTTAAGGTGTACAAAAGTGACTAATCGAACAAAAAAGGTGACAATAAGTGACAAATAACAATATTGTCAAAGATATTCAAGTATAAAGATAGAAAAGAAAAAGATCCTCCCCAGCCACCCTTATCTTTTTCTTTTCTTTCTTTTGAAAGGACATTTATTTTCTTCATTTAAAAAGCAATATTATTTTAAAACGATATTAACAACAAAAAAAACGTGATAATGATTTTTAGATATGTTGTTCATTTTTGACATAGATTGAAGAACTTCTTCCTTTTCTTTAAAAGATTGTTTGATATTTTTTTGTTCAAAAAGTTTGAAATTAATTTTTTTTTCTTCAAGAATGTGCATTTTTTAAAGAATCTCAGTCTGAAGAACTGGTCCCAGTAAACATTAATAGGCTTCATTCTAGATCTGTCTTCCTTAAATTCTCTTTGGAGTAATTTCGACTCATCCAGTAGTATGTTTGCTGGGACCTCCCATGACATCGCTCTTGCAACTTCTAATACATGTCGTACACTCTCACCACTGAGTCTCTCAAGAGGACCAAGACAGGATAAACGTTTAAGAAGAGACGAACTGAAGGAGAACTTCTTCAAAAGATATATCTTCCATTTCATCCATCTTCAAAACTCGAATGAATTCCTCTTGTAGATCCTACTCAAAATTGTTCTTATCAACAATTCAAGTTGCAAATGAAGGTTATGTATTAGGGGTTCCTTTTTCAGAAGAAATTTGGTCACATGATGAAATATACTTGCACTTGATACGACAAATATCAACTCAACCTTCATAGTTTCACTTCAAAGTAAATGAACAATTTTCATATGGTCTGGTCTTGTATCATGTTTGGCTTCTTTATTGGAATAAGTGCGAAAGCACAAATGCAGTGCGAAAGTAGTCAAGGAAATACTTTCGCACTGCAATCCACTGTTCAAGCAATTTTTCAGCAGCAGGCTTTAGGCTTAGCCACCTACTTGAACAATGCTTCATGAAATAATGAGTGGGAAATTTCAAGTCTCCTTGAATTTGTTAGTATGTTGAAAAACGCTTAGGCCACTGATTAAAAAATCTGTGAATAGAAAAAACTAGTTCAGACACACCTTCCCCAAGCACTTTTAGACCTTTAAGAAAAGCACTATGTATTGTGTGAATATTACATGTCCCAATGATAATTAGTTCTTTTCAGGTAGAAAAGTAATGAGTCATTAATCTTTTAATAAACTGACATTGGGTTTATCTGAGCCAATCATGAGCAGTTGAGATTGTGGAAGGGATAACTCACTCAGAGCTTGCAAAATCTTGTTACATAAAATATCTGCTGCTCCAGATCCAATCTAAAATGTCTTTAAGTGTACAAAAACGATTTTACCTTGTTGATCTGACCAAAATCTCACACCAGTTAAAAATGTACTCTTTCACACCAAGTTCCGTAATTTTCAAGGACTTTCAAGTGCCCCGAGTTCGAAAGAAAAAAAATTCAAGGACTTTTCAAAGACAGTGGGAATCATGCCTCAGGTTGCCATCATTGGGGCAAATAAAAATACCAAAAGAAATTGCAGGCAAATTTTTTTTAATCTCATTTGTTTTTCACAAAAAAAAAACATGAGCACAAAAAATTTCAATTTTTCAAATTTAAAAACATCTAACTCTTTTTAGAGAAAAAAAAAAGGATTTAAAAAAATTGTGCTTGTCTAAGTAAAATTTAAACACCTGAAAATGTGACAAAATTTCAAAAAGTGACTTGTCATAAGCCCTGATTTTATATTAAATTTTACAATGGCAGTACTCACAACAAAATACTATCCAGGAACAAGGAATTTTAAAAATTTGATCTAAAATTAAATGTACAAAAGTTGCATAAACGTTTAAAGATAACACGTCTCCTTTTAAACCCTACTTGATCAGAAATATTAGTTGATCAGATACAAATTGAATTGGCTGAAGCACAAAATGTGCTTATTAAGTATGAAACAGTAACTTTAGATCTTATGAAATTCAAATTGAAAATCTTATAAATATTTTCTTAATAGGCTTTACATGACAATCTAACAACCAAAGATTCTAATGTTTTCCCAGAAATATATTTTTTCTTGGAGAGTATCTGATATAGAGACTAGCCACTGTGTGGCCAGCACAGCATTGCCTGTGAGAGTTCTTTTCGTGGGGTCAGGTTTGACAACTGCTTGCCAACCCCAGTGAATTCTATGTTTTCACATTTGGTTTGCTTCACAAACAAACTCCACGAGCTCCATGATGGCAGTTATCAACAACATAAATCAAAACACGCTAGAATCGGAAAACTTGGTGTGATTCCTAAGGCAATTCAGATGGAAAACGCCTTGTTTTTACTTTCTGACGTCACATTTCGGAGGAAAAAATGAATGGTGTGAAAAAAACTAAATTCATTAAAAAAGGTTCTAGATGAAAATTTGGACACTATACAAAAATTGAAAAAAAATTAGGACTACATAAGTGCAAAATTTCATTATTGTAAGTGCCATAGATTCATCAAGACACTGTGCATACAGAGACAGACACTTCCTCTTGTAATAGTAGATATCTGGGGGAGATAAAGCATGTGTAGTCTGAAACATTTTCAGAAATGTTAGCAGGTAGCAGTTGTAGCTCAATTTCAATATTTTGTCCTCAATGCCAAATGGTATTGGTTACTGATAGGATTGCTGATGATGCAGACTTAAGCATTTGGATTCTGTTTGTATAATTCAATATAAATAATCCCATACAAAAATAATCCAGGTAAGTTATTTAAAAGTGTAAACTTCAACTACACAGACCTGTCCTGCAGCTGATGGCAAAGACAGCTCAATTTCATCATCATCATCTTCATGGTCAGTATCTCCTGGGCAAGGATTACACATCAATGGAAAGAACACTTCTAGAATTGGTTGGACTAATCTTTGCTTCATAACAGTCTAGAAATAAGAAAAAGAGCAAATTGCATGAACTGTATATTGAAACTTAATAAGCTTACAGAATCTAAAAGAAATACAAGCTTTAAGACAAGATAAACATGAAAGCAAAAATTGTGATTTACCTTTTTCTTCATTCGTATTAAATAGGATATGATGTTTACTGCTTTAACTCTGAGATCATGTTCAAATTTGTCTGATGCAGCCATCTGTGGAATCAAAATTGTATGATTGTAACAAGTTTGTACATGGTTTAAAAAATGTCTTAAAATTAGAACTAGAAAAATAATTTATAAAATTAGCCAGTAAAAAAGAGAAGCAGCGTCGAACGATAACATTTTATGAAACATAATTATTATAAAGAGATAATAAAGGTTTAAACAGCCATTCTGAAAATACGAAGTTAATATGAATGTAAGGTTCCATCCCAAAGAGGGCGAAAATTACATGCCCTGGTAAAGCACTTGGTGCGCGTAGTAGCAACCTGTTAGGGAGGTGAAGAAACCGGTCTGAAAGGCATTCTTTTTTCTTGGTAAGCGGTCTAAGCTCTCTCTTTCTCGAGGAGACTAGCATGTTTCCAGGGCCCTAATTCGCCGGCATGGCATATTTGCTAACCCTTAAAATCTTTACTCTAATGTCTTTTCTCTCCCACTAATCTTAAAGTTTTAGTGGATGCATCCCTGGGTATTGTTATTACTTTCTTTATTATCATTGTTATTGAATTGTGCAGGGTTGGCAACCTTTTCTGAGCAGCTTCAGGAGCAATCTCATAAAATTTCAGGAGTTTTGAGGTTGCTTCAGGAGCAACGTGAAAATAAGGCCAAAAATGAAAGACTGGCATATTTTTCTTTAAAAACAGTCATAAAATTCCCAATTACAACCTTTTAGCACACACATATATAAGGATAAAAAATTACATTTATACATAAAAGGTTTTATCTTTAAACTATAGAAACACAAAACCAATACACAATTTCCCTGAAAGTGAAAATTTTCCCCTTGTCATAGGGGAAATTTCCCTTTTCCCTGCATTGACTCGATTTTCGGAGTGAACCATACAATATGTGGAGTTGTGGGTTTTCGATGTTTAAGCGGAGAAACTCCGGAAGTTCCGAAGAAATTGGCAACTCTGAATGTGTATATTATTATCATCATAACCAAGATTCTTGTAATCCAGAGTAACAAATAAACGCACGTGTTTGTATCACCACAGATCTGCTCCTTGACTTTTGATAGTCGAATAGTCTCGAGTTAATTTTCTTCATCTCTCACCATTACAGAGGGTGTATTTTTACTGTACTGAACATTGAATATTTTAGTACAGCATAAAAATACTTGAATGTAAAACAATTTTGTAAAAGTAAAAATGTGTTTTCTTTTTTAATAAGTAGCATTTGCAAACTATATTTGATAAAACTATAAATTTAAACGTTTGGCAGTTAATGGAGTAACATGTACTGCTATGCTTGAAAACCAGGAAAGAATTAAAAAAGGCAATCAAATAAAATCTTAGAAACGATACGTTATACTACTAAATTGAATTATAGAAACAGAACATATACAACAAAAATTAGCAAGTAAATATACATACTTCAAGACCTAAATCAATTAAACTTTTCAAATGAGGTGCAAGTACTGAAATTTCAGATTCAACAAGTTCATCAAATATTTCTAAACATTCACAAGCCTTTTCCTGAAAACAAGAATTTTAAATTAGTCAAAATTTATTCAAAGATAATCAAGATAAAAGAATCTCAAAATGTATTACTCATCAGCAATTTTGACACACATTTTTCTGGCTAAGGTTTGACACTTTAAGAACTTGGTAGAAATATTACATTTTTGATGCTAAAAAATTAATTTCAGAATCACATATTTTACTTACTTGATCATCAGCTGCAAGAAGTTTGATGATAACAATAATATTGGGCACCAAAGATTGAAACAAATTCTAAAAAGAAGATTTGGTTTAGAAAATCATTTAAAAAGTAAAGACCAAATTAAAAAACTTACAAATGTAATATACAAATAAAATTACAAAAACACCACAAACAAAATCACAGATTTAACATAAAGAATACGATTTAATCAAAATTAAGTTTTTTTTTTTAGTTTTCAACAATTACTGGATTATAATTGAAATTAACCCTATAAATATTAATTGTTCGTGGAAACAATCAACTATCATCTCGTTTTGATTTCAAAAGAGTTTAAAAATTATCTTTAAAACTTGAAAGCAAATACAAAATTAATTTTTAGCAGGGTGTAAAAAAATCAATTAATCGGATTTATTTGATTTAAATCTGATTATTTTGATTTAAATAAGATTTTTCTATTTAAATTTCTGCAGGCCCTAAACACTGTTTATATAATAAATATATATAAATTTGTTAAATAAAAAATTGAGTTTGTGACATGGTAAATCAATATTTACTTAACATTTATTTAACTTTAAAACACAAGTTGACATCCTACATAGTTTTTTTTTGAGAAAATTACAGCATCATGTTAACAAATTTATCAGCAAGTGTGAGTGAAAGACCTAAACTATAGCCTGAGAAGTAGAATAGAACTCAGAAATAATCAGACTATAGTAAATTCTGATTAAAAAAAACTGCCAAGCAACAATAATAATTGGATTTTCACTCAGTTTTAATTCATATAGGATCTTTCTTTTTTACTGCTGACATTTTAATGGCTGTGTGTGAAAATGTATATTGCTACTCTTTTAATCTCTATTGTTAACTACAAGAATAAGCAAACACAGAGGTTCCCAAACTTATCCAAGTGGTGGCACCCTTAAAATAATTATAATTTTCTCACAGCACCCTCGTCATCATGTAATATTTATCTGTGGATCTTATTACATATATATACACATTTCATATTTGTAGCACTTTGAAAAAGAAATTAGAGAATTAAGAACATAAACATAATTAATGCAACTAGTATTTAAAATTCACACACAAACATTTAAATTTTACTTAATAAGAAAACATAGGTTGGTGAAAATATAAATAAAACAAATAAAGTTAGAATTAACCTTCATCATGCTCTTGGTAGGGGTGTGAACCGATTTTTGATAAGTGAACTTAGCCCTTTTCCTGTTGCTTAGAAATAGCTTAGATTGGAGGTTACGGCGCTTCCCAGCACCTCTCTACGCGGCACCCCAGGGTGCTGCAGCACACACTTTGGGAGCTAACTAACAAATGCCTCAAAAACTTTACCAGTATATAGTATATTCTAATAATTTACAACTGGCTGTTGCAATCTTTTATCATATGCAGTAATTGACCCAGTTCCCTCTGAGCTGGGTGTAACCATAAGTGCTGAAATCCCCATGAGTGCAGAAAAATTAAAGCATTTGACCACTTTTGTCATTTTCCTATGGTGTATTTACTTAGTTATAAAAATGTAAGATTAGTTGTGATTTAAATCTTGACACCCTGATTTTTAGTGAATATCTCTAAAAAGAATTAGCACAACTGTCCACAATTTTATACAAAAAACAGCAATTTTAGAAAGACAAAGAAAAGGAAAGGCATAAACTTACCAATTCTTCTGTTCCAATGCTGCATACCATGTGGGTTAAGGCTCTGAAATCAGGTAAACATTAGACTGTCAATAAATATATAACAAATTCTTCAGATATAAAATTTAAATCCTTTAAAAAGGGTATAATAAGAAATATAATTAAATCTTATGACATATTTTATAACATATACTGAAGTAAAATAAGATATTTGTTATTGTTGAGTCAACAACAACAAAAAAGAATTTTCACAAACAAATATATAACATTTTAAAAAAGCATTCCTTACTATGTGAAGTTTCACTTTTAATTTAAATTAGAAGTCACAACCCGACTTTCTAGAATGAAGAAACTCTACTAATATTTTAATGAAAGATTACGATATAAAAATGCTTACAGTATTGTATAGTATGGAATATTAACACTGGATGTATCTGTGAGAGTTTTTTGAAAGATGCTTAACAGACCCTTGAAATGTGGTTTCAGTTTGGGTCCTAATGCTTTTGCAATAACACTCAAAGTGTAGAGAGCAATCTAAAAAAAAGAATGAACACATCAATATTTTTTTATGAAATGCATATTATTTTAAATGAAAAGATTAGATGCTATCACAAACTAGCTTAGCACGGAATAAATTTCCCATAAAAATAGTACATGGGCAAACATTTATATAAAACTGCAAACGAATACCTTCAAACAGCTAATATTTGTTCTCAATAGTAATTAAAATCTGCTGTCTGTTCAAAGTGGACTGCAGTCAACTAAACATTTTCATAGAACCCTCGGCAAGTGTAGCATTTATCAATGGCTAACTCTTGCTTTACAGTTGCTTTTTAATTTACTGTTTGGCAACAAAATTTTAGAAAAAATGTTCCTTAATATTTCCTTGATTCTTTCTCACAAAAATTTCTGATTTTACAATTCCCTTAAGAAATGTTGTGATTGATATTAATTTACAGTATCACACAATATTTTTAAATATTAAGGGTCAAATGGGGTAAAGGATAAATCTCCACAAAAATTTTGTATTTTTTCTGTAGATATTTTAATTGTTATTGTTGGAACCCTTACAATAGCAATTGGAAAAAAAAAAAAAAAAAAATTAAATGCACATATATAT
The DNA here is from genome assembly GCA_947359465.1 of Metellina segmentata. Taxonomy (NCBI): domain Eukaryota; kingdom Metazoa; phylum Arthropoda; class Arachnida; order Araneae; family Tetragnathidae; genus Metellina; species Metellina segmentata. The sequence goes on along the minus strand of OX375877.1, from coordinate 95,326,038 downwards.
AAAAAAAATTCTACAAAAATGTAATTGCAAACAAAAAATATTTATTTAATACACAAAAAAACGCCATCAGTTACAAAAACTTCAAATTGTACACCACAAGTTGTATCGCTAGCCTCACAGCAAAAAGGACGCTGCAGCAGCGAAAAAAAAAAAAAAAAAAAGGCGGTTTTTGCTGTGTTTAAAAAATTACCGACATCAGGGTTCTTTATTCTAATTACTATTTTGGCAAATATGACTTATTTGATTCATGAAAGCACTCTGAATCGCATAGCTCTAAATAGGAAAAACCATAAGTGTCCATTTAAATACTCAAAATTTCCCCGACTTTTTTTAAATTTGGAGATGTCCCCTGATTTTTCCAGGACTAAAGTTCCATGATTTCCTGGTTCTGTTACCACCCTGATTTATGTTTTGATATCACCAGTTTCCATAAAAACAATTTTAAAATATGCATACTTCTCTGTCTGTCACATTGTTACTGCGGATGCTTTGGTTCAAAATGTTCATCAACTCTGGCCACTTCCCATCAGAGAGATCGTGCTTAGCAATGGCAGCTATTAGTTCGGCAAGTGCATTTCTAACAGTTTTCCTAAATATGGATAGATAAAAATATATGAACTTTTTATCATTTATATGGGTTGGGATAGATTAATGAAAAATAAAAAATACAGTACTCATTATCTTTGATGTAAGCTTCTAAGATTGTGTTCTTCAGACTGAAATAGAGAAAAATCAATGTTAATATTTTGTAAGCACTAATACCGCTAATACTCGAGTAAAAAATATTCAGGTCAAAATTATAAAACTTGGGGTGCTGTAAATGAAAACAAATTTTTAAATAAAATTGAGTGTTAAATAAAAAAATTTAGATATTTTCATTATCAAACATATATAAAGCAGTTTCTCCATTACTTATTCTGATCAATAAACTTGATTGTGTGTTTTCATAATTATGTATTATAAATGAATTCTGATTTGATATGATTTTATGTGTAGGCATAGATGAATAAATTATCTATAATGCATTGTCATCTAGTTGATTCTCATCATTCATAAAATACTTAAAACCAGCCTCTTAGTACAAAACTTATGAACTAAAACTGTTCAAATCAAAGATCACATTTACCCTTGTTGAACATCTGGGGGTATTTTCTTCCAGTGCTTCATTTTCAAAATTCTTCTTCGTGCCAACAGAGCAGCATACCGCCGAACCTGCGGATCTGCAGATTGTGTCATGCAACTGCATAGTGCAACTAAAATACTTGGATCTTTAAAGCAATCTTGGATTTCTCTGAAACCCTAGCAAAGAAAAATATTTCAGAAATTGATTCTTTAAAAAGTTAAGCAAAAAGCAGACAGATAAAATAAATATTTAGATATCTATACTTAAGGTCCTTCTCTTAATTATGCAGAATACTCTACAGATAGGAAATAAGTCACACAAGCACAAATGGGATGCTCTGAATTTTCTGATTTGGATTTATGCACTATATACATGCAAAATAGTATTGCCATTATGGGCATAGTATAATTTTCATGTAAATGCTAAATTTGGTTTATTTTATATATTGATAGCTTTTATGCTCATATGAACTTTAGATTTTGTCACTGTTAACAGCACAAGACTTCAGGTATGTGACTTTAAAAATTAAATGTTTTCCTTTCAATATTCTACTGAATATTACACAATTTCAGCAAATGAAATGTCCAGATACTGCTTCTAAAGGGGGAGAGGCAGCATATATAATCTTTTATTAACTTATAAAAGATTATACATGCTGCCTCTCCCCCTTTAGAAGCAGTGTCTGGACATTTCATTTGGTGAAATTGTGCAATATTCAGTAGAATAAAATTTAAATGTTTTCCTTTCAATAAAGTCACATTCCAAAGTTATGTACTGTAGACTGTACACATCAGTGCAACATAGTGTAGCAAAATAAGAGTTTTTGCAGTAGGAGGCAGCAATCGGTTTCTTAATTTAGAGTGAATGAAAGAAAAAGAGGAAAACATTCTTTCCAATCCTGCAGAACTTGAAGGGGAGTTAAAAAGCATTTCGACATACCTGTAGAGCTCTTCAGGTATGCACATTAAAACACCTTAGGGTGTCTACTTAATTTCTGCAGGTCCATTTAAGGACTTTTTAAAATAAATGCATGATCAGATTTTTTATTATGCGAGTTAGATGCAATTATACTTGAAACTCACTTTTTTTATTGCTTAGTCTAATCTTGAGAAAAGAGAACTCTAGTAACAAATTTCAGCTTCAATAAGCTATTTTTTAAATAAAAATTTAAAAATAAAGACAAACCACAAATCATGTCCAAGTAGATGAACATTAAACAAATACTCTATATCAGGCCTCGAAATAGATTTTTTAATACAGGTGCACCTTGTGCACCCAAGTTTTTAAATTAGGTGCACTGAGTGTACCTAGTGGAAAAAATTAGGTGCACAATTTTATTTTCATATGCACAGTGCACCCGGGTATTTCGAGCCCTGCTCTATATCATATTCATTATTTGTGTTTTCAGAATACTTGAAATTTTTAATAAAAATTGAAGGGAAAAAAATTAATTTCTTAAAAACATTTCATAATGTAAATTTTTTATTTTTATGTTAAATGGCATCAAATGAAGTTGGTAAAAAATTGATACATCAATTTGTATATTTAAAAAAACTCCGAATGTGGTTGGATAGGGGTAGTTACACCATTTTAATTTTGGTTTCAGTTTACATAACTTCTTTGTCTAATTGTTCAATTTCATCATCTGCACTTCCATCCACAAATGGACTTTATTTTTGATAAATAAAGAGGAGATAAATTTTCGGAACGATATATGATTTCGGGACCAATTTTCTGTTTTCGGGACCAGTAGACACCATGACTACACAATACCAGATTAACAGAAATCAGATTATTCAAAAGACATCACAATAGTTTCCTAGTGCTATTACTTAAAATTTGTTTCAAATGCTGTTAACACTAGTATCATCTATGGTCATTTGTTTCTTAGTGATTAAAAATGGTAAAAGAACATTTGAACATCACTATTAATGAAATGAGGGTAAAATCTACGCTTTTCTTGGACAAATAAAGGCAATTGTTTCTTCACTTTCATAAATGATTCATCATGTGCTAAAACTTATCGGGAAACTAGATTTTTGTAAGAAATCATTATTAGTTATCTTGTCATTATTAACACTAGCCGGCTGAGAGAAAACGTGGTCGGCATTAGTCATGCGCCACGTCCTTGGGTTGACGTTTACAGCAAAACATTGAGTATTTAGTGACCAAAATTAAACTCCAAAGATCAGATTGAAAAACAGAAGGCAATAGTATACCTGAACTTGGCCTTCATTTGTAGTATTATGAAGTAATTTAAGAATCACGTTCTCGAGGGAAGCAGCCATGTTTACAAATTTGATATTAAAGAAAGAAGAATATGTTGCCAAGAACTAGGCAGAAACCGAGTTGTAGAATTCCTGACAAAAACTTCAGATCTTAGTTCTGCTATGCGACGGTAGGGTGATAGTTGAATTTTCGACAGGGAGGTACTTAATAAACGTCAACTAGAACAACACAAGAGTCCCAAACGAAAAGATCCGAAGACAACCACTATCAGAATACGAAAACACCTTAATTGGCATCACAGTGTCCATACTTCCACACCACGTCAACGTGAGGGTATTTGAGGCCACGACAGAGTTAGCGCGCACCAGATCCGTGTATACGACGGTCTTTGCCTGGACCAATTTTCGAACTCGTAACCTTCCGGTTGCTAAACCGTTCCTCTTCCAAAAGTGCTAGAGCGGCCCCTGAATTCACTACATGTAATGAAATATCAGACAACCGATAGAGCAATTAGTGATGGTCCGAGATTTATACCGCGAGGGAATATCATAACTCGTAATTTTGGTAATGTTTAGTTAACGTCATACAAGAGCAACACAACGGGCTATTGACGACGGTCCGGGATCAATCCCTTAAGGGAAAAATTCGAGGACAACACCACGTAATTTAGAACCACGGTCAGATGACGAGGCAACATCTGAGCTGGCACCCCACTCTCAAAACTTCCTGGCCGTCCAACCGGTATAGTGGTTGAGGTGTTAGCCTCTAGAGCGGAAGGTTCCTGGTTCGAATCCTGGTCCGTGCATGGATGTTTGTAATTGTATGCCTTTCGGACAAGATTTTCGGACACGGACTTTTTATGGATGTTTGTAATTGTATGCCTTTCGGACAAGGACTTTTTATGGATGTTTGTAATTGTTTGTACTTTCGGCCACGACACATTTAAGATGCACCAGCCGCCTCTGCACCATACGCTTAAAAACATCCATGCCCTGACAGTATTCGAACTTGAAACCTTCCGATCTTTTTTTTATTTTTTATATATAGTTAACGTCGTACTAGAGCAACACAACGGGCTATTGACGACGGTCCGGGATCAGTCCCTTAAGTGAAAGATCCGAGGACAACACTTCGTAATTTTGAACCACGGTCAGATGACGAAGCAACACCTGAGCTGGCACCCCACTCTCCAAACTTCCACGCCAACCCAACGTGAGGACTTTCGGCCACGACAGATTTAAGGTGCACCAGCCGCCTCTACACCATACGTTTACAAACATCCATGCCCGGACCCGGATTCGAACCAGGAACCTTCCGATCTAGAGGCAACACCTTAACCACTATACCGATTGGTTGGCTTAATTACCATAACTGTCTTGTGTTTGGCACGGCATGGCCAAATATAGCCCTTTAATCTGAAAAATTCAAACAATTTTTTTCGATATACATGGACAAACTGAATGACGTTAGAATTTTACAAAAGCCCTTTGTTGTGCTCCAGTGAGAGTTAATTAAATACCTTACCTAACCCCCAATCTTCGAATAGGAAAGATCATCCGCAGGAGTATTCAACATCTTACTAGAAATCGTGTTTTTTACCTAACAAATGAAGACCTATATTGTGTTTCCTTTAGTATAGCGTAGTATGTACTTTAGTAAGTAAAGCATAGATTCTACTTCCGCTATTCCAATGCTCTCGAATTTAAAAATTGAGTTTATCGCCATTTCGATAACATTTGATACTTAATTTAAGTGGAGTTGACCAATCATCAATCATATTACCAGTTCGAATTGATTCTTTTGAATTTTTATCGGCAAAGTGCTGAAATCGTATAAGCTGATACGATTAAGGCCCGGTGCACACATCCGGTTTTTCAACGTGCGGCGCCGTTGCGGCATCGAAGCAAACTATGCACACATAACCGTGAAATGACGCAAATTCTCATTTCGCGCCATTTGCGATAAATATTCTGTCGAAGAAAAGTGTTTATTTCGCTTGGTGTAAAAAAAAAGAATGTTTTGTTACAAAATAAGACGTACTGGATGCAACCATTTATTAATTGTTATTTATATTCCATTTATGTATGAAAACGTAAACGTGAAAGATTTCTATGTATGGAGTCAGATTAAATAAAGTGTATTTTTGTAGAAAGCGATTGAATAATTTGATTCAAGGAGAGTCTCGTAACTCCAATCAATCTTTCCATGAACAAGAATGTATACCCATAAAAAAAAAGCGACTCACCCGATCGCTATTGCACAATTTACATCACAGAACAAAACGGAAGGTAGCAATCGATAGGGATTAATGTTTTCTACAAATATCAATATTTAAAATTTGTCTAAGGGGCCGTCTTCATATTAAATTGGGTGCTTGCTCCGATAATTTCAATACGAACCCCATCTTTTGTCACAAATTTGGATTCTAAACACAATTTCCGTTGAAAATAACTAGATCGGAAGGTTCCTGGTTCGAATCCGGGTCCGGGCATGGATGTTTGTAAACGTATGGTGTAGAGGCGGCTGGTGCACCTTAAATCTGTCTTGGCCGAAAGTCCTCACGTTGGGTTGGCGTGGAAGTTTGGAGAGTGGGGTGCCAGCTCAGGCGTTGCTTCGTCATCTGACCGTGGTTCAAAATTACGAGGCGTTGTCCTCGAATCTTTCCCTTAAGGGACTGATTCCGGACCGTCGTCAATAGCCCGTTGTGTTGCTCTAGTACGACGTTAACTAAAAATTACCATTACCATTACCGTTGGAAATAAAAAAAAAGTAATCAATTTTATTGGATTTTTACCGATTTGTAAGTGTTTGAAAATTTGATCTAATGTTAAATTGGTGTTTCACGTTTTTTGTTATACTTGCTAAAAACATTAATTTTTCTTAGAAATTGTGTTTCCATCCTTTGCTACGAAAAAGCCAAACACAATCTTTAAACATTTTATTTATCAAACTAAATTTACTATTTTTTATCAATTATGAAATTAATATTCATAAAAATTATGAATAGAAACATGGGCATATTTGGACACCACGTGATTTAAGTGTTACTGAAGCATCGGAATTCCAAATTTCAGCTCATTACGTACATAATTAGTAGCGCAGTGAGACAGTTTGCAAAATTCGATTATTATTATCGTTATTCGGGATTGTTAACAAAGTGTAAACAAAAATTTCCGCCAACAGATCCTGGGATTCAATCAGAATGGATTCTGACTTTTATGCACCATTTTAATGGACTCCATACCAAGGCGCCTGCAACAGGTCATTGACTGCGACGGCCACTACACGTCTTTATTAATATTTATAATGTGATTGAACTCAGAAAATTTATATGCTCCCTCAACGGTTTTTATGGATTTTCTTGTTCAATTTTACGCGCGGCGTTTTATATTATTTTTTCATCAAATCCGCCTGAAATTTTGTGTAGAATCTAAATTTGTGATAAAAGATGGGGGTTCGTTTCGAAATTATTGGAGAAAGCGTATAATTTAATATGAAGACGGCCCCTTAGACAAATTTTACATTTTTAACCCGGGGATTATCGTTGATCCGCGGTTTAACTCGTACTAGTGAATACGACCGTTTGCGGGTTAATTAAGTAACTTTCAATGAGCATGTTGCAGTTAAATGTTTTACTGATGCTGAAAGTAAGATATTTTTCGATAACTTCATTCGTCGATGATTGGTAATTATTAGTTAACGTCGAACTAGAGCAACACAACGGGATATTGACGACGGTTCGGGATCAATCCCTTAAGGGAAAGATCCGAGGAAACACCTCGTAATTTTGAACCACAGTCAGATGACGAATCAACACCTGAGCTGGCACCCCACTCTCCAAACGTACACAGATACCCAATTTGAGGAATTTCGGTCACGACAGATTTAAGGTGCACCATACGATTACAAATATCCATGCCCGGGTCTTTAATCGAACCAGGAACCTTCCAATCTGGAGGCTAAGAACTTAAAATATTCCTGTTTCTATGGACATAAATTATTACTTCCATTCTCTAAATAATATCTCCGTTCAAAATTTCTTTTTGTTTGCTTCTTTGTTCCTGCGATGAAAAATGTATTTTCCCATTTCGTGTTTTAGTCTTTTTTTATTTCTATAGATGACGCCACTTAACACATTCAGGCTGCAGTTATGAACTTTTGTGCGGTTGTGTTGGGAACATTTGAATTCTTTAAGAAATACATTTCATGGATATGGTTTGTTATTCCGATAGCAGTTTAAATAAAAGTGTTATTGAAAATCAAAAATATTAACAGTTTTGGATAAATGTTATTGTAAAAATTATCAGTGGAACAATTTAAATTGGCTTAGTTTTAGATTAAAAAAATGGACATTTATGCACAATATTTGGACCTAAACAACATGAAATAAAAAGTTGAAATTAACAAATTATTAAAAATCACGTAAAATTATGTTCGCATCATCAGGACAATCACAAGGGAAGATAAAAATTATCATAGAAAAGAAAATCTGAGACAATCCGAATATAATTTTAGAGGTAAAAAATATTGAGTCACCTTTGAGAGAGTGAATGAGATGCAATCGGAGAGTACGTTAAGAAGCTAATTTTGTAGCATGACAGTTGTGAACTTTTTACCATATACTTGATTGGAAATAAAAATTCATTATTACTTAAAAAAAATGCAAATTGCTGCGTTATATTTTTGACTGTTTATATATTTCATGCTATATTACATTTGAAAGAGTTTTGTAATAATAATTTTGTCTCATAACACATGCTTTTTATTATAATGTTTTATCGGCAGCAATAATCTTTCTTTGGAAATTTTTTTTAATGCAAGCTTGTTTTCCTTTCGCAACATGCTATGCCGATATATTCGTAATCCTTTTCAGTTTGTATTCTTCTAGCTCTTTTGCTCTAATCGTTTGTAGTTTTAATTTCAACTTCCGTTTTCGGAATATAACGCATCAGAATTCTGTTTGGCAACAAGTCATAATTTTGATGTTACATTCTTTATTCTTGCTTTTCTGTTGCTGCTATAGCCTGGTACTGGAAAGTTCTTGTGGAAGGGTTTTGTGTCTCGCAACATGAAATAATATACATATCGAGAAGTTTATACTCATTATAAATGGATAAAGTATGAAATGTGAGTAATGACATTGCCATCAATAATATATTAGCAGATGAGAAATTTTATCGCAGATGCTATGCCCGGCTCTACTCGTAATAATTAAAAAGACGGGAAAAAAACGAAACGAGTGAAGGATGAGAAAATAAGGTGGCTCCACTTCTCATCGGTGTCTAGTTAAAAATCAAGCTTAATAACAGAGTATAATACCTATAGCCCCCTCGTGCCCATGAAACCGGATTCTTTATCAAGGGCAGCTGCTTTTTTAACTTCCAGATAATGCCCTTATCAGCATCCTGCGATCAGCAGCTAACGCCCTGCTAAGCCCGAGCGCTTCTGAGCAAACATAATCTGCATTCTATTTATAAATTCGGCGGAAAAGTCAATCTGCTCGAAAGATAAGGACCGGAGCTCTCTCTCTCTGTGCCTCGTAACAGAACGCCGGATCCGTTAGATATGTGTTTCGTTTTCCCTGGAAAGAGATAAATTGCCCGGCCTGCTAGATAGCGCAGTTGCCGTTCAGTGTGGGTTGACTGAGATGAAGGGAGAGCGTGGAGTGGATGTTGGTTTATATAAATTAACGCAGCAATCGTCCTTGCAAGCATTTGGGACGAGATGCGGCGAGAGGATTCATTTGTTCTGAAGTGGTGAGCGTTTCCGATCTTGAGAGCGAATGTACCGAAAAGGCAGTGATATAACTAGGAAGACAAAAAGCGTCCACAGGACAGACATTGCCAAATATCGCATGTTCAGATACCAATAAGGCCCGGTGCACACATCCGGTTTTTCAACGAGCGGCGCCGCTGCGGCACCGAAGCCCAACTATGCACATATAACCGTGAAGTGACGCAAGTACTCATTTCGCGCCATTTGCGAATAAATATTCTATCGAAGAAAACGTGTTTGTTTCGCTTACTTGGAGTAAAAAACGTATATTTGCAAACAAAATAGACGTTACTGGATACAACCATTTATCAATTATTATTAATATTCCATTTACTTATGAAAACAAGGTACATGAGACCAGAGAAGCGTATGCGGCGCCGTGAGGAACTGTGGTGGAAATCGCACGCAAGTTGGACGTGCGTCGCCGCAAAGTCCCTGGACGCATGTGTGCACTACTCTATTGGATCTAATGTATCTCAGATCGCATTTGCGTTGCCGCAGCGGCGCCGTACGTTGAAAAACCGGATGTCTGCACCGGGCCTAAATGAGCTCAAAATACACAAGTGGCAGTGTCATTATTCCGGCTCCTTGGGGTGCGAAAGCACCAAAGAAACGTATTTCCTTAGTGGACCGGTAGTCCACTGGCAAGAATAAAGGATTAGCAACCGGAGAGTTGCTAGTTCGAAACTAGGTTCAACCAAAGACCATCGTGTACGAGGGGATTGTGTACGTTAAATGTCTTAGCCTGTAATGTCCTCACGTTGGCATGGTGTGGGAGTTTGGAGAGTAGGGTGTCAGCTCAGGTGTAGACCGAGTCATCTGACTGTCGTTCAAATTTACGAGGGGTTTTCCTAGGATCTTACGGAAACACACCTTCTACATTTAGATTTTCTAAAAATGCCTCTCAAAGTGTAGGGTGATTCCTTGAATAGCTTTGTACGGTATCTTTGTAGTGTTTGTCTTCTAAATATTTGGAGCCCCACGCTAACCCGGCTGGAAGAGTGACGGATTAGGAACCGGAGGGCTGAGAGTTCTAAACTTGATCCAATCAAAGATATTCTAATTCCCTTGTTTCTTCGTCCAAAACGGCTTCTACAACCGAACCTACTGAAAAAATATACGAGAATCGACTAGGTTACCGCTGATTTTAATCTTCCAAGTGGTTTGGAAGAGATATCTCGTGTATCAAGATCTGACTAATTTTGCTAATGACGAGATATTTCGTCATCAAGATATTGACGATTTTTTGATGAAGAGATCATGATCTGGTCAGTTTTCCTCTAATGATGAGATATCTGGTCCATCAAGACATGGTCAGTTTTAACCTAATCTATGAATAACGAGATGATAATTATGATATGCCTCATCGAGAAAGTACCAAAAGGATTGAACTTTCGAGCAGTGCCGTATACCTGTATACTTTGATTAGACAAAAGCAGGGGAGAGAGATTCGTGTGAGGGGATGGGAACGAAGGAAAAACGGACGAAATACTTTAAAAGAGATGTAAATTTAAAAAATTTCATCCTAATGTAGTGTTTGTGTTTCCAATAATCACAAGATTTTACAAGCTGTTTCTGACTGAGTACGTTACTAAGGAAATAGCCAATGACATTAGCTGTCAAGCATTATATTAAATCTCTCTTATCAACTGCATTATTTTCTAAAATTCTTCAATACCTTTATAATATTTCATGCATTTGTAATTAAATTATGTTGAATTAGTCTACGTATGCAGCCACGGAATAACGAATAAGGAACCCTCCCCCTTGCATTTATGGGAGAGCGTGTTACTTATAATTCAATTCATTCATTTTTCTCAATTTTTCCCTTTTCTTCAGTTGAATATTCACCTTTCTTATGACCACAGTTCATGCAGAATGTACACGATACAGGTACAGTATATTTACTGCCTTTTTGCTATAATCATTCACACTTTTCCCCTAAAAGCTTCCCCTTACGTAGAAGTTGGTTTAGTAAAGGCTCGCAAAGTAGATCAAGGTCTATTTAGTAATCAACAAGCTCGTTGAATAGTTTACCCCGTAGTTTGTAACCGACCCCTGATTTAGATAAAATTGATCGGATCGTTAATAAATGCAAATTTAGGGCAGTCATTAAAAATACATGGTTATTGTAGGTTTTATCTAATAGTTTTACAGACGACCCAGTTCCGCCAACAAAAACTACGAGAACTAATAATCGTTCACCTTATCATTGACAGATGACTTGGTTATGATATTTCTTCAGAATCTTAAAAAAAAAAGAAGAAAAAAACCCGCGATAATTATCTACATCCGAAAGTCTGTTATACCAGCAATATATTTTACAAAACGAGATTAACTCAAGATGAAAAATTCTAATTTATATTTTATCAGACGATAATTATTCAATTAAAAAAAATACTTATTTGACAATATTTTTTCAAACGATTTTTATCAATGTTTTAATTTATATATTCATCTTTATTGATATTATTTTGCTTTGTAGTAATAAAGAGGAGATAAAAACAATGAATCACACACACAATAACTGTTCCACAAAAATGTTGGTATGAAAAGATTCTTAAAATTTATTGATATATTAATATTTTAAAAATTATTAACTTTCATCACGCTTTCCTGTTCTATGTATTATCAAAGAAATGTATGCACGCAAGAATCTATAAATCGTTAGTTCACCTTCTAGGATCAATGAAAATGCTTTTAATTTCTCAAATAACAATTGCACTATCAAAAAAAAAAAAAAAAAGCGTGAAAAACATACGTTGTAAGTAAAATATATAAAATTTCGCTATTCGTTACTGATCCATCTTTTCCCTTTTTGCTTAGAAGGCATAGCATATTAAGGTAGATATTTAAAAGTTGACTAAAAATGAGTTTGTTAAAAAACTATAAAATTCTATTAACTGTTGAGGTTTGGTTTAGTTTACCGCTGTGGTAATTCTTTGTCACCTGCCTTCTAATGAAATAAACAGACCATGTCATAGAGGAGATATATTAGACTATGGACCATGTGCGCTCAGCTCTTAAAGTTATTTCTTCCTCTCTCTCGGTTTAAAGATCTTTAACATGGTTGTGGGGAAAATATGAATGAACCAACTACTGATTCGTTGATGTGATTATCCAGCTTGATTAAAAAACTAGTCTGAGCTTTGATAAAATCATCCCTAGGTATTCGTAAAACCGCGTGATTTACTCTTCTGAGATTTTACGACACGGACCACATGCTCCGTCTATTTCATTAGAATGAGATCAGCTGCAATCGAGACCGTGTAATTCTTTTTGGCGTCATTGAATGCATAGCAAGTTGCGCATCAACCTTTCTTGGGTTTGTGGGATGAGAAGTTAATAGTCTATACAAAAATCTTCGGTACACATACAACGACAAGATTTGTCTTCCTATTTCCTTGTACAACTCATACATTTTCTGTATTAAGAGGTTTAAGAGGTTGGAGTATATCGCCTTGTAAATTCCATCAATAGTGGACTCAAGGGTTGTGAATGATTCGAAATGAGTTTTAATCAGTCACACATCGTCATCACTGGGTGCGTTTCTTTTGCTGTAAATCAATATCTATGAATATGCTAATATTGTTAGCTCTTTTGAAATCTATTTATGTGAACATTACTGATTCAAAGGGTTCTTTCAGAATATTTTTGGCCTACTCTTTTCATTACGTTGTATTTCACAAAGTAATGACGTCGTGCATATTTCCTCTCACTGGAAAGATTTATATTTACTTAGCAAGTAAAATCCTTGTCGCTTGAAATTTGATAGACAACTGTATGTTGCTCATAAACTGTAAAGTATCAAAACACTCGAAGTGACAATCTACGAGGGTAGTCCCAGAAGTATTCGACCTCACAAAGAAAATACAAAATATTTTGGGGAAAATATCTTTATTTCTCTACATAGTCTTCTTTTAGATCTATACACAGTTCCCAGCAATGTTCAATAGTTTCGATACCGTGTTTATAGTGAGAATCGTCGAACTCTTCAAAATAACTATCAATTACAGACTCCACCTCTTCATTGTTGCAAATCTTTTATTACAGAGCCTTTTCTTTTTAAGTTTGGAAACAAAAAATAATCTGAGGGGGCTAAATCTGGCGAATAGGGTGCGTGAGGAAGCAATTCGAACTTTAATTCATTGATTTGGGTCATCGCGATAACGGATGTGTGAACTGGTGCATTGTCTTGATGAAACAAAACTTTATTTTCCGCTAAATGCGGCCGTTTTTTCGTGATTTCATTTCTCAAACGCTGCAATAAGTTCGCACAATACTCATCGTTGATTGTTTTTCCTTTCTGAACATAATCAATGAAAATTATCCCACGCGCATCCCAAAAAACTGACTCCATGACCTTGCCTGCAGATGGAACTGTCTTTACATTCTTTGGAGCATATTCTCCCCTTTTAATCCATTGTTTTGATTGTTCCTTCGTCTCAGGTGTGAAGTTATGGACCCATGTCTCATCCATGGTTATGAATCGACACAAAAACTCGGTTTTATTGCTGTGAAACTTCGCCAAACACTCGATTGAAACTTCCTCACGACGCTGTTTTTGTTCCATTGTGAGTAATCGCGGCACCCCTCTTACGAACAGCGTTTTCACGTCCAAATATTCAGTCAATATTCGATGTAGAGCACTTTTTGAAATGCCTACTATATCTGCTAACTCGCGCACTTTCAGTCGACAGTCATTCAATACCATTTTGTGGATTTTCTTCACCATTTCTGGCGTGGTCACCTCATTTGGTCGACCACTGCGATGTTCGTCTCGGCAGCTCATAAGGCCTCGTTTAAACTGACAGCCAATATTTTACTGTTGTAAACGAAGGATAACGGTGACCAATTTTTTCCATGTAACTTTCTCGACTGCCAAACAAATACAAAACAATGTAGCGTCGTCAAACTTCAAACTTAAGCTTTATAAGGTTGGCACTTTCTACCACAGTCATTCTTTTCAAACAACAACAGCCATCTATGCGTCAGGTAGGGTACTTTTGGGACTACCCTCGTACCACAATTTATTACTTTGGGTTGTCTCTGACCTCAAATTTTGAGTGGAAATTTATCTGTAGAAGATTCTCAAATATTTTTTATATTTACGTTTTTCCCATTCAGATGGTACTTGTTTTTTCACTAGCGAGCTCTTTGTCTCTCAATTTCTCCCATGTTCTAAGAGAACTCACTAATATTTAAAATGCCAATTTCTGATAATAAAAACTGCTTCGATGTTGAATCCTATGCAGAATCAGAGTCAATCAAATTTAAGTAATCTGACGTGGAAAAATCACGAATTTTATAACCGCTTATATAATATAAATATAAGGGTTAATTACTGACAGTCTAAGGGTGCAGTGACAGGCAATAGAAATAAATACAAAGCGGATAAGATTCGTAGGTAAATATTTTGATTTTACTTTCGGTTTGTTTTTGTTTCAAACTGTGTTGGGTGTAATCAGTTAATTTTTACAATTGACTGATGACTAAAAATTTGATCATGCCTTAAGTTAACCATGATTGAAAATTGGCAATTATTATAATTAAATGCATCAATCATTTATCATTTAATCATTAGTAATAGTCACGAAAATGTTAAATTATTTTAGTAGAGATATACAAAATTATTTCTGACGAGAAACATACGAGTCAAATGGTAGGATACCAAAATCATCATTTCATTTTGTTGGGATTTTCATCTTCTACGTCCGGGAACTTCACACAGGTACACCACATACTATACTATTTTTACTGGATTCAGAATGTTGAATGGAGGCCCAATTTAAATCAGTAGAATTTAATCAGTCATCATTACTTGTTTAAAACGTAAACTGAATCAATCATTTGAGGACGCGGAAGGACTAAAACTAATCAATCGTTACTCATTAGTCAGGATTAATTTATTAGTCATTTAGGCAGATTAAACTTTGATCTAGAACGTTCCTTTAATCCAGCAAACAAAAGAGAAATATGATCTGATTAAAAACATCTCCTCTCATGGATACTGAATTATAATTCACTAACATTTTGTATCTATCTAAGTGAAGTGTAAAGAAAACAGAATTTATAAATCAAAATAGTAAGTTTAGCAGCTACTTACTGAATATTCAACAGCATTATCCTCTTCTTGGCAATGATCCTTATAAAAAAATACTTGCCGAGAATGTCTGCGATTCATATTAATTAATCAATAACAAAAACGTCAACACGGAAACTCACGCAAAGGAAAGCAAAAAAGTATATTTATTTGAGCTGCTCGCCGGTTAAATAACAAACGATTAAATGGCGCTAAATAAAATCTAATAAGTATACTTAAATGATTAGTGTCATGAATGTATGGGGTAAATTCATTACATGGTCACTTAAAGAAATAGTGCTCAACGAATGAGCTTGAAACAGAACCTGTTCGGCTTCATATCTGAATGGAATATGTTTCATTGTTCGGGTTCCGACTCTATATAAAAAAAATGTAGTGTTCGTTTGTACATTGAATATTTTATACTCATTTCAAATTATTTATCCGTTTTGGGCACTTCTAACGTAATTTTTATCAATGTAAAAATAATCAATGTAAAATAGGTGTCTTGCGCGTTTGGTGTCTTTATGTTTACTACATCCAAACGGCTGGTTAATTTTTATGAAACTTTGCATACTGCACTTACATTTATTTAGTTGTTTTTGAGGTCTGTATTTGTGTAAGTACAAAACAAAAATTTCTACATGTTTTAATACAATGTTCTGTATTTGATAAAACATATTTTAGAGTCTAGTGAATAAACATTATTCAAGTTATCTTTTCTTTCATATTTAAGGGGGTCCGGGACACAAAAATCATCAATTTTTCGAAAAAATTTTTTATTATTATTTTAAGAAATTCTCTGTGTTTTTCTGCTTAAAATGACGTCTAAATCATGTTTTATCTTAATTAGAACTAGAGATATAATAATTTTTGTGGTGCGCTGTTTTGAAAATCTAACACTCCTGACAGTTGTTGTCATGGCAACAACATCTGTCTTTAAAACTTTAAATGCGTTTTAATCCATGATACTTTTTTTCAAGATTTCCTGTATTCAAATTGCTATAAGTCGAAAACCGATGAATTTTAAGGGTTGAAATTTGGAATATATCTTTTTCAAACATTATACTTTAATTTTGATTCAGCAAATTTGAAACAAATATTTACTTTTTAAAATATGACTTAAAAAAAAAGTACCTTAAAATTTTCAAAAATTTTCATTCAAATATTTTTTATTTTTTATTAAATTAATATCTTTTAAATTCCTGAATCAAAATTAAATTTTATAAATTTGTGAATAATTTACTGCAAGAATTTTGAAAATTGATCAAGAATATTTTGAGTTTTAGGAATTTAAAATGACCCCTCTTTTTTTCAAAAAATTTTAATTTAGAATTTTTAAAAAACTTTTGGAAAAATTTTGTGTTGTGATTTAGCTTATTAGTTAGATGGGTAATCAGTACAAAAAAAGTTTCACGTTGTGGCAACTGTGTAAGATCACGAAATAAAAACTAATCACGAACGAATAACTTCAGAAAACCTTTTATTCCGCCAACTTTACTTTAGGTTTATTTCGCTGTTTTTTTTTTGTCGTAAATTCATAAATATTTATTTTTTAATAATTTGTAATTCATTTTGATCCCACGCAACACCCCTACAAAGTATTTGATTTAAAGTGGCATATAAGTTATAACAAAGCAAATTTTAAGCAATAGTTTACAGTTAATGAAGAAATGTTAAAAATTTATTCGAGTTGGACGAATTTAATAATTTAAAATACTAGGGGGCTCTGCCACCTGCTCACTATCGCTCGTCAACCTCAAAAAATCCAAAAATTCTCGGCTCATACACGGAAATATAGTGTAAATAAAAGCAGAATGTTTTAAAAAATGTCAAAAACAAAACATCTCATTTCCACATAAAAAAGGAAATATTTTAGCACAACATATTGTTAAAATTCAGAGGAAATCTCATAATTTTAAATGTTTTAGCTAATCCGTGTTGTTTGTTGTGTAATTGTACTTTTTAATATTTTTATATTTGACTGTTGCTATGGAAACGGCCTCCGAATTTGTCGGTTCTTCTGAAAACATTGCAAACTCTAGCGCGTGCTCTCAAATTTTGTGAATTAATTAATTAAAAAATATAAATGTGTTTATCGTCTGGGCGTGCTCCAAATTCATTAGCCTTTTAAGCTACAACACTCGCTATCACGTGACTCGCTATTACCAATCACAAAGCGAATAAATCTGAAAAATATTGCAATTATTTTTTACTAGGGGCCCGCCCCCTGCTTGCTAACCACCGAAGGATTGCTTTGCATTCCTCATTGGTTCGCTGCGCGAACCTTGATCGCTTCGCTCGCATCAATGAAAACATTGTTTATAAAATATGAAATTCTAAAAATATTTTTCAAATATAATTTTGTTGTACTACAAAAAAATTATACAATACCTCTGGAATCAGAGCTCGAACAATTTGGAATTCAAAAGAAAACTTTGAGCAAATTTTGACTCGAAATGTAAGCGCTGCTTTGGAAATCGAATACCCAGCATATCGTTTGTAAGCTGCAACAGCTCGACTAATATTAATTTTTCTTTCAATAAAATTTTATCCGATAACGCTAGAAATTCAATTGAGGCCCGAGGCTTCGTGCTCGTGGTAAACAAATAATCGTACAGTGTTGCCAAAACGTGATAACAAATAACGTCTTTTTTGCGTGCCACGTAAGAGAAATATATATATAGATAATACATAGAAAGATTAAAAATTCTTTCACATAGACATGTTTTGTGGCAGAAGGTCAAGGAGGTGGCTTATTTTAAGCGTCGAAGTTTATTTAAGCAACTTATAAATGTTAAAAGCTTGTTGAAAATTATGGTTTTCTTTAAAACAGGTTGTCAAATTGATTTACTGGTTTTTTTAAAAGTGCTAATGGAATACTTTTGCTTTGGTCTGTATAGAAGATATTCAATTTTAAAACAACTTCTTTTAATATTGAACATACCATTAAATGAAACTTTAAAGAAAAATGTATTTGCTTTAAAAACTTTATTCCCTTAAAGTTGGCGAAATTTGAAAATGTCGCTAGCTTGGTATAAGAGTTGTTACAAGTAAAAAAGTATTGATTGGTAAACTATATAAGTGCAAGAGTATTCGCCGTAGATTCTTCAATTTTACGAACTGAGTTTAGGAATTTTACATGAAAAGTTCTCAAGAAAAGGAATTTATAATCCTTCCTCAAAATCGTCTTTTGTAGTAGTTACCTTAGTGTTTGTCATCTTTCGTCAGTTTTTACCTTTCGCTGGTGTATGATATATGTAAAATGTAATACATGAATGGATATGCATTATAAGATTTGCGTCCAAAGTAAGTTGTATAAATTATAAAAAACAACCTCGAAAGGTGTTAAGAAATTATTTTACTCACTCTAAAACTATATGCCATTTTTCTACGAAGAAAAAGTGATTATTCTGTGGTCACTTTTAATCTATAGTTAACAAATTCAACCCGACTAAGATCAGGAAATTCTGCAAGTATGTTATATTAAAAATGTGTTCATTTAGTGTTTAATTATAAAATTAAATTAACCATTAAATTAAGCACAAAAACGATTTTGTACTGTGCAAACCATCTCCTGAAACATGAGAATACTGATCAAGTGACAATGCATTTCAACTTTCAAACGATATCTGAAAACTTGTAACTGAACTGAACTGAGATTTATTAAGGGCTTTTAATGATAGTCAGCATTTTTGTCAAGTGCTAAATCTGTTGAATTAAAAATCATCAAAGCATTTTAATGATTTACAGTCGGGAATTTATCAAGAGATAAGCAAAAACAAATGGTTATCACATTGGGGTTTTCCCATCTTAAAATTTTCAAGGTAATTTTGCTCTTTAAAAGTTTATAAACTTAGAAAAAAAGTTAAAATCACCGATATAATGAGTGCCTGAAATTTTTTTATATCATTAAAATAAACATTTAGTGTCAAAAACACACACATTTCCGAAAAAATGTTAGTTTATGAGCATCGATTCTAAGCCAACGGAGATATATAGCTGTACAAAAAATGTACGAAAGGAAAAAAATATATATATCCATTTATACAAGCTAAATATTGGATAGTTGGAATATATATCTACACGTCACCATTCAATTACTTAGCCAGAATGGCGATCTGCGAGCCTGAATCCCAATAGTGTTAGTTTCTTATTTTGCATCATCTATATTTCTTATATCCATTCACTTGCAAAGCAGTTTTTTATTTTGCAGCAATTATGTTCCTTACATCCATTTAGTTCTATACTGTTTCTTATTTTGCAGCAGCAATGTTTACATCCATTTAGTTACATAATGTTTCTTAATTACAGCAGTTATGTTTCCTCTATCCATTTAGGTGGCGTACAGTTTCTAATTTTACAGCAGTTAGCAACGTACAGAAGTTATAAAGGTACCTTGTGATCAGCATACAGGCCTCTATAGAGTTAACCCTCGTGGAAGTTGCCTTGTATCTTGCCAACAGACAAAAACCGACCACATCTTGATGAACTAGATATCCAACCAGATCTTGATCTAGTCATCTTCAAAAATTGGCAATATCTTGATGACGAGCTATCTCGTTATTAGCAATTGGTTGTATCTTAATGTACGAGATATCTTGTTATTAGCAATTGGTTGCATCTTAATGTACGAGATATCTTGTTATGAGCAATTGGTTGTATCTTAATGTACGAGATATCTCGTTATTTGCAATTGGTTGCATCTTAATGTACGAGATATCTCGTTATTAGCAACTGGTTATATCTTAATGTACGAGATATCTCGTCAAAACCACTTAGAGGGTCTAGAGCAGGGGTGGCCAACCTTTTACATACCATGCGCCAATTTTTCTCATATACGAGTTCAGATGCGCCATAGAGTTCAAGCACCTTTTTTACCTTACGTTCATGGTCCTGCCATATCCTTAGTAACTTTTTAACAAAAGTATGTTTATCGACAAAATTAACATTTTAAAATTATTGAACTATATTGTATGTAAAATAATGTCTATTACAGAGAATTCTTCAAATTTGAATCAGTCATTCGCGACCTCGTTTTCAATACCTTTATAACCAAGATGGCGTGCAAATATTTGGAAACAAGGCTTCTCCGTCAAAATAGGTTTTTTTTTCCGCCATTGCTAAAGCAATTTCATAGGACGCTTCTGTCATCACCTCGTCTTCACAACTTACATTAGCAAAAATATTCTGTCTTCTGATTTCTTCCATTTTTTAGTCACATATTCTTTACGTAACTCCGAGACCTAGAACAAGTTTAATTTTTCATTCTATATTAGCCTGATGCTGTGTTTTATAGTGTTTATCAAGATAATGTCTTCTATTATGTAAAAGAGTAGTTTCACAAACAATGCAAAAAAACGATTTTCCTAATGGACTTGCAGTAAATAACTCATTTTCTGTTCGTTATATTAACTTTTTCTCTCATACTTTTTGCGCTTCTTTTGTACATTTTCTTTTGCACAGTGATAAATAACAGTAATGTAAGAAAAAAAATATTAAATAGTACACAAAATCTTGAAAAAGAACAAACAGATCACAAGTACGTCGTATCACACAGAATATAAGTTGCAAACTCAAAAAATTGCGACGAAATGAGGAGTAAGAAAGCTCTATGAATTAAACTGAGAGTACTATGGTATAGAAAATATGAAGATATTTTCAGTTATCTACTTCAAAAAAAAAATAAGGAGGCACAATAATGCAATGCACCACTTGTAATCATCCAATGCGCCAAGCTTGGCGCATGCGCCACAGGTTGGCCACCCCTGGTCTAGAGTAAAACTTGATATGAAAATAATGATGACCTTAAAGGAAATCTGGAACTAGATATCCGACCAGATCTTGATCTACTTATCATCAAATATTGGCAATATCTTGATGACGAGATATCTCGTTATTAGCAATTGGTTATATCTTAATGTACGAGCTGTCTCGTCGAAACTATTTGGAGGGTTTAGAGTAAAACTTTACATGAAAATCTCCAAGAAAATATTTTACGACTTCGTAGGGGATGGACTCAGTGGCGGATTTAGGGGTGGCTATAGACTAGAGCTGCAAATCTTTTGGAAAAATACCAAAGGTACAAGTCACAACAATAAAAACAAAAAATAAGTAAATAATATCACTACTGAGGTGACAAGTTACAGGTAGTAGCCCCTATCGGCAGAAGTATAAATACACCACTGGATAGACTTGGAACACGAATAATAAATGAAATTACGTAATTTCTCATACTTATTTTGTTGATTTAGCAATCATTATGCAACATCTTATACAACTTTAATTTATTTGAAAAAATATTCTAAAATAGGACGGCTGATATTTCGTCAAAGTACGATTTTCCGTATTTTTCTAACGTACATATGTTGCTCAACACGGTTTCACTTGCTGAACTTATTATAAAACATGCAATTCTGTAACAGTTTTCTTAGACATATGAAAACACTTGAGTGAATTGCATCGAAATAAAAAAATAATTATAAATCGCTTGTTTACCCGTGCATCCAGAGCAATGCATGCGAATCTGCGATAAGGAGATATTTCAGGAGCAATTTTTTCGCCACCAAAGATAAGCCGGATCAGACATGTTATAAAATAATGTGAGCAAGATAAGAAGTTCTTAAAAAAGAAAGATCTTGGACCTGAGATAAGATATAAGTATGCCATAAACACACGAAATGGCTGAATGTGTCTTGATAAGTGCGTTGGCTACGAAGTGCACTGAACGATCTTTGACACGTTAAAAGCGTAAACGATTCAATTTTTCAGGCAGCAGTAAATTTTATCGTTATCGCGAAAGCTGAAGTGATAATTCTTAATTTTTATCCCAAAACAGCGAGTGTATTATATATTTTTCGACATTTAAGTGTATCTTGTCTTTATTTTCACTTCTAAAAAGAGGTTTCCACTCAATACACCGAAAATCAATACTTCAATAAGTTATTCCACTCAGTTCAACTTTATTTTCATCCTGATGCACTTTCATTGTCTCCACATAAAAATATACTCATCAAGACAGCATAATCAAATTTTCTCCATTTTGGTTTGCAAAATATTACAATCCAAGTGATATCACTAGATATCCCGTCCATCAAGATTTGAAAAATTCCCTAATGACGAGATATCTCGTCATGTTAATATTGCCAACTCTTTTGAGGATAACGAAATCAATATCTGGGTAGTTAGGTAATTGTATTAGTGTCGCACTGGAGCCCAGCAACGGGCTATTGGCGACGGTCCAGGATGCATCCCGAAGGAAAAAATCCGAAGACAATGCCTCGTAATTTTGAACCGCATTCAGAGGACAGACACCTGAGCTGGCATCCTAATCCTCAAACTTCCACACCACGCCAATGTGAGGACATATGAAGTCACGCCGACGTGAGGACATTTGTGGCCACGACAGATTTAATATGCACCAGCCCCCACTCACTAGACGGTATTAGGTTCGAACTCGCAACCCTCTGGTTGCTAATAAGTTACTCTTCCACTCGGCTACTGCGGCGCCATCAGTATCTGGTCAGTTTTATTCTTATGACGAGATATCTCGTCCATCAAGATGTGGTCAGTTTTGCTGATGTCCTGATACCTCGTCAAGACAACCACCTTCTTCTTCTGTGGAGGAAGACCCCCTCCGTGTCACCCTAATTGGGTATATCAGATTGCCAAGTGAATGGCTGGGGAAGTTCGCGATTAGTTAGGAGGGTTAACGTTCATGTGTATTAAAAGTTTAGAGTATCCACTATTGAGTGTATAGCTCTTGTGTAAATCTACAATTTTTGGGAAGCTTTATAAACTCAGCGTTAAAGTGTGAGTATCATTCGTTCTTCAAGGTCTACATTATATAGAGATTATGGAAATAAACTTGTTCATCCAAATTATACTTGATTTTCGCATCCGTTAGTGCTATGATACTGCAAATACTTCATGCTCTGTTCAACAATTTTCTTCTAGAATCAGTGCTTTAAGATAATTCTGTTACATGATACATTAAATTTTTTTTATTGTAACTGTTTCGTATTCTTACTTTTTTTTCTTCCTTTCGATAGCCGAGATACATTCAAGCATATTTTAGAACTTTCCATTCAATCTTTAAAATTTCATTGATTTTGCGGTTTTAAAATTAATTTTATCATAAAGTTTTCACTTATTGCATTTCGATGCATGATTCGAAACATACTGAGATCTTTATCTTATATACTTGTATATACACTCTATAACAAAAAAAATCAATGCTCAAAGGAGTTGTCCGATTACGATAAAAATTAGTAGATGTGAAGAACGTACATAGAAAAACAAACGATTAAAGACGTTGGTCTACCTCTGGCTTGGATGCAAGCTGCCACCCGGCGTGGCATAGACTAAAAAAGTTCCCGGATGGTGTCCTGCGGAATTTCTTGCCAAATTGTCTCCAACTGTTGGGCTAAACGGTCAACATTCCAGGATGTTTGCAATCACCTTCCTATAACGTCCCAAATGTGCTCTATGGGAGGGAGATCAGGAGACCTAGCTGGCCAAGGAAGCATTGGGAAAGTTTGAAGACAATCCATAGCAATACGTGCCATATGCGGCCGGACATTAACTTGTTCAAGATCCACCTCCTCCCGCCTCACCTGTTAAGGTTTAGAGTCATGTGAAGGGAAGGAAACTTCCAGTTCACAGGGAGATCCCGAAAACCCGCACCCACCGACGAAATTTATTAAAATTCTCAAAAGATACAAGGGCCCGAACAACTTATCAGAACACATAACACAAAAGATGGGCAAAAAGTCAGTTGACAGGATTTGATAATTAAAAAGAATTGACGAAATACAAAACACATAAATAAAAGGGAATACATCTTGTCACATCATCACATAATATCTTGTTGAAAAGTAAGTACGGTGTGTGGTAAAGCGGACAGTAACACAACCGGTCGTATAATGTCGTCTACGTACCGCTGTGCTGTAAGTGTGCCAGAAATGACGACTAAAGGGGTAAGGCTATCAAAGGAGATGGCACCGCAGACCATAACGCCTTGTTGTGGGCATGTGTAGCGTGCGATAGTATAGGCAGGATCCCCACGCTGCCCTGGACTACTCCTGACACATCTGCGGTTGACGTCAGGACACAGTTGGAAACGGGACTCGTCACTAAAGACTATACGTCCCCAGTCAGCGCCATTCCAAGTGGATCAAGCCCGGCACCACTGTAATTTGGTCCCTTCTTGGTGCGTTTTTTTTTGTTATAGAGTACATGTAATCTTATATCTTAATGTCATAACTAATTAGCAGAATTTAAAAAATATATAATTTAAGAGTTTATACAAATACAAAATACAAATACAAATATTGACGACCAGCTACAGGCTCAAGCCCAACAAGGCTGGTCCTTTGTTTATGAATTCTCCAATTCCCACTGACTATCCAATTGTGTCTTAAATTCGTACACTCCCTTTGAATTAACTATATTTTCTGGCAACGCGTTCCAACTGTCTATTACCCTATTAAAGTAGTAGGTTTTCCTTAAATCCCGATTAAAATGTGTCTTATTCAATTTATACCCATGACCCATTGTTCTGTTATCCCTATTGAAATTTAAGCCCTCTGTGTCCCCTTGTTTTACAAACTTTAAAAGCTGAATCAAATCCCCCCTCCTTCTTCTTCTTTCCAGTGTATACATGTTTAGCTTACTTAAACGTTCATTATAGTCGAAATTTGCTAGCCCCTTTATTATTTTTGTAGCTCTGTGCTGAACCCTTTCAATTGATTCTATGTCCTTTCTCATATATGGAGCCCAGAATTGTACAGCATATTCTAGATGTGGTCTTACTAAACCCTTATATAACGGCAAGATTATATTCTTATCCCTTGAAGTTACAGTCTTTTTAATATACCCCAGTAACCTATTAGCCTTTTTACCCGCAGCTGAACATTGATGACCCATTTTAAAATCCCTGTGAATTATCACCCCAAGATCCTTGACTGTTTCTCCCTCCTTTACCTTTACTCCCTGCAGCCTGTACTCGGCTCCACTGTTCCTGTAACCCATATGCAGAACTTGACATTTCCCTACATTAAATGACATACCCCATTTTACAGCCCATTCGGATATCTTATCAAAATCCCCTTGTAAATTTTCTATCTGTAACTTGGTATCCACTGTCCCCCATATTTTTAAGTCATCTGCAAATATACTGATTCTATTCTTGATCCCCTGACCTATATCATCTATGAAAATTATAAATAAAATTGGTCCCAAAACTGATCCCTGAGGCACCCCACTTATAACTTCTGTCCACTGTGAATAATTTCCTTTTACCTGCACTCCCTGCTTTATAAACAGACAAACCTTTAAATTTCATAAAAAGTAGTATTACATAGTTAAATCAGCACTTTCAAGAGATATTTCTCTGAAATTTGACCTAATCATGCCATTTGTTTTATTGTTTTTACTCTCTTCAGAGTCATTAAGGGGAGTGAGTACCTTTGAGACCTTGCGTTGCTCGCGAAAACATACTTTTTTCGATTCATCATAAATAATTGAGTTTTTATATTGTAGTATAAAATTGATACAGTTTAAAGATAATTGTATGGCTTTTAAAAAACTGCAGTCATATTTGTAATTATAAATATTTTTTTTATACAACCTAGCAAAACTTATACATAATTTCTTCGTTTTGAAATTTACCCTCTTAACTTACAACCAATAAGTGATCTATAAGGATATTTTTTCATCAAATCATTTTCAACAATATCACTCAGGAATTTTGTGAAGCAGCATAGAGCCTACTTTGAAAGGAAGCTTTACCAATAACTTTGGTAGTTCAGAAAACTTAGTAATTAACCTTTCAATATATGTTAGTTGATCTATATATAAACAATCATTAACGTATTCAAAATTTACGCACACTAGGTATTTAGTCTGTCCAAGTTCAGTAACATCAAATTTACTTTTAATTAATTCAACAGCTTCTTGAATTCAATAATTTGTTTTACCATACAAGATTATATCGTCAACATAGACGGTTAATATAACATTACTTTTAAATTTATATAAGCAATTAGTCCAACTTAGTTTAACAAAACCTAACTGTTTCAAAATACTATCAATTTCAAAGTTCCACTCCGGTCGAATTTTGGTGCAAACCATAAATTGTTCTGTTTAAAAAAACACAATTTATTTTCGGACCCTTTTACTACATGGCCAGGTGGTTGCCTCATATAAATTGGTTCTTTTAATTTACCATAGAGAAAGGCAGATTTTATATCCCACTGAACATTAAGCTAATGTAATATAGACACTAATAGCATAAATAGTAAAGTGATAATGTTAAAATTTACAACAGGTGAAAAGATTTCATTAAAATCAATGCCTGGTCTTTGCTTAAACCCTTGAGCATTGCTTTACATTTTTTTCGGATTATTTTTATCATCCAATTTTATTGTATAACCCACTTCCAACTATTGAAACATTAGAAGGTGGATCAACCAGATCCCAAACCTTTCGATCCTTCATAATTTGAAGTTCATCTGCCATTGCAGCATCCCACTTAGCCTTATTCTGGCTTTGTTGCGTTTCATGAAATGTTTTTGGCATTTCAATGTTATAACATTCGTGAAAAATATCCTCCAATTGATCATTTAAATAATCCTTTTTACCTTGAAAATAAGACATGTTAGTAGAATCTACATCATTTTTAGTATTTACAATACAATCAGGTTTAAAGCAAAATTTATCAGGATTAAAATCTATTTTATTTTCATTACAATATTTTCTAGCATTATTTACAGATCTTAATCTAACGCTATGATTTGGTGGATAGTAATATACATCAATTCTATTGCTCATTGTGTGCGAGGTTTTCTATTCTTTCCCACTCACTTATATTTAAAGCACTTAAAATGTCATGAGCATCAGCAGTTTGATCTTTTTCGATCTGATTTGAGTCGTCATCGGAAGTTGTTTCATAAAAATCAGCATTTAAGTCAAATATAGCATAATCGGAACATTTATCTTTACCATACAAACAATTAACCCCTTTTTTAGTTTCATCAATTTTGACATGAACAGTTTTAATAACTTTATATACGTTCCTTAGGGATACAAATCCTATAACCTTTTGTTTTTATTCATAGCCCACCAAAATTCCAGGCTTTGCTCGTGGTTGAAGTTTATTCCTGTGGATTTTAGGAATATGTACGAAAGCGAGAAATCCGAATATTTTGAAATGTTTCAGAGGCTTTGTGATCATTCCATACTTTTATAGGTAATGGTAATGGTAATTTTTTAGTTAACGTCGTACTAGAGCAACACAACGGGCTATTGACGACGGTCCGGGATCAGTCCCTTAAGGGAAAGATCCGAGGACAACACTTCGTAATTTTGAACCACGGTCAGATGACGAAGCAACACCTGAGCTGACACCCCACTCTCCAAACTTCCACGCCAACCCAACGTGAGGACTTTCGGCCACGACAGATTTAAGGTGCACCAGCCACCTCTACACCATACGCTTACAAACATCCATGCCCGGACCCGGATTCGAACCAGGAACCTTCTGATCTAGAGGCTAACACCTTAACCACTATACCGGTTGGTCGGCCATATACTTTTATAGGAGTCAACCCATCTGTTAGTTTGTGTACACGCCGGTTTCTGATGTGCACAAATGCCATAAGAGCTTCTGCCTAAAAACTTGGTTGCAATCCACTGTCTTGGAGCATGGCACATATCCCGTTCATGGCGGTCGTATTAAAATTTTCAGCGACCCCATTTTGTTCACTTGTGTATGTAGATGGACTCGCATGTTTAATTCCTAATTCATCGAGGAATTTCTCAAACTCTGCTCTATTCTTTGAAGCATAGGCGTTTCCAATCACTGTACCGATTTTCCCTTAATCTTTTCTTTTTAAATCAATTCTTCCATAGATACACTTACAGAATAGTGGGCAGTGCTCCTTGACAATTTTACTACATTGGTTACGAAATATGAATGCAGAAGTTTGTTACACATACATGCACAAACAGAATAGCGTGCAGTGTTTCTAGACAGTTCTACTGCATTGGCTACAAAAAGATGAATGCAAGTTTGTTACACGTAAATACACAAACAGAACAGTGTGCAGTGTTTTAGACAATATGATTACATTGGCTACGAAAGACGAATGCAGAATGTTTGAGCATAATCCAGTACGTTTTAAAATATATTTCTTATTTCGAGCTCTATGTGAGAGAGTTTTACGATGCAAATCGGGAAGTAAAAAAAAAATTCCGCTTTAAGATCTAATTTAATTTTTAGCCATCGTGATGTTAACTTTTATTATGTTGTTTCTAAATCCTTTGGTAAAGGTATAACCACCAAGTCAAAAAGACCACGTTTTTCAAATCTCACAGCGATCAACTCCTCTTCACCCAGGAGCTGTCCCACAGAGACACCGATAGAATCTTAAATATGGGAAGAATCAGTTGAAGTTTTGGAGCATTAACAAGTTGAAAAGTTCTTAATTCCTGTCATAAAAGTCATATATCTTTTGTAGAGAATTAAGATTAATAAAAATGAGAACTATAACGAACATATTCCTTTAACTTTATTGCATACACTTAAACACGAAAGATAACAATTTAATAATGGACAAAACTAATATAGACAGTGACGAATAACACAAGTAAATAATACACAATTCTAACATATGAATTGGGATCAACCATGAGAATTTATATCTAAATGATAAGCATATTTTGACTCATCGAATTCTGTGCAGCAATAATAGTTGTATTTATCAATTTAAATTTACGACTAATAAAATAGGCTTGCTACTTTATCAATGCGACTTTCAAAGTAAAAAGGCTTGATATCACGAATCGTCTGTTTTTCGCAGCATTCTAAAGATTTGTTATTTTATTCTAATGCGAACTTAAAATATCATTGGTTGACCATTCAAATCAAAATACACTAGTAACTAGACAGAGATTGAACACCTTGTATACCCGTTCCTAAGTCTTGGTAGAGCATTTTGGTGCAATCTTGAACTTTTAAAATGTAACCATACCATGGGTTCTGGGGAGGAGTAGACTTGAATCACATGCCGAAATCGTCATTTGCGTAACAGACCTTTTACGATACAGGAATTTTTTACACCTAGTGCCCTCTACATTCACCTTTACAAGAAAAAACATCTCATAGATGGGGTAGCACACATAGAAAATAGAATATAACAAAAGTAAGGTAACTTTTACTCCGCGTTTACAATCATCGAGGGATCATTAGTTATATGAGAAACAGCTATTGTTTTTTAAAAGATGAGGCTTAACCGTCCAGCATTCAAAAACAAGAAAACAGTTGTAGCGAACTAATTGATCTAAGACCCAGAGACCAGATACAATCCTATGAATATTTGTATGACGCCAAGTGTTAGTGTTAGAGTTTGTGTATTCTTTTATATTTTTCAATAGAAGATCTAGCGCCAACTGTGGCCGTTCTCATTCGGTGGTATACCGGTTGGAAATCGTTTAGAAATACTAACAGAAATTTAAACATGACATTTATAAGGTGAATTTTTTCGCTGAGGTGTTAGAATACAAACTCCGTTACATTAGTCCAGAAAAAAAAGTCACTGATGCTTCATTATGAAAGCTCTAAGTCAAATCAGACATAGATGATTAAATTTAAACAATCTAGAACTTTTTTATTAATTCCACAAATTTTCTCGACACTCCTGGCGCGGCACACCAGTGCCGGAATGAAGCCATGGGCACCTGCACTATTTTAAAGGAAGTTTTCTTCCTTCTGTCTCTAATCAAAGTCCTGACAAATCTATGGCTCTTACAGTAATGGGATTTGACTCACAGGTAGTACAATTTTTTTTGCAATTTTTGGGTCGCGCCGAATTTTAAAATTCAATCTACAACATTTTAAAATGAATTTAATGCAAATATTATTGTTTTCTTTAGAATGGCAACATCATAAAACATCACAGATTCCAAATTTATTTTTTCCGTTTCCGCTTAATTTTGCTGAGGAAGGATTTTTCAGTGGACGATTAAAAACAAAGTTTAAACTAGAGTTATATAGTTTTTTTTCTATCTCCTAGACCGTTAAAGGTAGAGTAAAAATTTTAACGGATTTGAAATCTACGGAAAGTTCCACTTTAAATCGATACATAAAAATATGATTTTCTTTAAATAAATAAAAAAAATTATAACTTTTATATTTTTTTCCAATACGAATTTGAGATATTCGGCTATCGAGATCACAGATTCCATTTCCTGCTTTTTAAATTGTAACTTTTTTATTTTTGCAATACGAATATGGGCGCATTAGGCAATCACGTCACGTTTGGTTTTGGAAGGTATTTAATTAACGTCGCACAGGATCAACACAACGGGCTATTGCGATCGTTTTTGGAATTGCGTAGCAATCACCGTGGGTTGGCGAGCGTTATTGTTTTTGCTCTTTTAGCGATCGTCACGTCGATTGATCTCTTTGCAATTCGAATTTGGCAGCATTTGACAATGAGCGTTGCCCGTTATCCAATAAGCTACGAATTCACATTTGGTTTGCGAAGCAAATTCGTAGCAATCACACAGGATGAGCGAGTAGTGGTCACACGTGACCTCATGAAAAGAACTGTTACGGACAACGCCGTGCTGGCCACGCAGTGGATAGTCTTATATATAAAGCATAAAATCTGTTGGTCCAAAGTAGAAAGAGTTCATGACTATTGTATGTGGAATTTGTAGTCAAACAACTAATTTCAGATCCTTACATCGTTCCCTTAGATCCACAGAAGTAAGATTCAATGCATTCGGAACTATATGTATTTAATGTATAAGAATGAGCCCAATTTTCAATCAAACTCGAATCAACACAAAACGTCAAAAACTGTCCCTATTCGAGAAATCGGAAGAAGAAAGCAAAAGGTGGAAAAGGATTGGAAAAATAAAAGTAACTGAAACGGACAAAGCTCAAAAGCTGTTCACCGACGCAACGAAACAGCTGTGGAAACAGAAGCACGACTTAGTTAGTCTGAGGTATAAAAAAACTCTCGGATGAATCAGAGTAGTAAAGCTAGATCATTAAAGGTGTTAATTACCAGGATAATTAGATAAAAACGTTAACGTTAAGCCCATCGAGTTAAAGATATTCTGTCTTGGTGAGCGATGCTTCGTCTTACATGTTCATTGTCTATGAAAATGAATATTTTTTGAGCAACTTAAATTCTGAGGTTTATCTGCTGCTGCATAAAATACTCTCCCTAAATCTAGTAAAACGGAAATATATAGTTTCAAATCTTGCTGCCATTAGAAAGATACGAATATACTAAGAGAACTCGCTCTCATAATATTTCCTTATTGACAATCAACACAACATTCTAGAGAAAAGAGAAAGTTCAAAACAATGCAAAATAGAGCACACATCTTCAAATGCAGTCCAGTGCCTCGCAAGATTCGAACAATTCTCAGAATTCGATCCTGAATTATTTTGTAATAGTCAACTAGTGAATAGAAGAGACAAACATTTTGAACTACATAAAATAAAATATTTCATCCTTAAATGCAAGACAATGACTGAAAATTTAGAACAAATCCAAGAATTCTATCTTAGAATATTTTGCAATACACGAACAGTTACATAGTGAATAAAAGAAAGTTATGAACTATATAAAATGTAATAGATCTTTAAATGCAAGACAATGCCTCTAAAGGTTTGAATAGAATGTTTTGAAATTAACGAACGTCTAGAACGAACACGAGTAGAATGAGATAAAGTTCTTAAGCATTGTAAAATAGAACACGTCTTCAAATACCAGTAGAGTTTTACGGTTCCACCGATACAAAAGCATCTAACGAGATCTACAAGGCCCATCCTTTTGTATTCGAACGCCACATGCACACTTTTGTTACATGGAACGGAATCGCTTTTGTCATTTGCTCCACACGAAATGATGTAATAAGCCTTTAAAATATATTATTCTCAACTTGTGTGTATCTCCGTCGACATCTATCAGATAAAAGGTATGGAATTCAGCTGAGAAAGCCTGGTTCCAAAAAAATACCTAATATTTCTATCCCGCCATTGGTTAAAGTTAACGTTATCAGACAGGGACGATCAATTTCAACGCTTCTTATCACGTTGAGCTATCTGTGAGATCACTATCTTTTTTCCTCTAATGGTTCTCTACTACTTGGCTTTATCTTTTAAATCCCTCTCAGCATTAAGGTGAAATGGTTGCTGGAATTGAGTGTTGGCGAGTTTGGTCCTGTAATAGCGCGCCAAGCTGATCTCGCGATATGCGAGATGTTATGGGAGTAGTGTAATGAGACAGTGAAATCGAAACTAGAGGAGACGCGTCGAAAATTTATTTTGATGAAATCCCATCAATTTGTGGCTGCCAGGGAGTATGAAGCAACTGGTTTAAATTCAGGCATTCTAAAGTAACAAAATTTTCTTTACGCCTAAATTCTTTTCACCTGGAAATAAGAACACTTAAATCTCTCTCTCTCTCTCTCTCTCTCTCTCTCTCTCTGTTCCCTTGTCTCTCTCACATAAAATCCTTAAGAGTAAACATGAGCATTAAAAACTAGAATTTTTAGTTTTGAACTTAAAAAGTATTCCTCGCCACCTCTAGTCATATACGTTGTGGAATTTTTTTACCGCAAATCCTTTGTAGAGTCGGTATCCCCGATAGAGTTGAGTTGAGAAAACATTATTTGTTGTTTTTTAAAATAAAAAGGCATATAGTTTCCTGTAAATTCAAGTATGATTCATTAACTTAAAGTCGATATTTTTAAGATACTCTGCTTGCTGACCGAGTAAATTATTAAACCGAAGACTTCAAAGCTAAAATAGAAAACCAAACAAAAGGAGAAATTTTTTTTTTATACAAAATATGAGAAAAATTGCTTTATGTTGTTATTTAAAAAATGTGTGCATCTCTCACTAAAGGATTTTATTCACTGGGCCCACACAGAGTACTCAAATAAAATACAATAAATAGGACTTCAAATACAAATGCAACATAAACCCTGAAGACAATGAGAAATAAACAATAAAAAATTTCATAACTGAATAAAAAATATCTCAAAAACTGTTTGCATACAATTGCAAATTATCATACGTAAGAGGAAGACAGCAACTTTTTATGATTTACTTAAAAAGCAAATTATTTTCTCCGCATAATTAATATATGAGCCGTTATTTTTGAAAGTGGTATAGGTCCATTTTTCATACATTGAGATATTTAAGGGTCTGCGTTTAAATTAATTTTAAAATATTGGCAAACGTTACTCGATTTGGATGATGGTTTTTATACCATAAACCTGTTAAACTTTATTATGCAATAGTAATAATTAAAATTGTTAAAGAAAATAAGCTCATTTGTTTTCAAAGTGGACTTATACCACTTTCAAAAATAACGGCTCATATATGAGTAAAGTACTTTAAAAGTTTTTTATCAAGCCAAACTAATCGCAAAACCTATTCATAATTGATCCGCTTAATTGTTTATCTCTAGTACCTTATTAAAATGCCTAAAATAGGCATACTCGATGATTAAACGCAACATATGTTGTAAATAAACTAGAATTGTTAGATAATTAATTGACCATTCTTATGTAAAAGTGATGGTAGAAGGTAATGGTAATGGTAATGGTAATTTTTAGTTAACGTCGTACTAGAGCAACACAACGGGCTATGATGGTAGAAGGATTGGTAATTGGTAATTTTTAATTAACGTGGTACTAGAGCCAACACAACGGGCTATTGATGACAGTCCGGGATCAGTCTCCCAAGGGAAAGATCCGAGGGCGACACCAAATTTTGAACCATGGTCAAATGACGAGGCAACACCTGAGCTGGCACCCCACTCTCCAAACTTCCACACCAACCCAACGTGAGGACTTTCAGCCACGACAGATTTAAGGTGCACCATCCGGCTCTACACCATACGCTTACAATCATCGATGCCCTGACCCGGATTCGAACCAGGAACATGATAGAAGAAAAGCATCCGGAAATAGAGGTAGTAGGAAAGCATCCGGAAATAGAGGTTTTATATCACATCTGAACTCTTTGCTATTATATTAGCATTAATTTATTTTATCTTACCATTGATATAGATTTGAAAAATATTTTCCTATGTTACTTCATAGTGTCGCAGTCAATTATATACCATAGACACTTTACTTGTTTGCAATGTGATAGTATTATAATTGGGGTAAGATAATGCTATTTGATATTTGCCCTTCTTTGATCTGCGCAACTTCCCTGCCGAAATTCGGAATGCTTTAGAAGTGAAATTAATCTATAGGACTCCTTTTCAAACATTTCCAGCTGGTGGAAGCCCATACTTTAATCACAGACGCGTATTATGTTCAGTTGACTCGCTTGCCCACTTCACCCTTATCATAATTAACTCGCATTTTATTCGAGTTAATTGTAATTTCCTACCAAATGATATTTCTCTTTATTTTTCGTGGATGACAAGGAATATGCATTTTTACGAACAAATTTTTAAAAGGCAGTGAACATCGTGCTCGAATTTAAGTATCCGTTCTTTCTGAAATGAACAGATTTTATATTCAAGCGTAGGTTAGTATGTAGTTAAGTATTTAATCAATGTCACACTGGACCAAACCAAAGGACTATTGGCGACGGCCCGGATCAAACCCGAAGGGAAAGAAGATCTGAGGACAACACGTAATTTTGAACCGCGGTCAAATGACGATGTCAGACCTTAGATGGCACCCCACTCTCCCAACCTCCACACCACAGCAAGGTGAAGACATTTGATGCCAGGATAGATTAACGAACACCGCCCTCCATGTACACGACTGTCTTTGAGTGGATTTGAACTCGCAACCCTCCAGTTGCTAATCCGTTTCTCTTCCAACCGAGCTGCCACGGCCCTTAAAAATCTGGGATACTAACTTTACCGGTCAATAAAATATTCCAATTCTACCTTTAGACATACACTATATGGACAAAGTATTTGAACACTGAAGAAATTCGGAGGAGGACCCATCTTAGTCTGGGGTTGTTTTTCCTACTTAGGACTCGGCCCATTGCTTTATGCACCTGGTACCATGAACGAACGCTGACGTGTACCTCGATGTTCTGGATCATTCGGCCTTGCCTACACTATAGCATAACAACGGCGATGATGTTTGTTCCTTCCAACAGGATCGAGTTTCATGTCATATTGCAAAACGTGTGCTGGACTGGTTTTCTGAAAATGAGGTGAATTTGCTCGACTGGCCTGTTCAGAGCCCCGATCTCAATCTGATCGAGCACTTGTGAGACAAACTGTAGCGACGAGTACGACACCACCACGCACGCCTATCTTCACAACAATCTCTTCTCACAGCTTTCACTAGAGGCTTGGCGAGCTATTACTGCCCAGACTTACAGAGAACTTGCGGAAAGTATGCCTCGACGTGTTGCTGCTGTAATACAAGCAAAAGGAGGGCCTACCCGTTACTAAATATAATAATAAAACACTTTTTCTGAAAAACATGCAGTGTCCAAATACTTTTGTCCATATATAGTGTATCTGTAAATTGAAAATCTATCAGTCCAAATAGGAGAGCCTATAAACTTCTTAATGTTGCGTCGTGTCAAAAGGGATTTGGATGCGTGTTAGCTGTGCTCCAACCTCAACGAATTGGTAAGCTTGTTCATAGCCATACTCACCACAGTCACTTGGTATCAACTATAAATAAACATTTTTCTTGCCCTTCTAAACGTGTTTGCCCTCAGGGGAACATCTTTAAGGGTGTACGGGCATCACAAACCCGAGTAATCTGTCATCTCTTCCGTTTAGCCCACGTCTATCCTTCTGGTTTCGGCTTTTTCCCCCTCCCTGGTTAATATCTTTTGCTTGGAGCAGTTTGACCAAATATGGCCCTTACGCCATAAAACCCCCCCAAAAAAACAATCCAAGGTGGTTTAATAATGGGCGGGGATTTCCGTATCCATTCAGCACATCTAGGAAATGATTGCAAGATCTAATAAGAACTTTTATTCAAATTATTAAAAATCATATGGAGGGGGGGGGCATAGTACTGGCTTCTCGCCATGTATAAGAAACCAGAATGTAAAACCTCTAACATATAATCAAGACCAGATCTTCTAGATCAGCATTCGTGCTGTTCTTATGTAATAGAATGAGTTTCACTGTCGTGACGTCATCCTCGTCAACAACTCATTTCCAGCTGAATTTGCATACCCGATATACAACATTTAATTTTTCGTTACATCGGTACTCAAATTCATATTAATTTTGAGTAGGGTGGTAAGAGAAGTTTTTTTTTTGCTATTCAAGAATCGATGGGAAATAAAAAAGTATTTTTAGAACAGGTGTCAACTTCATCAGAAGCCAGGCAAACAACAGCAGTCTCTCCATAGAAGCATAGAAGTAGACATGCAAATCACTTCAGAGCTAATACGAACTGTAATTCTGAAGCTATATATGAGGGGCCGCGGTTACCCGGTTAGAAGAGCAGCGGATCAGCGACCGGAGGGTTCGAATCCAACCAAAACCGCCGTGTACAAGGGGATTGGTTAACGTTAAATATGACGTGACCTCAAATTTCCTCACGTTGGCGTGGTGTGGAGATTGGAAGAGGTGGGGTGTGACCTCGTCATCTGATCTTGGTTCAAAATGACGTGGTGTTTCCCTCAGATCTTTCCTTCGAGATTAAT
The DNA here is from genome assembly GCA_947359465.1 of Metellina segmentata. Taxonomy (NCBI): domain Eukaryota; kingdom Metazoa; phylum Arthropoda; class Arachnida; order Araneae; family Tetragnathidae; genus Metellina; species Metellina segmentata. The sequence goes on along the minus strand of OX375877.1, from coordinate 95,289,144 downwards.
CCCGGAACGTCGCCGATAGCTCGTTGTTGTGTTGCTCGAGTGCGACGTTAACTAAATATCTACCTGAAGCTAGATTAAAAGTCAAACGATGCCTTAGTATGCAATATTGAACGTGTGCTGGACTGGTTTCCTGGAAATGAGGTGAATTTGAACGACTGGCCTGTTCAGTGTCCCGATCTTAATCCGATCGAGCACTTGTGGGACAAATTGGAGCGACGAGTATGACACCGCCACGCACGCCCATCTTCACAACAATCTCTTCTCACAGCCTTGCATGAAACATGGCGAGATATTCCTGCCCAGACTTACAGACAACGTGTGGAAAGTGTGCTTCGATTTGTTGCAGCCGTTATACAAGCAAACGGAAGGTCTACTCGTTTCTAATTCTCAGAAAATAAACCTTTTACGGTTCAATCTCTTTCTTTTCTACAAAAGCGAAATCTACTTGGGAACAAAATTCAAGGGTTAAATGGGACACTTGAGACCGAAGGGGTATATAATTTAACAATATATCACAGAAATAACTTATTTAATTCGTTATTCGTAGAGCACGCCAACCGAAGAGATAAACCTCAACCACAGGAAGAATTCTTTTCTCATAGTTCTTTCCTTTATTAGTTACTACCCATTCAAAGAGACATTTTCCAGGTAAAATGGATGCGATAATAATCACTCTGTCAGAGATTTTAGTAGTATTACACTGCACTGATACTTATTTCAGATTAATAGTACGCAGTAAGATACTAAACGGCATTGGAAATTGAGGTTCGAGTTTTCCTCGAATTTCTCCCGACGTATGATCAGATGTGCCGGATATACTACCTGCTCTGCAGAGAGGTATGTTCGATTAAAGGATAATAAACTCTTTTCTGTATATGCCAGGTCTGTCTTGTGGTTTTTTTCTCGACTCTATAAATCTGATATCAATGTCTTCGTGATCGCCAGATTTAGCCGATACTGACTGTCGTGTAAAAAGAAGAGTTAGATTGTCTCAGATTATGGAGGTGATTGAAATAAAACCATTCAACTAGAGCTGTTTTTTGAAGGTTGGTTGACCAGAATTTAATTTCGTTTCTACATAATTAGATTTAGGTACATTTGATTAATCAAATTCATCACCTTTTGTGCAACGAGAATGGTTAGCAAAGAGATTTGCAACCTTTTTCATCTCATGGCTAGGGTTGTCAACCGTCCCGGAATTTAAGTTGCTGTCCAGAATCCCGGTTGAAGGTCAAATTGCCCCGGAATTTCTGAGAACGTTGTCGACCCCAATATCACCTACACTCCAAAATAGTTATTTTTATTGCACATGACTTCTTCTCCATCCACTGAACGTCGGTTTTCCCCACAACTATCCGAAGCCAATGCTATATATGTCAGTCTAAACAGAGCGGTACCATCGTGAAAAAATGGTATTAGTCGCTTTTCAATTCCATTGTACTGTATTTGAATTTTATTTTTAAAATTGGGACTGGGGACGAACAGAAAATTTCACATTCAAATTTCTTAAAATAGAATTAGGAACACTCTCGGTTCTGTAAAACTAAACACGTACAATATCTCTATTTTGTACACGAACACTATCATTTTTATTTTTTAATAGTTTCAATGCAACAAGAGGTTAGGTTTAGATTTATTATTATTACTATGTATATGAGAGGACCATCAGGCTCGTATAATAAATAAAATAAAAGAACCCCTATAAAAATAACTATTATTATTTTTTCTTCAAAAACTGTTGCGGCATAAGGATGAAAGGTCTGCTCCGGGGTACAAGAAAAGTAAAGAAAAGTAACAATATTAGCATGTTTGAATGCATCTGGAAACTTAAAACTAAAGACAATGCTGATTGGCAAGTCGAAAAAACCTAGAGCATTTAAGAATGTTCATATTCAAAGTTTACCAGTGTATTACAAGAATAAGAAAAATAGTTGGATAGATGCGGATTTGTTCAAAAAATATTTTTTTTTGAGGAATTTGTTCTTAACATAGGGAAATTCTTAAGTAATCAAAATCTTACAAGGAAAGAAATATTATTGCTTCAAAATGCTTCCTGTCATCCGAATGATGATGAATTGATGAGTTGCAAGATTAAAGCTATTTTTTTTTGCCTCCAAATGTCACATAACTAATTAAGTCTTTAGATCAAGGTGTTTTGAAGAGCATAAAGAGAAATTACAGAAAAAAAAATTTCTAAAAGCTCTTATTGAAGGAATTGAGGAAAATAAGTGTCCCCGAGACACTTAAAAGTTTTAATCTAAAGGATGCTGTCTACAGGATAGCTGAGGCATGGGATGAAGTAAAATCAACCACCATAATAAAGTCGTGGAGGAAAATTATCGATACACAGAATATAGAACACCACCTAAAGTCCAATGAAGGTAGCGATGAGCTTTTGGATTTAGTCATGAAACTGCCATTGTCTGAGCCAATCAACGAAGAGGATATACATGACTGGATGAACGCTGACTAACAACAAGAGAGTGCAGATAAAATGATTGTCAATAAAGAAAATGAATCTAGCGATGATGATGAGAAAAGACAGTGACGATGAAGGTCGACGTATGGAAATTTCCCGTACAGATGGACTAAAAGCTATCGAAAGTGCAATTGAATATATAGAACAACAAGAAGCGACACCAGCAATCCTGTTATCCTTTAAAAAATGGCGAAACATTGCTGCAGAAAAACGCCAAAGTAACGTAAAACAAAAAAGAACTAAGGCCTTTTAAAAAAAATAAATTTTTTAAATATCGTAACAGTATGAATTGCATGTGGTGTATCTGTATAACTTTTGTATTTGTTAAAATATACATTTCCACCAACACGATTTATTTGTTTACAATTTTCGCTTTAACCGACTTTTTCGGTTATCCGAGTTAGTCTTGGTCCACATTAACTCGAATAATCGGGATTCTACTGATATATATATTTCAGTTTGTGGCAATATGTCCCGGAATAATCTCAAAGAAAGTTGGCAACCCTACTCATGGCACACCTATACTAACTAAAATTTTGCAGCGCACCAAAAATATATTTTTATTTTTACTTACTAATACTACTTTTTTTAGATCACCAAAAATATTTTTTTGGTGATTTACAGAAATAAGTACAGTAATTGCCTACCTTTTTGCTTCGAAATAGTTTCGTGGATTAAAAAAATATTTTTTGGAAACAATTTATTTAAGGTATTTTGTAATGAAAAATATAACTTAAAAACTTATTTATACTGGTATTACTTGAAATTATCTGGGAACACACTTGTCAAAAATTCAAATATTAACCATTGAAATAATATAAATCACACGATTTAAATAATTTCACTGTCGGTTGAAAATCATTGGTACCAAGATCTTCATAACACAGATCATAACAAGAAGTGACGCTTAGTGACCCTAGGGGTAGGAATCTGAGGCTCAAGTGGCAAAGAAAATGTTGGTTTCTTACTTTTATCTTTTCTTAAATTACGTTTTGAAAGTTATGGAATAAGTGTGCGATTCTAAAATTGAGTAACTGTTATTGGATTTATTAACAGCTTATTAAATTAGTAATTTATTGGAGACTGAAAGTTTGAAAATTATTATTTTTCACATACACACACACACTCATTATTTCCCCCAAACCCGGCTAATTGAAAATTAGTGACCATGGCCCTACGAGGGAGCAACTGTGAACCACTTCATCAGATCTTTGTTCAAAATAACAAGGTCTAGTCCCCGAATCTTTCCCTTCGGGATTGATCCCGGACCGTTGGAATAGTTTTCTGGTCGGAAGTTGTAACATAATAGAGATTAATTATATTTTCAATGATATAGAAAACGTGTTTATAAATGGTTATCTTTTTCAAACTGTTATAGGGCAGTAATTTTGTACCTTTTCCGATTTTTCTAAGTTTTGATTTCTTGATGGTAATTTTTAAATAACGTCGTACTAGAGCAACACAACGGGCTATTGACGACGGTTAGGGATCAATCCCTTAAGGCAGGGGTTCACAACCTTTTAATAACTGCGTACCACTTGAAATTTCTAGAAATTTTTGGCATACCACCAGTCCTATATTTTTTTAGAAACATATATCTAATGTCAGAAAAGTGCCAATGGCTTGTTTAATTTTAATTAAAATACTAAGAAAGCTTCATATTTTATGATTAACTAGCCGGGCTGCGCCGGCTAGCGCTCGGCGGTGTGCAATAGTGCTTTTCTTTTTAATTTTTACACACCGTAATTAAACATGTTTTAATTTGTATATTTTATTTATTTTTATGAAACAATTCTTCAAATCATTGCGTATTCAATCAAATATTTAAGTAAAGTTGGTCGAAATATACATATACCGCTATAAAATTACCCATGTCTAGTGATATTTTGCAGGAAATAGACATATCATTAAAATCTAACTCCTAAATAATATTTCTGCAATAGGTAATGTATCCGAACACATAATGCAAACAAAAATAAAATTCCAAACCTTGAAAAAAGGCAAAATTCTGAAAAAAAAAATAAGTACGTATTTTTTCAAACGTGTTGAAATTCGACTTCCTGAATATATTGTGAAATAGAATAATGCGACAAAAGACTTTCAATGATATTGTCAAAGACAATAATGATTTATTAACAAAAGGAACTCATATTTATACTACTTGGGAATCCTCAAATATGTCCGCAACATCTCGCAGTCAACTCAAATACCCAAACGAATTCTAAATCAAAAACTCTAAACTCTAAATCAAATTAAAAAAGTAAACATTAATTCTGATGTGGCTAGATACCGGGTAGCAAAATTACGTTTAAATTACTTTTACATCAAAGGAAGAAATAAAAAGTCAGTTCAAACATAAATATTACTATTTAATTCCTTATTTTGCATAGAAATTGACCTCGGCTATTTGAAAACAGCAAGAATTCAAAATATCTGGGTTATTTTATTTACGTTGATTGTTGCCATTCGACGATACACAAATAACGTCGATTTCGGGTCCACGTACGTTAGTGTTTTATATATATAGATGCGCTTGTATTTCGTATTAATGATGTTTTAATAAAGGAAAAAATAAAACGATTATTGAAAATTACAGTTTTATTGTTTAATAATAGGTCTAAAAACAAATAATTTTAAATAATTATTACAAACTAAGCAAACAAAGATTAATGTAATCAAAAATCAATTTTTGTGCGAAACTTATTGTTTTTTTTTGTCTTATGTTAAAATATCAATATCAGGAGGAATGGAGCTTAACTTCACTCTTAAGTCCTGTTCAACACTTACTCTGTTTCTATATTTATTTTTTATGTACCAAAGTTCAGAAAAACCACTCTCACACAAGTAACTAGTAACAAATGGCATAAGAAATGGTATAACGTGGTTGTACATACTAAAAAATCGAACAAACTTCTTAGAATATTTGGGTCGCTCGTATCATCCTTGCGTACCACCTGAAACGTTGCCGCGTACCACCGGTTGGGAATCCCTAATATAGAAGGTAACGTGTTTATAACTTGTTATCTTTATCAAACTGTTATGGGGCAGTAATTTTGTACCTTTTCCGATTTTCCAAAATTTGGATTTCTTGATGGAATGGCTGCGATATGTAAAATTGCGGTGACTTGAATCTACCATAAAATCAACTTGCGCAACAGGCATGCGTAAGTTGGTACTGCATTTCCTCACGCAAATTTCATGTGTCAAGTTTAACTACTTAAGAATGTTGAAAATCCTCATTTTGAGAGAAATGTGATTAAAATTAAGATGAAAGGTGGTTGAAATTGAAACTGTGGGGTGTCAGAGCAATCTTAATTGAGAATGAACTAATGCGAATTTATTTTTTTATGCGTTTAATTTTATAAACATTTCAAAATTTCTAAATTTATCGAAATTTAAAAATTGATTTTTCGAAGTTCTAAAGGTACTGCTCCTTCTTAAAGTATGTTGTCCCTGCAGTTCTTGAAAACTTATTTAATGTATTCAAGAAATGAGATATTTCTGATTGACAGAGTATCACAAAGAACCAACAAGAAATATGCAAATTCACGTGCTTTGATATTCAAGAAATGAAAGGCTTTCTTGACTATCTTATTGTTACACCAATGAGACAAAGAAATCTATTATGATTGTGTCAGTGATACATTGTATTGTGTCTAACAGTTTCAAAACTTAACTACATTTCTCTGATGCGTAAGATTTAGAATTATCATTCTTTGTATTCAAGACAAAGATGCTGCAAAGTAATACTCATTGAAGCTACGCCGCCAATGAAATTTCGCGTTCATTTGAAGTTAAGGATCTAAGTCTGAATTGATTTGCATTATATTAAATTACTTGCATATCGAGTAACATTTTCTTATGAATGATGGTTACTTAAAAATATCTGATGCAAGAAAAAATAGTTAATTTTGTTCCTAATCACATAGGTGTATGATATGTAACATTAACACTTATAATATTCACATAGGTGTATGATATGTAACATTAACACTTATAATATTGTTGCAATTAGAAGATATAACGAGAAAACATCGCTGTGTTTCATAAGTAGTATATTTTGCAGATTTACATACTTAAAGGATTAAGGTAGAGGGTGATGATAAATAGAATGTGATATTTTTAACTACTGTAGAAATATTATGTAGGCGTATTGTGTAGTTTTGCACAGTACAAAATTCAAATTGAAATTGAATTCAATTTACACAAAATATAGTTTATAACTCTTAGCTTTAACACCCTCACATGGTTGATTTACTGCGCTATTTTTGTGATTAGAAAAAGAGCCAATATTTTCAACGAAATCAATCGCTTTTCACAATGTGTGGAATAGAATATATCGAACTGTAGTGACAGTAATTTGAAATCTATGTAAATGATTAAAGTATCTAGTACTTTCTTTTGGTGCCTATTTAATGAAACTGTAACGACGCTGGATATAATGTGTATAGAGCAACAATTTATATACTGTTTCTAGTCTTGTCAACTACTCAAAAACATTTGTGGATTAATGCGTTTTTGTTACTGTTTAAATCACTGGGTTAGCTTAACCCGGCAAAGCCTGAATTAATTATTTTTTTCCAATATCAATTTCTTTCTTGTATATTGTTGATAGGATGCTATTTATGTAGGAAATGCCTTTTTTTGTTGTAAAATTTTAATAATATTGACAAAAATGCATGGTACTATATGGTACCGCTAGGCTTTTGAGGGAGCAAATTGTAAGTAATGCAGTTTCTTATTGATATTGACGCAAGCTGTTTAAATATATTTTTACCAGCTTATGATTTCAAATTAATACAAAAATACAATTGTATGGCATAGAAGAACACATTTTGATACATATACATTAGTAAAATCAATATCCTAAGAGAAGAAGAGAAAATTTTTACTATCCAGAAAACACAAGACAAATAGTAATACCAATAATATCATCAACAATACTGGCATTTTTTTATGAAATATAATCAATAATTTTATTGCATGGTCTATTTCAAATGTTATTATGTTTGAGTGAAAGTCTAAGAAAATACAAATCCCTATGTCACATTTTACGCGCATAGTATGAACTCGTCTGTGTGAACTGAATCGACTAGTGTAGTTTACAGCTGCATACCTTGAACCCAACTTCTTTTGAATTTATTTGTACCAGTCTTATTGATTCTTTTTGCTACTTTTTTTCGTTAGCAGAGTTTTCCAGACCCTCTCTCTCATGAATCTAAATCTAAATAATATTTCCTGTGGGTTTTTTCCGTGATGTTTCTACATTTACACATAACTGACGACCAGATAAATTATCTGAAAATATTCATCTTCTTCTGCCGAGTCTTCATCTGTGATACTACTGCAACATCAGGAGGTTCAATACAGACATCTTCTAAGTCCGACTCTGAGTTTAATTCATCAAATAGCAGAAGAGCTTCTTCTAGTGTTAAATATTTCTGAAAAATGAAACTGTATTTCAAAATAATAAAATACACACATGATTTAAATATACACATATAAAACTTGCCATAAGAAATAATATGTTCAAAAATATAGTCAAAGACACATTTTAATTCCATAACTGCATTTTAACCTACAACTCTCTCCCCATTTTAAACTTTTAACTTTGTTATTTTTATGAAATAAGCAATATAATTTTTTCTTCATGCAAAATTTTTATACAATTATTTTATACACATTTATTTTTTAACTATTCGGTTACATATAATAAAAATATTTATTATAGACTTTTAAAACATTTTTGTATTTTCTAGAGCAAAAATCAATTAAAATCTAAGCAGTGACGAAAAGATAGCGTAAAAGCCTATTGGTACCATACGGTACCAGTAACATTCCAATACAAAAAAGATGTACATAATATTATTATATTTTTTTGAAACACTGTGCACGTAATATCTAGACATAAACGATAAATATTGTATCAAACTTTCAATTATATATGTATCAGTAAAGAGAGAACGGTTGTACTTACTTTTTCGATGCGTCATTCCGTCATAGCCCAAAAATGTTCTTGTTTCTTCCGCTCAAAGTAAAAATCTGACGCGTTGTTCACTAAAATTATTACCCAGACATGATTTTTCAATCTCTTGTGTGGTGCCATATACTAACAAACAAAATATTTGTATTATAACGAAGAAAATTGTAATATTTTAAACATTTATTTCTGGTACCATATGATACCGCTAGGCTTTCCAGGGTTAATTGAAAAATAAATTGATTCATGGGATAAGACCTCCAATAATTTTTAAGTTCCATATTTAAAAAAGCTTTAAAGCACATGAAGATAGGCGATTCGTTATGCTTTTCATTTCAACTTAAGCTGGTATTTTGGTAACATCCACCGCGATCTGCGTTTTCACTTCTTTGTCCCACAGCAGTTAAGGACGAATGTGACGCTTCGAGTAATCATCCTTAACTGAAATTGAAACTTAACAGAAATTATTTTTATGTGCCTTGAACTGTCTATTTTAAAGTCCTTTTAAAAATCGATACTTGAATGACTAGGAATTTTCAAAGAAATCGGATACATAGATCATGAATTTCCTAAACTTCTTTAAGTATTACGCAGAACAGAAACGTGTGGATAAACGCAATGGGACACACACTTTAAGAAGGATTAATACAGCTGATAAAATCATGTACAGCACATTTTATGTAAACAAAACTAATTGTATTTTTTATCTTGCCGCTAATGAAAAACAGAAGTAAGTCTATTTATATTCTACTAAAAGAGCGCAGGATTATATTGCCTAAACAAAATATGTTTCCAAGGGTATGCATCGTTTCTTAGCTGTTATAATTTTGTAGGCTGTAAAAATTAAAATGAATAGGACGCTAACATTCAACAAACCTCTTTTGGCTGAGCAGACCTTCTGTCAAGTCAGACTAAAGCTTTTAAGACTTGATATGAATCGACGCGAATAAGGTGTATTCAGACCTTTCCTGTTGATTTTTAGACACAATATCTGATCAACTGACCTTCAGCGTATTATTTTGTCTCATACCAAGAAGATTGCAGGATTAGAGGGAAAATTTGAGATAGCAACTTCTAATGCTTTTATTTTATCTTGTATGGTGTAACCCTATTGTAATGACAGGCAAATAAAGACGATTTGTTTAGGGGATTTGCTTTTCGAGAACACGATTGTTGAAGAAATCTGATTTTTCTTACCATACAGCAAATTTTTCTTCATGTAGAACGAGTTTAACTGGTGATTGTAAATTTTTGGTTGGATAGACTTATTTATCATCTCGTATTGAGATCCTCATAATCTATTTACAGTTTTTCAAGATAATTACCAGTTTCGTGAATTCTCAATTCGTTCTTAACCCTTCTTTGCATGATTTTTTCTTTATTGGTGAAATAAATCAAGGTGATATAATTCATGTTCAAAATTAAAGGAAAAATGGTTAAAAAAATCTTAGTATATATTTATAGTATAAATTTAGCAAAAAACAATAGGATGGTATCATGTGGTATTTTTTAAATTAAACGCAAACTTTTTCAGAAATTGCTCTAAAAATAACATAAACACATGTTACAAACCTTTCTTCCACTCATTTTCACTTTTTTAGCAATAGAAACTCAAATATAATAAAACAAAATTAAAAACGAAATCATACGTTTATTGCAACTACAACAAACAGCGGAATGACAACTTCAAGCTCGTTTTACTGATAGTGACACTTGCTTATTTTTGACAGCTACGTTTTTTTTTTTATGCAATGGACATTAAAAAGGTATCCAGACACGATCAACTTAAAGTGGACTTGTTCTTTTATATAATTTTTGGGCATTCAATGTTATGATGGAAATTTCCACCATTATGCAAAGAAGGGTTAAATTAGTTTTTCAAAATTATTTAAAAAATAAATGTGATTTTTATTGTTTATAAAACTACCTACTTCATCATCCAATCGTTTCGAAAACATATTTATATAAAGAAAGCCTGTGTTGGCAATGTCATATAGTCCAATTTCAAAAGATTTGCTTTACTTCAAATACAATGTTGTCGTGGAGTAACTAAAATGAGAATGGTATAATGTCATTTCATGTCACTGACAACTTGGTACTAGCCTAATACTAACATATTAGGTGAATTTGTTGGTTAGTTTCGATTTATTAGAAGTCTATAAATCATTATTTAGGTCTGAATGAATTGTATTAACCCTCCAAGTTGTTTCGACGAGATATCTCGTACATCAAGATCTGGTCAATTTTGCTAATGACTTGATAACCTCGTCGGGACAGCCATCAGGAGAGTTAAGAAAAAATTTCTGAACACAGAAAAATTGTTTTGGTGTTAAAGTGTACAGCAATTTTAAATAAGAATGTTCAATGAGTAATAGAATTCCAATGAAATCATACGCCTAGATTGTGTCATTTAAAAAGAATAAATATTTGAATTTGCTGTTTTCGAATTCGGAACAGATTTAAAAATTAAAAACGGATATGTTTCACCACCTAATCGGAATTCAATGATTTTAAATCAAAGCATCTTCTATTATTCCGAAGATGAAAATCAAGTTCCGTTCGAAGTCTTGAAGACCTACATAATCACCAGCGTAGATTTGAGCGCAATCTATCACTGGTAATTTTTTCTCTTTAGCCCAAAGACTGACCGCGAGCTCTCCTGATTCCGATCGCAGATAATGCCGCTAACCCGAGGGCGACTTCACGTCCCGGTTGTTTCATGTAATTAAAACGCCATCAAAGGAGAAACTGTTCTGGCGATGTTTAATCATTTGGCGAGGGAATTGGCGAGAGAGATCTTATCGGTTTTCCTCCGAGCAACAAGGAGCTTCGGTTTCGGTTTGTCGTATGCATAGGGAAAGTTATAAAACCCTACAAAGCAGAAAAAAAACTTTAACGCGTAATTGAAGACTCACTATTCGCTTTTTGGAGTACCACAATATCAGTTCGATAGCATTAAATAGTTGAAGACAAGCTTTTCGGTTGCAATTAATAAAGCCATACGTTTATTATAAGAATTAAACGTTTAATAAGAAAACTGAAGACGATACAAAATCAAAAGAACAACCGATCAACTCTCTTCACTTCGTCTTCCATTCTTCTAATTTCCAAATTATTTTTTTTATCATATTCCATATTATGGTTTCAGTTTATATCTGCATAATTGAAAAATGCGTTCACAATATGGTAGTTTTCGTGTGCATAGTAAAAAATTATTTTCTAATAGTATCGTTTGCAAATGCTTAATAAATATTATAACATTACAAAGACGAAAGTTGCCTCAGTAAATATTAAATTCTCGTATCGCATGCACGCGCTCCCAATGGATTTTTACTGAATTTTTGAACAAAATTTTTTTTTCCGTGTTACAAAATTGGTATTATAATAATACGTAACGAAATTTTTACAATTAAGAGAAATTATGAACAACTTTACAAAATGCAGATCAAACCTTCTTTGCCTAACTGTCCAAAGGCATAAGGGGACAATTTTTCTAATCTTCTGAACTTTTACTTTTAAGTATTTTTGAATATATTTCAGTTCCGTTTAAATGTTGACTACAAAAAAAAAGTTTAATTCCGTGTATCGAATTTCAATGTGGTAATTTGTAATTTGTAATTTACGTCTTACTAGAGCAACACAACGGGCTATTGACGACGGTTCGGGATCAACCCCTTAAGAGAAAGATCCGAGGACAACACCTCGTAATTTTGAACCACGGTCAGATGACGCGAATTTCAATGTGAGACCAAGCAATTTTAGGTAAAATAAGTTATAAAATTAAAGTTATAAGAGAGAAGGAATGTCTTTTGAGTCTTCGTACATTTTCCAATAGCCTAACTGACATTTTTATGCTTTTAATTTTTATTTATTTACTAAATAAATGCAATAATGCGAATGTTATGCAACCAAAAATTTTCAGGAAGTAATATTGTGAAGTGTAAAAATAAACTAATAAATAAGATTAAGAAAGATTACTATAATATACGTGCAACACAGGGTTCGAATATTAACTTGTGTTGTTTACTATCTTTTCACAATTTACATTGACTATTTACTACATTAATTTCAAGCGCTAAGAATAAACATCGATTGTTTAATTATCCTAAACACTAGTTTTCTACATTAAAACTCAATTATTTAATCATTTCGGGTATTTAGATGTCCATCGTCCCACCGTGTTTGAAAGGGATTAGGCTTAGCTTATATCAATAGTCTAAATACAGTGTGTTTTTCATACGAGGCCACCATTTTTTTGAATAACTTTTAAATAAATAATTTTATATTAATTTTTAAATAGAAGTTACTCAATTAATGACGGCAATTTGGATCGAAGGCATTATTAGACCCTCGTTTAGAGGATTCCAATGAAAATGCCCTTGATACTAAACGATGTTCTCCCAGAAATAGATTGACAAGTTTTACACCACGTGTGGTTTCATCAAGAGGGAGCAACATTCTATACAGGTCACGGAACCATGTGGGATTCCAAAGGACGCATTTCCTGACCGAATAAAATCTGGCAATGGCGATTTTTATCTTCGTACCCCTAATTTGACCACGCCGGAATGTTTGTAGTGCTACTTAAAGGAAACGGGTGTCTACACCAGCGGTCACCAAACTTCTTTCACCGTCAACTTCCTTCAAGTGTTTCTCGTTTTTTCATCGACCCTCTCTATTTTACTATTATGTATTTATAACAGGACAAGCAAAAAGACGCTTATGTGGTTTTTAGAGTGTTTACTTTAGTTACAATGTTTGTTGCATGTATAATCTAGCAATATTATTGTTATATTGGCTTAACGTCAAAGGGATACTTTTTTTGACGTCCTTCTAAACATTACATACTTGATAGGTGGGATAAATAATTTATAAAATTTAATTTAGGTAACAAAATACGATCGGCCTTATATATATATTATACATTACCCTACAATAATGGACCGAACAGCAAGATGGATATACATGCTTTAATAAAGGAATGATCCTCCACGTGCTGCAATTACACTAACAACCCTTCTGGGCATACTTTCAACATTGCTTTGATACACACCTACGGGTATTTGTGTCCATTCCTACTGCAAGACTGTCACCAGCTCAGCTGTAGATTTCGGACGTGGTTCCCTGGTCCCTAACTCGTCTTACACATGTTCTACGGGGTTTAGATCGGGACTCTGTGTAGGCCAGGGAAGGCGTATTTCATCCATATCTTGACACCACTGCTTGACAGAGGCTGCAACATGACATGGAGCGTTAACGTCCTGGAAGTAACATTCGTCCATTCCATAAAATTGACAGAGCTTAGAAAGAACCTGATTGTACAAAATGTTCATGTAGGCGTCAGCGTTCAATTGACCAGGAACAACAGGCAAAGGCCATATCACGAAAAACACCCCCAAACAAGCAGTCGGATTTTATGCAAATCCGACGGCGTCCGGTCTATTATTGTAGGGTAGTGTATATATGAAAATAATACTTTTATTAACTTGGTATACAATTTACTAACATTGTCGAAGTGAAGGGTGTGTTTTGGGACTCTTGATACGATTAGCAACGTTGTGTCCAAAATTAGTAAGTTGCAGCCTTATATATATCGTCACGGAATTCTATATTCACTTAATAACGTTGTCATTCAGGATGGAAGTAATCCAAGTAAGTCGAATTAAATACTACCCGTACAATCTATATATATATTTCTCTTACGTGGCACGCAAAAAAGACGTTATTTGTTATCGCGTTTTGGCAACATTGTACGATTTTTTGTTTACCACAAAGTCCCGTGCATCAATTGAATTTATAGCGTTATCGGATGAAATTTTATTGAAAAAAAAAAGAATTTTAGTTAGGCTTCAGTTAGTTTTTAATATAAATCAAAGAAAGCGAAGGATATTTTTAGGGCCATTTAAAAAACGGTCCTTTTTAGGGCCAACAATTATAGTTCAACAAGACGCTTGCACTACAACTTTCGGCAACAAACTCAACGAAAAAGTGTCGGTCGTTTGAGTGCTGGGAAAATGTACACACAAACAACATGCTGGGTATTCAATTTCCAAAGCAACGCTCACATTTCGAGTCAAAATTTGCACAAAGTTTTCATTTGAATTCTGATTTTAGAGATACTGTATATATTTTTTCTGTAATACAGCAAATTTAGATTTCAAAAACATATTTTTTGGTAACATATTTTGTAAACAATCCCTTCTGCTAGGACACATGTCTTCATTGAGGCGAGCGAAGCGAGCATAGGTTCGCGCAGCGAACCAATGAGGACTGCGAAGCAATGCTCCGGGGGTTGGCGAGCGTCAGCGAGCAGGGGGAGGGGCCCCTAGTATCTTATATTTTTCTATCGTCTTTCAATCAACCCCTGAGCTTAAATCGACCCTTAGCAATGTTATATTAACCCCTGGGCGGTCGACATCGTCCACTGGTCTACACCGACAAAGCGACAACTGTTCAATGGATTAAGTAAAACATTTGTGGAGAAATTGAACAAATCACGTCGGAAGTTGTTCTCAAGCGTCATAGAAAATATGAAGACCCCGCAATTGCATCGCGGCCAGAGGCAGCCATTTTGGTGGATGACCAAATACCGACAGTTCCTTAAATAATGTCATTAATTGAGAAAGTAATATGGAAAAAATGCATTGAAAATGTTTTGTTTAAAAGTGATTCCGTAACAAAATGGAGTCCTTACATAAACAAATCCTATGTCTGTTTGTTTTTCTAATGGCGGGCACATACAAATCCTATGTTTAAATGATAATATGCAAAAAAATTCTTCTCCTTCAAAAGGAAAACTATACGAGAAATTTTTGATGGGTGAAATACGTTCACATAAGATAATGCGTCTTTACCCTTTAAGTTTTTCTAATGTAATTGTCCAAGGGACAGGTGATGGACACCAATGGAAAAGTTTTAGGGTCTTTTATTGCTTAGTTAACACTCCAGGTGGTTTTGAGTAGATATTGTTCATTATTATTATTGTTATTATTTTCGAGAAAGATAATTCGATTTTGCTAATGACGAAAGATCTCGTCAACAAGATGCTAATTAATTTTATTTTGACGAGATCTGGTCAGATTTTTAATGCAAATATAATCGTCGAAAAAAATTACCGTAACAGTTAAGAAACAGAAAATTGTCAAATGAACATGATCATCAATTTTACATGTAAATTAAGCATTTTAGTTAATATTTATAATACATACCGATAAACGTTTTATGCATTGGTGTGTATTTATGGTTTGTAGGAAGATATTTAATTAACGTCGCGCATTGGAGCAACACAATAGACTAGTGGCGACGGTCTAGGATCAATCACGAATGGAAAGATCCGAGGACAACACGGTAATTTTGAATCACGGTCAGATGATGGAATCGATATCTGAGTTGGTACCCATTCTCTAAACTTCCACACTACGCCAACGTGATGACATTTGATGACATGACAGGAATTGTGGTATTATGAATGATTTGTGCTTTTTGCCAAACATTTTATTGGAAATAGGAATTAACATCAATCTAAACGAAATTGTATCATATATTTTTGGATAATTTCATTTTAGAGGTATAAAATTAATTTATGTGAATATGGATGCAACATTCGCATAAATGGGCGAAAAGGAATCGAAATAAGGTTTAAATATGAGTAACGACATTTTGCCATCATTCCACATTCATAACTTTTTTCATTAGATGCATGCTATGCGTGGATCTGGTAGTTTGAATAATAAAGTAGTATTTCAGAACGTGTAAACTTTTGAAATGCACTCAGAAACATTTTAAAATAGCGCACCAAGAAGGGAGCATCAGATTGAAATAAAATTTAATGCATAATTTAATGCACAGATGAGAAATTCACTTGATCCCAAAATCAAGACAATTAAACAAATAAAGTGTGTACAGTTAGAAAAATACAGTGCAATTTCAATAGCGCGTCAGACTGCCTCCTGCTGCAATACATGCCGCAATACGGTCCGGCATTCAGTTCATTAGACGTCTGATGTTATCCTGAGGCAGATGGACCCACAAATCTTAAGCAGCCACCACCAAATCATGTACAGAATGACACGGCGGCATCTGGCGTTTCAGCTGTCCCACAAATGCTCTATAGGAGACAAGTCCGGGGAGCGTGCTGGCCATGGAAGAGTCTAGACATGACATAGGATGTCTTGAACCACTCGAGCTGTATGTTGACGAGCGTTATCTTGCTGGAAAATTTCCCTTAGAGGATCATTTAGGAAAGGTCCCACGTTGGGTCTAAGAAGGTCATCAACATAACGCTGACACGTTAAGGTTCCACGTACCACAGTTTGAGTGAACTGTCTATTATAGGCTATGGCACCCGCCTGCTGTGCGGACAGTGTGTCGCGCGACAGCGTGGGTGGAATTTTACCGTTCACCAGGGCTCCTCCACAAACGTACGCGGTTATCACCTGTTCCCAATGGTAATGGTAATTTTAGTTAACGTCGTACTAGAGCAACACAACGGGCTATTGACGACGGTCCGGAATCAGTCCCTTAAGGGAAAGATTCGAGGACAACACCTCGTAATTTTGAACCACGGTCAGATGACGAAGCAACACCTGAGCTGGCACCCCACTCTCCAAACTTCCACGCCAACCCAACGTGAGGACTTTCGGCCACAACAGATTTAAGGTGCACCAGCCGCCTCTACACCATACGTTTACAAACATCCATGCCCGGACCCGGATTCGAACCAGGAACCTTCCGATCTAGAGGCTAACACCTTAACCACTATACCGGTTGGTCGGCACACACCTGTCCCCAAAACGAACCACTATATCGTAATGTGATCGTCACGTTTATGAATCTTTCACTATGCGCTGGTCCCACTTCCTGTTGGGTCCGGGCATGGATGTTTGTAAACGTATGGTGTAGAGGCGGCTGGTGCACCTTAAATCTGTCGTGGCCAAAAGTCCTCACGTTGGGTTGGCGTGGAAGTTTGGAGAGTGGGGTGCCAGCTCAGGTGTTGCTTCGTCATCTGACCGTGGTTCAAAATTACGAGGTGTTGTCCTCGGATCTTTCCCTTAAGGGACTGATCCCGGACCGTCGTCAATAGCCCGTTGTGTTGCTCTAGTACGACGTTAACAAAAAATTACCAATTACCAATTACCCACTTCCTGATTGCAGCGCCACTGTAGGGTGTGTGGTCATTCGCATTGACACCAAACTTGGATCATTTACAAATCGTATCTCACTGTACTTATTTGCAAAGTTTCGCGATTGTACCTTTCTTCCTTCTTGGTGCGCTATTTTGAATGTTCCTGAGTGTAGAAGATATGTTAATTTTATTTGTATTTATATGTATTCTTATAAGGGTATTTCAATTTCCATTTAACTTTCATTGGGTTGTTTTTGTTTATTATGTATCTTAATTTTCATTATGATTTGATGTAAAACAAATAATTTACAGATTTCATAGAAGCAAATGAAAAACAATTTTGAAAGTAACTAAAGTTCCAGTCACAAAAAGGTTTGAATGCTCTTTCAAAATTTTGGAATTTTGAATGGTGATTCACACAGATAAGTTTCTTCAAGTAATAAAACATATCGTCATGCTAATTAGCAAAACTCATAATTCCTTTGGTAACGTTTTGCAGTTACGAGTTTTGCTAATTAGTATGCCGATATTCGCTTTCCAAGTATAGTAATGCTAGTCTACTTTACCTGTATTATTTATGTAAACAAGTAGCTCTTTTAATTCATGCATCAAAAACGAGTTTGTTAGAGACCTACACAAAAACTTGGGGATTTATTTTTGAAAATTCAAATGTACTTGAAGATTTTTCTTTACATAAACGATCATGATTTAAAGTTAAGGTAAAGTGTTGTATGAATTACAAAATAACTCGTAGGAAATGGAGAATATCAAATATTTTACTTCTCTGTGTTGAGGTATTAATTTCTGATTGTAAAACAAGAATAAATTTATCTGGAATAAGAATTAAGGCATTCCTCAATCCCTTTCCATCATGTTATGTCAACACAAACACATTTTTCGGAATTTTTCACGATTTTCACTAAGTTATTATCAGTTGCATACAAAAACATATAATACTTAAATTTCATTCTGTTGCAAGAAAATTCAAAACTTATCATCGAAAGCGAAGAAAAATTGAATCGAGTTTACCAAGAAGAAAAACTATCATGAGATAAGAGCGTAAATATAGAAGAGAGAACTCGAGCTCCGAAATATATTTAAACACAGGATGGTAGAGCGAAGCGTTCTCCATTCTTTTATCAGTTTCAATCACAAACAAAAAGCGAAACACTTCAGCAAAAAATAAACAGTCCAAAAAGCCGCGAAATAATACAAAGTACCTTATTTCAGAATATGTGCTAAAAATATATCAACTTCCAAAAAGATTTTAATTTTCTGCCACGCTTGGCGACATTTTTCCAAAAATCACACTCTTAAACTAGCTTCCAGCTCTTATCGCTCTTTTGGCACCGTTCAGTCATCACCTTGGCGTAGGGCTTTCCCGCTTTCATTGTGGATGGAAACTACTGTGGGGAGCGGATGTCATAGGATACGACAGAAACCGCTTCCAATGGTATTTTTAAAAACGTGGATGCCGCCCCTTTGCTTTGTTCCATGTCGCGGAGAAAACAATCCAACCCGAAGCCTGCGAAACGTGAGTTTATTCGAAATTTTGTTTACATTTTGTTTTTTCGCGATTTTGTGTGCATGTTCTTGTTTACCGGTGTTTACATGAGACGGGTTTGTTTACGTTTTTGAAGTAGAAGGGTAGCAGACGTATTTGAACATTTTTAAATGAAGAAGCTGATAATTCCTTTTAATGCGAATAATTTCTACTGAAATTGAAATTATCGAGAAAAACCAGTTTATCCTGAAACAACTAATTTATGCTATGTTTATTTTCAAACTGCTCTCATCGCTCTGAGTGTTTCTACTCTAAATTTTCTTCAGCTCATTAAGTCTCACAATTACAGTTTTATACGCAGACGATATTTCTGTTACCAATACATTGCAATTTATTTTTTCGAAGGGAATCGAAATGTCAAGGTTTTCGAAGTTTTTGGGAGTAGTTTTTCAAAATTAAAGACTGCTTTTAATTACCAACGTTTACAAATTTTGATTCGTGCCTTTAAGAAAATCAACTGTCAAAAAGTATGGTGCATGATCTACTTAATCTTTGCGAATTATTATTATAATATCAAGATTTCCTTTTAATGGTTTTACTCTTTACTTCTAAACCAATAGAATCAAACATAACAGAACTAATTTGAAGTTTAAAAAAATTAAATCAACTTCTCTAAATAGTATATGACGGGCTTGGAATTACCTTTTATTGATCAGAATTCTACTAAAAGACTGTTAAAATATATTGCACTCCGGCAAGAAAAGTGACACAACTCAAAATTGCAGAATTTGAGAAACAACAACTTAAAGGATACTCTAAAACTTATATTGAAATAGTATAAGCTTCTCTTAAATTTTAGGTAAGTATTTAGGGTAATAACTTCTATTATATTCTATAGAATAGTAATATAACACGCTGGGGCACCTCATATATATTTTTCAATGACATAACAACAAAATTTTTAATTTTTGTCTTGTGTCACTTTTTATGCCGGGGTGTGATATTTTCGATTCACTGATTCATACAAATTAGCGTTCTCAGAAATATAATTAATTTTTACATTTTACATATGACGTGAATGAAATTTAATTTAAATACTAACGTCTTTTAACATGGTTTTAACTATTAGTTTATTTTGTAACAACGATGAACTCGAAATTCATTTATTAGCAATGCGTATGAAATGGTTTGACGGGTTTCATGTTATTAATTGGTCTTATACATTTGAAATACCAATTTTTATGTTGCGTATCTAAACACATTAGCTATTAACTACTCATGTCATGGGTGACCGATTAAGATAATTTTGAAACTTTATTCTACAATAAATATTACAGTTTCAAATACGTATTCAAGTTCCCGTTTATTTACATCAAAACAGTTAACAGGATATTTATTCTGTTTAGCTGCAATACTTTAGTCAAATATAAGCATTGAACGCATTTAATTTATTATTAGTTCCGTAAATATATTTTGATCCTGTTATTTCGAATCCTTCTATTCACGGTAATTCAGAAAATAATTTAATAGTCGCGTAGTCTTATATTCTGAATTCCTATTATGATCAAAATTTTAAAATGTTACTAAGAAATTTATAAATGTATTTTTCATTTGCTTTGTTTTAGTAGTAGCTACTCTTTTCATTTCACGTAGTCAATATTTTCTTACTCTGATTGGTAGATGTAATAGTGATATAAAATCTTCCATCAACCAATCAGAGCGAAGCACCGAATTCAGAAAAACTTACCTGCTTTTTGCTCTGTATTTTTAAATTCTGTGTAGTATCAAACGCTAATTCATTTTATAAAGATAGTATTGTTTTTTTCTCACAGAAAAATATAATGTTGAGTAAAGAATGTGGCAACAATTCAGTTTTATTCTTATGGTTTTAACCTGATGGATTTTCAGCTACAAATTTTTCAATTCTCGAGAGAGATCTGAAATAATTGTATAGTTTATTTTCAAAAGATACTATACAATAATGAATGTTTTTATGCGTGTATTTTTTTGTTGTTGTTGAACAAGACATTTTTTACTTACAATTGTTTTATCAACAAGTTGTAATAGAAATTCGAGGGGTTTCCAAATAAAATTAAGAACGAAGTGCTAAGCGTAATATCTAGATTTCCTATTTCTTTTTTCAATATCCCGTTGTGTTGCTCCAGTGTAACGTTTTGATTAAACAATATCAAATACCTTTAACGTTTCTTTTTATTTTCTGATATCTACATTTTTTTCTTGTGAATTTATCCAAAACTTCCGATAAACGCTGATTAAACACTGAACACTTGATCAAACACTGACACTTTGAACTTGGATTTGAACACTGCCAATAATTCGGGAGTATTTCCATCCTCAGTGATCTTACCACCTGAACGTATTCTACTGTAGGACCTGCAATTTAATCTATTTAATAATTAATAATCAATTTATTAATCTTCATGAACCTCTAAAAGGCATCATATGGGAATTTCCGTCTGTCAATTTCGAAATCTGTTCCTTTAATATTTACCCTTAACTTAATATCCAATAAATTTTTTTTCATTTAAGAAGTCCCCTACGTTATTACAGTGGGGTTTTGTTACAGTGCTATAATTATAACAGATGGTACAGTAATAACATTAATTATCGATTCACTTCTGTGTTAGTAAAATGTTCTTTGGGTATATCCATTTATTTGACTTAGCTTGGCCAAATATGGACCCTGTGCCATAAAATCAAGCTCAACGAGTGTAATAATCAATTAAGCTTTGTAATCGAAGTTTTTTTATTAATTACGTAATATACTTATATCAAATTTAACCTATTATTAAAATAGAGTAAACTGAATATCATTTAAATACTAAAACTATTTTCTTCTAATCCTACACTAACAGGCCTATAAATGTTCTGTACCACAGAAACAAATTTGCATTGATAAATAACATTGATTTCATAAACTGAATTTATATTTTATAATTTGACTTAATTTAAGATCAGACTCGCAATTTCATGTAGTCTATATTTGATATTTCAGATTTACATGCTTCCGCTCTTATGGAATACTAACTATATTCATTGTTTGGCGCAACTTAGCAGGATCTGGTTCTTGCTCTATAACAGCCAACCATTTTCTTATATTAATGTTCGTAAATTGAAATTTCTCTAAACGCATTGCAAGTTTGAGTAGTTACTTCGGATTTTATGACAGCAATAGAAACAATTTATTTTGCTATCACCGTTATCATAAAAGCGTGAATGAGACACCTATGTATTTTTCAATGTATGCACCTCTTACACTAAAGTACAGATGTATGATTATATAAATACGATTAAAAGAATAATTGATGGGTATTTCGAAAACGATTTTGGCGGTTGCGTACGATGTTAGAGTTGAGAAAATTGCTCCCTGCTCCCTTTAACAGAAATACCTATTAATAGTTTCTTATCGCACGTGTTAGCGTGACAACAGTTGTTGTCAGCAAAACTTAAACCTCAGACAGTAGATTTGAATCTCATGGTTCTGGTTTTTTTTATCAATTACCTTAGCACATTTGCGTGCTCTTTCAAATTGGTTCTGGTCTATCTGCTATGGTACGCGAGTGGAAGTTACAAAGTTGCGCTTTCTGTATCTCGAGCATGAAGAAAAGTCAGGAGTCATTTCTTTTCATTCAAGTTAAGTGAATTGTAAAATGAGTCTTTTAACTGCAGCAGGAAACGGATGGCGATGGAATAAATTATGGGAAATTTTATAGGTTAATCACAAATTTTAACGTTTAAATTCTAACTTGTAAAGAATTTGGAATTTTATAGTTATAGTTTATGAAACAATAACTTTGTTAAGGGGACCGGTGCGATCCTATCTCCGTAATGTTAAAAATGTCAAATTTTAAGGAACAGTTTTTCAATTTTTTATACGTATTGATTTTAATTTTTTATACAGGTTATGAAGACACTTTTAAACACTTTAACACAGAAAATTTTAAAATACCTAAAAAATTTGTAATTTTGAGAATTGTTTTTTTTTTTTTTAAATGACCAATTTTTATCCTTTTTAACAATCAAAATGAACTTTTCTGAGCAGATAGAAAAGAATGTCCGCGTTAAAATATGTTATAAGGTATGTTACACTTGTAAAGCATTTTAAAAAAATATTTGCTTGAATAGACCTTTGAAAAAAATGTTCATTTTTTTAAGAAAAAATACACATTTTGAGACATTGAAATTAAAAGCATATAATTAACCTTACTTCAAAACGTACAGGTATTTTTCAAAAATTTCTTTAGAATATTTCTACTCAACGTATTTCTATAAATAATATATAATTTTAAACATATAATTGTGTAAACATTTATTTAAATTAATTAAAAACTAATCGCCAATTTGAAAGATTTTTGTATGCACTGGTCCCCTTAAATGTTTCCATGATGATATTGGCAAAGTATTTTTTAACCCTGTTGGTGGTTGTCTCGACAAGGTATCTTGTAATTAGCAAAACTGACCAGATCTTGATGAACGAGATACCTCACCATTAAAATAAAACTGACCGTATCATCATAAAAATCTGCAATATCTTGATGATGAGATAACTCATCATTAGGAAAATAGGCCAGGTCTTGATGAACCTGATATATCGTCAAAACCACTTGAAGGTTAAATATTTTCTATAAACTATAAAATGTTTACCATAGTACACAAATATTATTATGGAACAACTGAGGTGTTTTCTCCCACCATCCTTTAAAGGTAATTTTGAAAACTGTTGAATTATGCGAGAATGGAAACACCTTAGTACAGATTGTATTTTAGAATTCCATGATTTTTAATAGATTTAGAATCAGTGCTCTATATCTCCTCCATAAAGAATAATACCATAATGAAGACCGTTGTAGTCAAATCAGGGTCCCACATCTGCAGTCGGGGTCCCTATATCAGTTTAGATGAAGGGCCCCATTAACAGTAAAGACGATGAGCTCCTGTGCTTGTTTAAATGATTGTCCCCCGATTATCAATTAGGATGATTGGTTTAGTGACCTTAACAGATCGAGGAACCTCATAGCATTGAAACTATCTATTCCAAGTAACAATGGTTAACTTCTACAGATGCAATTTTTTTGTTATACAGTTGCATACTTGTACAGCTTTGTTATAAGTACAATGAAAATACTTAAATTTTAAACTTAATAAGTATAAAAGTTTAAGTAATAAACTTTAGGGTACTGTGGATTTTTTAGGTTTCCCTGTTAATTAAAGCATTTTTAAAAACTATTTTTGAATCCGTGAATTTGTATATTTTGATATTTTCGTGATAAAGGCATGAATAAATTTGATTCAAATCGCAATTTGTTTTTCTCTGTCCGGGGAAACCTTTTCCTTTAATAAAATTTCAAAAGATTGATCAATGAAGGAAGTTTTATTTAAATTGTGGTTCTTGTGGCTACTGTAGGAGTGAAAAGGAGCTTTACTTTTTAAACACCGTTGACAGGCCATAGAAAATATTTTCATATGAAAGGCTGCAATCTGATTTTG
Source organism: Metellina segmentata (assembly GCA_947359465.1). NCBI lineage: Eukaryota > Metazoa > Arthropoda > Arachnida > Araneae > Tetragnathidae > Metellina > Metellina segmentata. The sequence continues at coordinate 95,264,549 of OX375877.1, read as the reverse complement.
TTCTGTTTTGACTGATGAAAATAATCTTCCAGTTTATCGGGATAAAGTAAACAATTCAATATAATAATTTGTAAATTTAAAATCCATCTGACACAACCAATTTTAAATTTACAATTTCCTCGTCTCATTTAAGACTTATTTTTATTAGCATAATAAGTATTTTCAGTTTGACAGCGTAATTGCAAATTAATTTGTCTTTTTGTCGTGCAGGAGAGGTTCCTATTCTTGTTTCGGTTCATGTATTTCAATAAGAATTTAGCAAATGATTTCTTGAAAATCATTCTATTTATCGGGTACTTTGCTTTATTTTAAGGTATATTTTGTAGGTTTTGGGATCATGAATGTATTTTACAGGGCACTTTCTTGCAATTTTTAGATATTGAAAGAAAAGTATACACAAAATCCTTGCTCATGTAATAAGCATTCTTTCCGTAACATTTCCAAATTGGCAATCAGTTAATATCTTTAACTATTGAGGCTGTCTCAGTTGTTTAGCTTGTCATTTGACTGTGGTTCAAAATTACGAGGTATGGTCCTCGAATCTTTTCTTTTGGGGATTGATCAAGGTCCGTAGACAACAGCTCGTTGTATTGCTCTCTAGTGCAACGTAAATTCATTGTTTTGCCTACTTATCTTAGCTATTGAGCTGTAGGCAAGTTCGGTTCCTGTAAGTTATACTGAGTGCATTTACTTTTCTGTGCCAGAAAATCTTTCCTCGTGTGTGCATATCCATTACTTGAAATTTTCTGTCTTGAGTTTGCGCCCAAATATGGCTCTTTTAGCCATAAAAACAACGCAACCAACCCTAACTAGTGAAAAAGTATTTATTTTGTGAAATATTATATTCCTTCACCATATTTTGTGATACTTTCCTGATATGAGACAGCAGTAACAGTATAATATTTGAATTTTATGTTCATTGTGACAACATGTGGCATGATGCAAGTATATAAGAATTCATTTGTTCGTTCCCATAACTGCTATTTCTTTATAAATAGTATTCAATAGTTGAAATTCAGGGTATCCAAAGCAGTGCAGTATTCCTCAAAGTGACTTCAACCGTTCACACACTTCCAAAATAGGGCAGTATCTGGTCCATCAGACGAAAAGAAAGCAACTATGGTGAAATGGCAATAATACGTAATTATTTCTACTTTGCGAATTAAAATTTTGGTCGGCTACTAGAGACATGAATCACTCCTCCGCAAAACGCTTAGACATGCCATTGCTGCTTCATTGAGAAACTATTGCTGATGACTCAACACCTAACCACAACTTGGAGAATTCTAACATCAGATAAAAATAGATACTCCAATTCAAAATAGAATCGTGTAATCTTTCGCTATTTTTAAAATTTTTTTTTAATATTTGAAATGTTTCACTTCTTATCGATACATATTCTCAGTAGAGTGACCTCATTTTGTCAAGACATGTTTCGTACCTAAAATATTTCTTTTTATTTTAGCGTTATCACTTAATATTATATTAATTTCGTTTCCTCTCTCACTCCCTTTGAACCATCCCATTTGATTATTGCTGTCTCGGTGCTAATTGTAAATACTCTCACAGATGTTTTTGAAATAATAGCAGATTATTATGTGAAGAGGATCCGCTAATATATGTGAAGTTTTTTTTTTTGCCTTACCGGGTGTAATATATATATATATATATATATATATATCTTGACTCTACAACTTCCGCTTCACGCCACACGCCATTGTGAGGACATTTGAAGCCACTGCAGATTTAACGTTCATCAGCCCTCGTGTACATGATGGTGTTCGATTGGATAGAGTTTCGAATTTGCAACCTCCGGTTGGTAATTCGCTATTACTCCAACCAGGCTACAGCGAAATGGGACATTTATTAACTGTTTCTTGTCCTATATGAACATAAACTTACATATTTGTAAGTACAGATAAATAATTGTGTTATGTGTCGCCGTGATCGGTTCATATCTTCAAAAAGGTTTACAAGTTCAAATATAAAGTCTAATTTTCTAAGCAAATTTATTTACTTTTCACAAAAAAGCAGAGCAAATAAATGTAACTAGGGGGCCCGCCCCCTGCTCGCTAACGCTCGCCAACCCCCGGAGGATTGCTTCGCAATTCTCATTGGTTCGCTGCGCGAACCTATGCTCGCTTCGCTCGCATCAATGAAGACACGTGTCCTAGCAGAGGGGATTGATTACAAAATATATTCCAAAAAAATATTTTTCAAATCTAAATTTGTTGTATTACATAAAAGATATATACAGTACCTCTGGAATCAGAATATAGATGAAAACTTTGAGCAAATTTTTACTTGCAATGTGAGCGCTGCTTTGGAAATTGAATACCCAGCATGTTGTTTGTGTGTACATTTCCCCAGTACTCTAGCCACCCATACACTTTTTGACTGAGTTTTTTGCGTGCCACGTAAGAGAAATATATATATAGATGAGTAATATTAATCTTGCTGTCTATAGATTCTTAAGAGAAAAAGAAGCGAGTTGCTTAGCAACGGAAAGGGTTTTGTCGGTAGGTGGCAGCGCACTAGTAATTCAGGCACTAGTCTGCATGCCTGCACTGTTATAAGAACTTTCCAGTCATCGGTCCGATATAAAGTCTGTTTCACAACAACCATCATCATGTAAGGAGCTCACCTGCAACTGGGCGTGGACCCAAATTGCTAATTAATTTCACTCACGACTGCTGCCAATTTCGTTATCAAAAGGATCTAATTTAAATGTTATATAAATTATTTAATTTATCATAAATTAGCATATGTATAACAATTAATTTTAAAGGTAACTGAATTCAATATTTCGTCATCTGAAACGTTATTCAAAAATACAAGTTGCACTCTCTTTTTTTCCCTTCTGTAGGGATTGATTTCAGACGGTCGCCAATAGCCCGTTGTGTTGCTCTAGTGTGATGTTCATTACCTACCTAATGCTTCGTATCTTAACCTACTCTTATATCACTAACCAAACAGGTATGGTGGTTAATGTGTTAGCCTCCAGATCGGAAGGTTCCTGGTTCGAATCCAGGTCCGGGCATGGATGTTTGTAAGCGTATGATGTAGAGGCGGCTGGTGCACCTTAAATCAGTCGTGGCCGAAAGTCCTCACGTTGGGTTGGTGTGGAAGTTTGGAGAAAGGGGTGCCAGCTCAGGTGTTGCCTCGTCATCTGACCGTGGTTCAAAATTACGAGGTGTTGTCCTCGGATTTTTCCCTTAGGGGAATGATCCCGGACCGTCGTCAATTGCCCGTTGTGTTCTAGTACGACTTTAATTTTAAAAAATTACCATATATCGCTACCTTTGGTAAAGCATATTAAAAAATAGAACTGTCGAGTTAAGAGGGAAAAGTTTGGTTGTTTACAATAGGTATCGTAAACCTTTCTCAAACTTCAGTGATATCGGAGATGGTAGGTAGGTATTTTAATTAACGTCACACTGGAGCATCACAACGGGCTATTGGTGATAGTCCGGGATCAATCCACAAGGGAAATAATCTAGGACAACACCACATAATTTTGAATCACGGTCAGATGATGAGATGACACCTGAGCTGGGACCCCACTCTCCAAACTTCCACATCCCGCCAACGTGTAGATATTTGAAGCCAAAACAGGTTTAACATGCACCAGCCCCTTTGTAGACATCTTTTATTGGATTTGAACTCGCAACCATCCGGTTGATAATCCATTACGCTTCTAACCGGGCTACCGCGGTCTTGTGATATTGGGAAGGGAGTTTTCTGATATGGTGAAGAGAGATTTATCCTGAAAGGCATTTTCATAGAAATAAGTGAACGATTGAAAGAAAGAGTTGACCAAGATGGGGGGGGGGGCAAATTATTTTGCGACCAAAAAATTTGGGGGAATGTTTAGGATTAGAACATAAATAGCACTGATTCTGAAACTTGCAGCAACTTAAAACTGCTAAACGTAATTTTTAATTTTGGCTTAACAAGTTAGTCGTTACAGGGGTGGTCCCACCGAGTACATTTTGGAGCCCCACCCCTTTGGAGCCCCACCCCCTCGTAAAAGGTTATGGCTAGTACTGAGAGGAAAAGCTAAATAGAGGTACTGTAGTGTCTTCGCACGGAAATTTCGCACGTGTGTATTCTGAATGTGACGCCAGTGGACTCTTTTTTTCGAATACGATTTCAACATTTCGCCAATGAAAACTCCAAAGAATAAATTCCGAATCAATCTATGATTGTTGATTAGTCAACGCCAAGTATGTTAAAGGCCAAACATTTAACAAAACGACGATAAAATATATTTTAAGTTAACGTCATTATGCACACACACATCGTGAAGTGCATTTGAACAGCATAAGTAAAATCTTCTCAGACCATCTGGGTTTTATGTTTATACTCAAAAGGGCTCTAAAAATGCTATGTATATTTAGGCTAAGGCAAATAAATATTCTTTAATTTGACTTTCTGATCTCAAGGAGTGCTCTAGATGTACAGTGAAACTCATCCGTAAAATAAAATTAAATCATCCCGTAAAATAAAATTAAAAAAAATTTGTTACGTGCAAAAATACATTCATATTTTGTGATAGGTCTTCATCATAAAAGTTTATCTTAACTGAATCTTTTTAACATTGAAGCTTTTAAAGGGTTAAGATATAGTGAACCACACAACACACAAGATCATAGGTATGTGTGTGTGTGATTGAAACATGCAAATCGATCTAAGGAATATCGAACACCGCAGTACTTCCTTGTGCAGTGGAACTTCCGCTGCCCCACCATGCTGTAAAATAAAATTTAAAAAATAAAAATCTTGTAATGTGCAAAAAATATACATTCACATTTTGCGATAGGTCTTCAATCATAAAGGCTGATCCCAAATGAATCTTTAACATTGGAGCTTTTAAAGGGTTAAGATATAATGAACCAAGATCAGATGTGTGTGTGTGTGTGTGTGTGTGATTGATACATACAAATCGATCCAAGGAATATCTAATACCACAGCTGAAAAAAATTCATGTTACGGAGAAATAATAAAATGGAATTTAAAGGACAAATGCGTCAATACTCATCAAAACGCCCTTTTATGCATAAACACCTCGTTAAGATAAGATTTTGACACTTGGGCAGGAAAAGAAATTTTGAAACAACACAGCACATGTGCTTCCCCTTTGACTTCCAATGAAGTGCGTCATCCACTTGGCCAACACTTCCGCTGTCATCTTTTATTTTGACACCACAAACTGGTTTCTGACACTGAAGTAAAGAGGTGCTTCCTTTATCAGCTTGTCGAAGTGTGACTTATAATAACTTCCTTTCGAGACGAGGTAGATTCCAAAATGCAGAGGTGTTCACAATCAGTGTGACCTCTTTATAGCTCTTTTCGTGTAATATCGGGACATTCCTGAAAGGTGTAGCGGCAGTGCATTTGCTCGTTCTCTGAAAAATAGGAGCGGCCGAAAGACAGTCGCTATAATGCATCGAACTTCGAATAAAGGTTATTTTCAGCATAAAATATGTTTCGGAGACAGCTTCAACCCCTAGTCCATTTGGCACTCCCCTTAAATAAGTCTAAGTTTATAGACATGAAACCATACATGAAGCTATTTGTCTCGTATCCTCCCATTCAATGCTGGTAAGGAACCCATCACATACGGTCTGTTCACAAGAACAGCTTAAGACGCAAAGTCTAGGTACTGGTGGTCACTATAAAAACAGGTCTGTTTGAAAACAAGGTAGGTTCCAAAATGCAGAGGTGTTCACGATTGGTATGGCTTTTTTAGCTTCTCTCATGTGAAATCGCAGCCTTCCTGTTAGCAGTGCACTTACATGATCTCAGAAAAATAGGGGCTCATAGATGGGCCCAGATATAGATGTGCCCATAACTTTAAAAATGATTTTTAACATAAAATTTCGGAGGGAACTTCATTCCCCCATCCCCAATTGGGCCCTTGGATATGTCTTTTCGTTCATGCGAATGGACATAACGCCATTCTTTTTGTCTCGTCTCGTAACTTACCCCATTCAAAGACTGCCACCTAGAACAATGGTGTCTGTCCATCATGAGTTCGTGTGGACAGACACTTTTGTGTTAGTAAAAACATTTCTTGTGAGTGTATGTTTATTACTTAACGTTGTCTGGCTTGTGTTTGGCACAGCTATGCCAAATATGGTCCATCATAACATCCAACCAAACCAACTGTCTACCACGAGAACTGTTCAGCTTGTCTGTTGCCACCAAAACGAGACAACCCATCTTTAGGGGATTCTTTAAGTATTCGAATTTTTTTCACTGACGCACTTATAACGACAAATTGTCTTCCTACTTTCGATTAGCGGTAATGAGGCAGCTTGGTCTAATATGGCCACGAGAACTGCTCAAAGTCTCTGCCTATCTATTGCCGTAGACACGAGATCTAGTCCATTTTCTATAGGAGATTCTTAAAGCATTAGAGTTTACCACATTGGAACTCTTAAAGTCAAGGGTATTCTTGCTTCCGGTTAGTGTCGGTAAAGTTCCAAGAAAGCTCACACGTCATAACTCCCTCTTACTTACACAAATAAGATTATTCGCAGAAGAGCACCTGTTGAGTCTATTGAACGCATGTGAATTGGCGATCCCCCTATCATGTTTCGTTTTATGCTCTCCAGGTGTGCGTGGATAAGAAAATACGCAATTGCACGGGGCTACATGAACAGAAGAATGTCTTTTAAGGAAGACGAATAGCAAACAAACAACCCACCACCAAATTCACCACAACCTCATGAGAACCATCCCCATTCAAAATCAACGAGCCCTGTTTGTATAATGACCGGCAATACCTAGACTTTGTTTCCGGAGCTCATTCTCTCGGTAGCCAGATCAGTACTTGGACTCTTTGTATGCATTAGCAATTTATGTAATTGCTTGATGCCAAATAAGCATTTTAAGAAAGGGTTGACTACTTTCAATCCTTCCACCGATTATTTTAGCAATATGTTTCTTAAGAACTTCGATTTATAATGCCCGGCCAATTGAACATTATTGTTTAATACCAATGCTTTTGTGAAACCCTTTGCATTACCCTGGTACACTACTGTGGGGTAACATTACATACCATCCTATTTATAGAGAAGTCTCGCATTTATTTCTCAATCCAGCAGATCACCAGAAAGCGCTACGCTACACATTCTAGGCCTAAACCATTTATAGAGAGAACTCACATTCATTCCAGACGGATCATATAATCCATGTCTTACCCCGAATTCCAACCAGGAACGCTGTGATCCAGAAGCCAGACCCCACCACCAGACCGATTGAATTATCGCAAGAGAAATTAAACTTTTGCATTTACATTATAGTAAAAATCAGGAACATTTCGGTTGGTGCCTAGGTCTATGCGAATCGTGCCCTAAGAAGAACTGTATTAAACTCATGGGAAATTCTCATCATTCGAAAGACTTCTCATTACTTAGTGGACCCTTCTTGGATTGGATTGGACGCCGTAGGTGGACACTGTTTCACCTGTGCGGCTTTCAGCAGTATAGTCCGTCTTACGGAGGAGATTCGGGAATCAGGGAGAGCTGAGCAATCCACAATGCATTCATAAAACATTTAAATACATAGAAAGAGGAGAGACAAACATGTAAGCACAAAAATACATAATGACAAAATTTGAAAAATTGACACAGAGCAAAATGAGAACGAAAAACAAAAACAGAAAAAGAACTTAAATAAAAACAGAAAAAGAACATAAACAAAAACAGAAAAAGAACATAAACAAAAAAGAACATAAACAAAAACAAAAAAAGAACATAAACAAAAACAAAAAAAGAACATAAACAAAAACAGAAAAAGAACATAAACAAAAACAGGAAAAGAATATAAACAAAAACAGAAAAAGACCATAAGCAAAAACAAACTCAGAAAAAGATCATAAACAAAAACAAACTCAGAAAAAGAACACAAACAAAAACAAAAAAAGAACATAAGCAATAAACAGAATCTAAACATAAAATCATGAAATCATTTTAAAAAAATGTAAAATCCCAAAGTCAGAACGTTTAAAAAAGACAGCCAAAATGACATATACTAGTTTCGAAAGAAAATAAAAGTTATTTTAAGAACTTTCGACTTCTCAGCTCTCACAGATGTAAACAATGTTGGAGCTGAGAAATTCCATCACTTTAAGTATTTTGTGGTGGCAATGTCTGTTCTTGTCAGAACTTTGGCACCACTGTGAGAAGTTTTGCAGCGAAGGTTTCAACAAATGCCACGGACTTGTGAGATCTCAGTCGAAAAGGTAGTGGATAGGATCATCTTCTCCGCCGCAGATACACAGCGCATTAGTTCTAAGGTGGAGACGTTCTAGATATGCCGGAAATGATCCATGGCCTGTGAAAAATTTGCTTTTAGTTTTGGTATTTTAGGTCTATTTGGAACCCTTCTTAGGATTTCAATCTCCATTTCCAGTCCAGCAGATCGAAATGCGCCAAAAAGCCTCGACTGAAACCCCAAATAAAAATGCCCGGAATGCCGCATAAAAATCCGGTCTTCGATAACAGCCGCAAAACAAAGGCCCTTTCTCGTTTTCTCCGGAGCGCAAGCACTATCTCACCTATCCAGATAAAACGGGAAGAACAGAGGCGGGACAAAGGAATCGAAAATAATATAATCTAACATGCAGGCATTTTCATTTCCCTAAACATTCTGGCACTGTGCGCCTATCTCCGTCCGCCATCTTATCGGGGCGGGGAGTCTCAATTGTTTGCGGGGTGGTGGAACGGTGTCAAACCAACAAAAGGGGAGCATCAGCCTTCTGTTGTGCGTTATCTTTTTCGACGGCCCGCATTGTTGGAAGCGGTAGTGGGACCGTCTTTCTCTGGGCCGTCCCCATCCGTTTGGGAATGCGGCTCGGATGGTGGTAGCGTGGATGCGGAGTTTTCGCCTGTAGGAATGTCCTCCCACAACTATACCCCTCCACTTATCTGTACTAGGTGCCCCTATACCAGATTAAATGAGGCCCTGGTACTAGTTTAGATTATGGGCATCTCGTAAAATAAAAATATACCAGGGCTGAATTTTTTCTTCTGATCCCATATCCTCGACATCTGACAGTGGTTCAAAATTACGAGGTGTTGTCCTCGGATCTTTTTCTTCGGGATTGATCCCAGACCGTTAGTTCAACTACCATCACCTAATCTCACTGTCAGATCAGTTTCATGATGTCCTTTCTGCAAAAAATGTCTCGGGTTATCAAGAAATTCTGACTAATGTCGGATTTTCTTGATAACCCGAGCGGATGAAGGTTGCACTTGTTGTCACTCGGAAGGAAAGTGTGGTAATTGAATTACGTCCCATTGGAGCAACCCAACGGGGTATTGGCGACCATTCGGGATCAACCACAAAGCGAAAGTTCCTTGAACAACGCGTCGTCATTTTGAACCAATGCCAGGATACGCATCGTAGCATTTCGAAAAATGCATTATGATTGCATTTGTGAAGATACGAAGATTCCTCTATTGCTTTGACAATGCATTTTATTTGAATATGTAATTCGGCGTTACTTTATGGATGGTATGCTGAAAGTTGAATATACAATAATTAACATTGCACTGGAGCTACACAACGGGCTATTGACGACGGTTCGGGATCAATCCCGAAAGGAAAGATCCAAGGAAAACAACTCGTAGTTTTGAACCTCGGTCAGGTGACGTGGTCTACACCTAAGCTGGCACCCTACTCTCCAAACTTCCACACCGCGGCAATTTGAGGCCACGATAGATTTAACGTGCACCAGCCCCTGTGTACACTTTGGTGTCTGGTCGGAGGATCGAGTTTTGAACTCGATCACTACGACTTTGCCTAAAGTAGGAAGTTGAATTTGCGTGGCACTAGAGCAACACAAATAGGTATTGATGACCGTTCGGGATCAATCATGAATAGAAAGATCCGAGGGCAACAACTCGTAATTTTGGACCTCGGTCAGATGTCGACGACTTTGTCCATGAGAATGGTCGTTCTTAACATGGAGAAACAATCGCCAGGTTCGGAATTAGAACTAATTTTCTCCTAGAACCTCACTTGATCTGGCCCTCTATACAGTAGGATTTTGGTTGAAATCTCGGTCAAGTCAGGAGTTATAGTGGTTTGGAACCCTATTGAAGCCGTTCGTCAGGGTCCAATTTGTCATCGTATCTGTCCGGTTGTCCGAACTAGAGTGCCTATATAATAAGAGTGGCGACGTACGGGAAACACTTTCTGATTGGCTTAGAGACCTTTTCTACAGCCCGAGGCGGTCTTTTCTTAACTCCCGTAGACTTAACATGGGAACTTTTCGCGTGTTCCAGAAAAACGTGTGTATATTAAATTTTAAAGAAAATATAGCTTTTTCATGTTCCATTTCGTGTTGTAGAATGTTTATTTATTATTATTTTAGTGTTTTGTCAGTATAAATTTGAAGAATGTTTAAGTAAATAGCTTTTTTTTGAACAACATGGTGTTTCCCGCAATCTAAGTTAGCGCATTGTGCAATCCATCTCATCAATTACGCATGCAATTGAGAGTTTATATGAATCATTTATACCGAATGTATCCATCTTATAACAATCATATGCTTTTTGTTCTCCCTGAAATGATATATTAATTCGCCCAGCAACCTTCTTTGACACGATTCTGGTAGAAAAATGGCTGCCGCGCATGCGCATTGGGCCAAATTTGGTCTCTTGTCGCCATTCGTATTACATAGGCACTCTAGTCCGAACCAGTTGTAAACTACCGCTGATACAGCTCTCGTGGTTTGCAGGGGACGCAAGTTCCTCCATCCCGGTACGGCGGAGATATCATGTTTTAACTTACACAAATGTTCTCTCAGTCTTCGACAAGAACTGTTCCAGTCACAAAGACTGAAGATGGCGTTTTTTGTAGGAACACATACTTTTTGAGTATGTAATGATTCCGAGGGATATCGTATTATTCATTTTTGTCGACTGTCGGTGGCGGAAAGAAGTTGTTTATTAGTACAAATCTTCTATAGCATAACAACAACAACAAAATAGAGATTTGTAGTTCAGGGGACGAATGTGACAAGCTTGAATGCTTTTCTTCAAGCCTCTCCTATCGAAAAATGAATGACGTCAATTTCAATTCCAGCAGATAGGTGCATAATTTGGGGCGGGAACAGTTTTTGTGATTGAAAGACAGGATAAATATTTGTTTTCTATTGTTCACGTATGTAATGTAGCTTGACTAAAGCCGCGTTTACACAGGAGTTGGAGATATTTTCTGCCCTTTTTTGTGGCAAGGACGTTTTACGTTTCCCTATGCAGACCCCTTTTCCGACCCACTTCGGTGAAAACAGTTTGTCGACTTTAACGGTAACACCAAGGGGTGAGCACTCTTTTCACCCTTTTGTAGAGAAGAGTGATCACCATTCATCACGCCATTTCGATATAACAGATCACTCACTGACAATTTGGTGGTAAATGTGATCAAGGCAAGCGATGAAGGCAAAATATTACAATGAGCGAACAAAATACGGCGTGAGCGACCACAGGGTGCCGAAGGGCAGAGGGGAGCGGTGATTGTCAAGCAATACCGAAAGGGGACGAAATAAGGGAGCACTTTAATCCCAAATTTCGTCTCGGAGATATGTCCCCCAAAAGTTGCAGTCATTTGATCTTTACCGCCTCCTGGTGGAAAACAAAATTGGAGTTGCAAACTCGCCAAATCGCCACCCCGACACATGATCTTGACTATAAAATTAGTACCGTTTCTCGGAATAGCTTCGGTGTTTGGAGGGAGAGAAGTTTGCGACTTCGGTGTAAATGCGGCTAAAGAAGACAGTGTTTTTTTGCTCATTTTTTCCCATGAGATCTTGTTATACTTCGACAGACATTTTAAGCAGGATTAAGAACCCTTATGATCCATGTCATAATCGGATTCCAACCCAGAGCTTGTTATATCGAGGGTCATAGTACTGACTGCTCGATATCCAATCCGTCTATCGGAATTAGAAGAATGGCGAGTATAGGAAAAATAAGTTAACTGGGGAGTCATTTGAGCCCATTTTCAAAAGCAGATCATCAAACAAAACGTGTATTTGCACCCGAAAATAGACTCATAATATACTAATAAATATAAAATAGTTCTAAATGTGATTTTATATTTCCAAACAAAAATTGCTAGTTAGGAAAAATGATAATTTCTATTGAGTAAAACTTCAGAAAGTTTGTCATAGGATTAAAAGATTTTTGGCATCCCTACAACAGTTTTTTTCACCTGATTATAGTGCTTTTTACAACTGATTACAAAATTACGAATGATGGGAATCTCATGAAGAGGGAAACCAGAAGAATTTACTCACAAGAGTTATTTAATATTATATGAATGCTAGGTACTACATACTTTGTGCTTAGTTGTCAGGAAAAAATCAAACTCAACCATTTACCAGCTATATTGTTAACGTTAGTTTACCTCTTAAAAAATTAATAAATAAATAACTTTAAATTTTTTTAAATAATATTTATAGTAAATTTAAGAAAATCAACGTCCATAACGTATTTCGTGTTACCCGTTCTTACCTCTTTTCTTCCCAAAACATGTTTCCAAGAACTAATAACCACACACTGAGAGATAATTACAATAATTATTTTAGCTTTTTATTTCTTTCCACCTAATATTCGTTTTACAACGTTTTAGAGTACTCTCCAAAGTTACAAAATAAAAATAAAAATAATGAATTGTCCTACAAAGTGAGGACAATTACTCACTGTTCCGAGAATGTAACTTCGAAACGGAGGAAGCAAAATGACCGTTCCATCTGGAGAAGAGGTTGCAACTGTCGTTTTGCCTCATAAGACTGTTTAAAAATATGACTCGGCCAAAAAAAAAATACTCCCGTTCTACAAAGTTTATGAAGTATTATAACAAATGCAATTGACAATGATTTTTTCATTGTGCTTTTTCATAAGATATTTTACCATAACACGCGGTACATTGTACTGGCTATTTATTAAGTAAATTTATTACTGTATGTTAGGTTCGTACGTGGATGTTTCCAGTAGCGTTCATTTCCATTAAAGTTTGAGCTGTGCTAGGAACAGTAGGAAAAATATTCAATAAAGAACATCGGCAATATATTCAACTTTTCGAAACGCTTATATTTAATAGCGATCCAACCATTACTAATGCGAATAATTCTCTAAAACAAGCGTACACGAAACCTCTTTCACTAAACCAATTTGAAGTCCTCTTGATGTTCATAACTGTTAGCAAACCGACAAAATGTTCCCTGTTCTACAAAGTTTATGAAGTAACACATTGGAATTGACAATGGTTTTGTCATTGAGCTTTTTCATAAGATAATTTACCATAAAACGTGTTACATTGTACTCGCTATTTATTAAGTAAATTTTTTATTGTATGTTAGGCTTTGTAAGTGGATGCTGCCAGTAGCGTTCATTTCCATTAAAGTTTGAGCTGTTAGGAACTGTTGGAAAAACATCCAATAAAGAAAATAGGCAATCCATTCAATTTTACGAAACGCTTATATATAATAACAATCAAAGCATTACTAATGCGAATTATTCTCTAAAACAAGCGTACACGAAAACCTTCTCCCTAAACCAATTTGAAGTCCTATTGATGTTCATAACTGTTAGCAATCCGACAAAATATTCCCTGTTCTACAAAGTTTTAACACATTGGAATTGACAATGGTTTTGTCATTGCGCTTTTTCATAAGATATTTTACTATAAAACGCGTTACATTGTACTCACTATTTAGTAAGTAAATTTTTTATTGTATGTTAGGCTTGTAAGTGGATGCTGCCAGTAGCGTTCATTTCCATTAAAGTTTGAGCTGTTAGGAACTGTTGGAAAAACATCCAATAAAGAAAATAGGCAATCCATTCAATTTTACGAAACGCTTATATATAATAACAATCAAAGCATTACTAATGCGAATTATTCTCTAAAACAAGCGTACACGAAAACCTTCTCCCTAAACCAATTTGAAGTCCTATTGATGTTCATAACTGTTAGCAATCCGACAAAATATTCCCTGTTCTACAAAGTTTTAACACATTGGAATTGACAATGGTTTTGTCATTGCGCTTTTTCATAAGATATTTTACTATAAAACGCGTTACATTGTACTCACTATTTAGTAAGTAAATTTTTTATTGTATGTTAGGCTTGTAAGTGGATGCTTCCATTAGCGTTCATTTCAATTAAAGTTTGAGCTGTTAGGAACAGAAGGGAAATTATCCAATAAAGAAAATAGGCAATCCATTCTACTTTTCGAAACGCTTATATATAATATAACGATCCAACCATTACTAATGCGAATTATTTTCTAAAACAAGCGTACACGAAACCTCTTTCACTAAACCAATTTGAAGTCCTCTTGATGTTCATAACTGTTAGCAATCCGACAAAATGTTCCCTGTTCTACAAAGTTTATGAAGTAACACATTGGAATTGACAATGGTTTTGTAATTGCGCTTTTTCATAAGATAATTTACCATAAAACGCGTTACATTGTTCTTGCTATTTATTAAGTACATTTTTTATTGTATATTAGGATATTTCCAGTAGCGTTCATTTCAATTAAAGTTTGAGCTGTTTGGAACAGTAGATAAAATATCCAATAAAGGAAATAGGCAATTCATTCTACTTTTCGAAACGCTTGTATATATCAACGATCCAAGCAATTACTAAAGCGAATTATTCCCCATAACAAGCGTAAACGAAAACCCTTTCCCTTGACCAATTCAAAGTCCTCTTGATGTTCATAACTGTCAGCAATCGGTAATTCATAAATTTATTACACCTTGTTCTCGAACAGCACGCAATCCACGGTGCTATTCACTTTCACCAGCACACCTCCTTTTCTCACAAGAAGTGCCAAACTTCAACACCCATGTGTGGTGTCAGAAAGAAGCAACACAAGAAGCAAGACCGCACGTGACGAATCTCCAACCCTACCCGACCTGCCTGCCTAACAAGATCTGAAAGGGTCACTGCTCACAATGGACCTCGTCCACCCTAGGGTGAGCTAATAACCACCCGAGGCAGAATTTAAACACTCAATTTTGTCGTTACCCAGTCACACTTATTACAGGGTTAGAAAAGCATTTCTCACTTCTGCGACGTGTATCTATCAGATGGTATGTGAGTGGACGTCCGCTTACAAGCTGTTATTTTCTTGGCTGGATCTCCATTGTGTCCCGATTTGGGGGAATGATTGTATTAAAGAAGGCGCTGCATAGTTGATTAGAGGAGTCGCTGGGCTACGCATCAGTGGCGTTTAAATGATTGATAAATCGACTGGGTATCTCGATGGTATCGTATCGGCACCTCGTGGGAGATTCGGACAGTGTCTCCGCTGTGGCGGCGATTATGCAAATGCCGCTGCGTGGCCGGTGTGTTAAGAGGATGATAGAGTTGTCTCGTTTTCGAAATAGGTCGGTGTTGTGCCTTGGCGTTTCTTTGTGAAAGTTTGCCGGAGCAATTTGTGTGTAATACAATGGCCGTGAAATTTAGGCACTGAAATAGGCAAATTGGCTGGGAACTTCAAGGATCGATGGCGGATGGGTTTCAGCCATCCCCAAAGCAATATGAATAGTAAATTTTCATCCATTAGGATATTTTTTTGTGGCAGAAATATACCATATTTTAAGTTATTCCATTGTTCTGCTGTTTTTGAATTCAGGAGTAGAGAAATCATTTCTCATTGTGGTATCAGGTAAGGATCATAGTAAATTGCATGTATCTGTAGTTGAAGGGGAAAAATCGCATGTTTTGTAGTCAAAGAATTTTTATTAATCATTGGTTTTGTTCAAAATAATTTGTGATTTGTTTTGTATATGCGTTTCGCATACAGAAAACACAGCTTGATTTTTTAACAGCAACGCCAATCTAACATTTTTCTCTAGATATACCACAGCAACATGAACGTATGTCTCGTAATTACAAAACATCTGAATGTCTTGGAACAAGGTTCGGTTTTTGTCGTACATGGTAATATCGCTTGACTTTCTTGTCTCGCTGTGGCTCGAATAGATCTAGACACATTTTTTGAACTCCGGAAAGATGAAAGTGTGAGTCCACTTTTCGTCCAATATTAGAAAATTGCTAAAATTAAGGCTATTGTCACGGAAAATGTCATCATGATGCGACTGGACAGTAAAGTACTCAAAATAGCCGTAATTATCTTCTTTTCAATCAAGAAAAGAGCACGTTGGATACGCAATGATAATGAGTTTGACTGTATTATGTTAAAATATTTATTTACATTTCCTCCATAGAATTAAGTAGGAGGCTTCTAACTCAATTAAAAATGAAGTGAATTAAACATGCAAATAAACATCTTTTATTTACCGCATGAAACACATATTGGCCAATAAACATATTTCCCTTACATTATATTTTCATCGAGGAGCTTCACTTTGTACACCATTTTTAAGACAATATCTATGGGTTTTCCATGGGCAATAAAAATAGATGAAAAAACAATAAAGTATTTTTTTCAAAATACATTTTCCGCATTTGCAGTTTGTGTATGCGAAGTTTTATTTCACATTCATTTATTCAAAGATAAATTTGTAGTGCTTCAATAAATACATTTTATGACGGAAGAGTCTGTGATGTGGTACAAATAGGTATAAGGTTTGAGTTAAACCAGTGAGAGGCATTTTCTGTCAAACTAAGTGTAGGTGATGGTAGTGTTTCTGAATTGTGGAACGTGTTTCTTGTACGTACTAATTCCAAGCGTGACTTCACTTTACTTGTTTTTCGATTTCAGCCCTTCGCCAACAAAAATTCCCAAAAAATGAATCCTTAATCGATATATGATAGTTTATTGGTCAACGCCAATCATATTAAACTCCAAACCGTCTATAAACTATTCTTTAACTCTCCTGGTGGATGTCTTGAGACGAAGTATTAACAAAACTGACCGGATCTTGATGCACGAGATACGCGTCATCGTTAGAAGAAAAACTACCAAATTTTGATCTCGTCATCATACAAAATAGGCAATATCCTGATGACGAGATATCTTTTCGTTATCAAAATAGGTAATATCTTGATGGACGAGGTATCTAGTTGAAACCACTTGAAGGTTAAGGTGTCTTCGTTATGAATCACGCGAAATAATTCGAGAAGTAGAAGTAAAATCTTCACTTTCTGTCTGGTTTGTTTGTTTACACGAAAATACGAAGCGATAATCCCTATAATTTTCATTCACATTTCAGATTGTTCGGATTTAACCAAGAAACCCAACACCACAGTTCACGAAGTGAATGAAAAACTAGAATTTTTATTCAACACATCAACAGTTGTTCCAGAATCCAGATGAAATAAAGATATAAAATTGCGCCATTTTCCACAATTTCTACCATTAGACCGACACGCCATTTTACTCACAGAAAGGTAAGAGCAGAGATAAAGGTCGCAGATAATCCTTCACGGGATTGGTGGAGACGAGAAGATATTACTCAATCATTCTCGGATCAAAGCCAGGGTGCTTTTATGTGACACGATAAATGAAATATCGGCGGAGGAGCATATCACGTGTACTTAAAAATAAATCTGTCAGGCTCTATCGAGTTGTATGCTTTGGAATTATCAGCCGAGGAACAAACATGTTGGTTTTTATGGGTTGCGCTTTGAGAAGAATGTGTTTTAGATCATGAGATGCAGCCTCAGAAGTATTAGAAGTATAATCTTTGGGGAAAAGCGCTCCTTTTTTTTTCACAAGGTTGAGCGGGTACGATTGGATTCTTTACCTACCGCAGATTCCTATCTGATAGCTCGGAGAATTTTTTTTTTGAGGAGTGATGGGAAAAAAGATTCTCCTGATACCAAATGTATGTTAAAGTTAATTGTTCAAAGAATGGCTGATGCGGTTGATAAAGGCCACATTTCACCACTTTTTTTTAATATAAAAAATGATGTATTTGATGTTTCCTTCTAGGCAAAACTGTGCCAGGGACGTATTCAGAGGATAGCGTAGACAAAGCAACCCTCGAAATTGCGGGATGTAACCCTCCCGGTGATTGTCTCGACGAGATAACTCGTCATGGGTAAGGTTGGCCTGATCTTGATGGACGAGCTATCTCGTTATTATAAGAAAACTTGCTAGATCTTGATCTCGGCATCATAAAAAATAATCGGCAATATATTGATGAGATGTATCGTCATTAGAAACATTAGTCGAATCCTGATGGACGAGATCTCGTCGAATCCACTGGGAGGGTTAAGAGGGGTGGTAAGAAGCATAAAATTGAAGTTTATAAAAATGGGAACCATATTGAACTTGCTCGTTTTTAGAACCAATGGTAACCTTTATATGTGTGCCCAGGATTAAACGATCAAAACTAGGAGTAACGTGACTTTCGTCTGCTGGGTCAAAACAACCATTCATCATCTCATAAGTCCACGGGATGAGAGAAAATGCCCATCCATTGTTTCATCATATGATTTGTTCGGCGGGTGATTTTCCCCATTCTTCGACTTGCGCGATTTTACCATTTTTGTCGCCACTCTACAGAAATGCGCATCCACATGTCATAAGATGTTATACAGCCAAACGAGGTTATAAGGTGCCAAATCAGCTAATCGAGGCAATTTTAACCTTTTGACTACGGCTATAGATTTAAAAAAAAGCGCGATTCTTTCTTGGTTCGATTCTTACAATTTTCAATGTGCGGTCGTAGTCTGTAACGGTCGTAGTCTAAATTCTTTTTAAGCGCGATTCTTACAAATTTCAAAGTACAACTATTGTAAATACCCATGTCTAAATTCCTTCTTGGCGCGATTCTTATAACTTCCAAGGTACAACTGATGTAACGTCCGTAGTAATTCTCTCTTGGCGCTATTCTTATAACTTTCAAGGTACAACTGCTGTAACGGCCGTAGTAATTCTCTCTTGGCGCTATTCTTATAACTTCCAAGGTACAACTTCTGTAACGGCCGTAGTCTAAATTCTTTCTTGGTGCGATTCTTATAACTTCCAAAGTACAACTGATGTAACGCCCGTAGTAATTCTTTCTTGTCGCTATTCTTATAACTTCCAAGGTACAACTGATGTAACGTCCGTAGTAATTCTCTCTTGGCGCTATTCTTATAACTTTCAAGGTACAACTGCTGTAACGGCCGTAGTCTAAATTCTTTTTTAGCGCGATTCTTACAATTTTCAAAGTACAACTACTGTAAATACCAATGTCGAAATTATTTCTTGGCGCGATTCTTATAACTTCCAAGGTTCAACTGATGTAACTCCCGTAGTAATTCTCTCTTGGCGCTATTCTTAAAACTTCCAAGGTACAACTGATGTAACGTCCGTAGTAATTCTCTCTTGGCGCTATTCTTATAACTTCCAAGGTACAACTTCTGTAACGGCCGTAGTCTAAATTCTTTCTTGGTGCGATTCTTATAACTTCCAAAGTACAACTGATGTAACGCCCGTAGTAATTCTTTCTTGTCGCTATTTTTATAACTTCCAAGGTACAACTGATGTAACGTCCGTAGTAATTCTCTCTTGGCGCTATTCTTATAACTTCCAAGGTACAACTTCTGTAACGGCCGTAGTCTAAATTCTTTTTTGGCGCGATTCTTACAACTTTCAAAGTACAACTACTGTAAATACCAATGTCTAAGTTTTTTCTTGGTGCGATTCTTATGACTTCCAAAGTACAACTATTGTAAATACCCATGTCTAAATTCTTTCTTGGCGCGATTCTTATAACTTCCAAGGTACAACTGATGTAACGCCCGTAGTAATTCTCTCTTGGCGCTATTCTGATAACTTTCAAGGTACAACTGCTGTAACGGCCGTAGTCTAAATTCTTTTTTGGCGCGATTCTTACAACTTTCAAAGTGCAGCTACTGTAAATACTAATGTCTAAATACTTTCTTGGCGCGATTCTTATAACTTCCAAGGTACAACTGATGTAACGCCCGTAGTAATTCTCTCTTGGCGCCTTTCTTATAACTTTTAAGATAGAACTGCTGTAACGACCGTAGTCTAAATTCTTTCTTGGCGCGATTCTCATAACTTTCACGGTAAAACTGATGCCCTGGCCGCTGTCTAAATTCTTTCTTGGTACGATCATGGTACAAATACTTTACTGGCCGTAGTCAGAATGTTAAATCACTCCCATGACTGTTAGTTGATATATTTGTCACATTTCTTGAAGCACCCTGAATAGAAATGTTTATAAAAGGGATAATCCCAACTTCCATGCACTTACTAACCGGGATTGGAACCCGGGATCTACTGGTTGGCAGACGAATGCTATGCCACTATACCGTTTGGCGGCAATTAATAAAATACAAATCGATTGAATTGATGGTAACATTAAGGCAGAAAACAAGAAAGTATTTTTATTTGAAACTTGACTTGCTATTGTAAGAAATTAGAAACACTATACTCCTTGAAAATGAAAAAAGTTAATTTCCAATGTAGGAAGGTAAGTATTTTAATTAACGTCGCACTGAGAGCAACACAACGGACTATTGGCAACGACCTGAAATCAATCCCGAAGGGAGAGATTCGGGTAAACCTCGTAATTTTGAGCCATAGTCAACACCTGGGGAAAGTAAATTCTAAATATGCGCTACAAAGACGGCTTTCATTATCATAACATTGCCATACACAGAAGAGAGCATCAATTAACCTCACAAAAACTGCAAATCTCCGCCATCAAACACCAAATATCTTTTTTCGTTGAGCTACATGTATTAGCACATGCTGTTTTGAGGTCGCACATGTAATCCATCGCAGCCGTACACAAGGCTCCTCCATAAAAAAAAAAAAAAGGCAACTGGTCATTCATTTCACTTTTACGATCACCCTCGCTGTGAAAATCGCTTATGATTGTTTCTGACCGAAAAGCGATGACTGGTTTTATTGTAAATAATTATACATCTACCAGCAATTCCTAACCGTCGCCAAATCTTTCAAATCTCGCATCTCAGCGCGAATTGAAATCACTCCGTGACTTAGGTCTAACGACACTTTGTGCAGCAAGCTATCAGGAAATGACACCTTGCATGAGCGAGAAGGGGGGGGGTTCTATCACCCTTTCATCTGGTTCCCGTGGATACGAAGGGTTGATAGGAACACACTGTTCGCTTTATCACCTTTACCTTGCCTCTCGGGCAAAGGTTGGGATGCTGGAATTCACAAGGGAATGGCGTCTATTTCCTTTTTTGAGTTCGAATAATTATTCCATTTTTTTATGCCTGAGCATCTGATATGAGGAAGATTTAGTTTCCTGATTGTTGAATTAAGAAAAGGATGGGTATGTGTAGAAGATGGAATTTCAGTGTGAACAAACCAACTAAAAGTTAAGGTTTTACTTCCGCTACCCAAAAGATCTCGCACGATACAGGTAAGGGTTACTTTAAATGCACTTTATCATCGTTTGGGCGAAATTGGCTTTTAATCTAATTGGCCTTTGAGCAGTCGCATTTCATTTCGGAATTTATTCTTTGGAATATTTATTGGCGAAGGGTTGGTCAGTTGGTTGGTCACCGCAGGTGACCCCCCACCTCCCGACTTTAGTCAGGTTAAAGGGTCTACTAGTCACCCACGGAAAAATCGAGTGAGCCCGTCAAAGGAAACCGGACTAATCCGGTCAACCCCGTGACGAAATTTCTGTAAATAAATTTGATACATATTTTACATGAGTTAGACATCCTTTAGATATTACTGATTCTATATCCTTTTGAAAATAATGATAAAATATCCTTTTGATAGTACATTTAAAACATGGGCCGTTAGGGTGTGCAGGATTTTTCCTTACTATTTTGCATGAGACTTAAATTAAAATTAGTTTTCCTCTATTGGTAAGGTTAATAGTTTCCCCAATTTTTAAATAAAATATCAGGTGCAGTCCTCCTTTTCCCACCAGCCTCACGTACACAAAGTTGATTTAACGAAGTAAGAATCATTTTTTTACTTCATCTAAATTACACTAATATTTAAATAGTAAATAGTAAAGATTAATTGCATTAAATATGTACAGCAAAAAGACAGAAACTAAAAATTAACAATAAAATACAAATGTACACAGTCTTCTGATTGTTAGTTGGTGATAATGTTAATGTTTTCCACTAAGAATTTCATAACATTCGTAATTTTTATTTGAGCCTGATTGTTGCTGATTGTCTTGGTGGCCCAAGCTTGGTATTGCGTTATGGCAGGTTTCTTGAGGTGATGGCAACCTGTGAGTGGACACTCAAAAATGTAATGATCTGGAGTGCCAACCTCCCCACAGATGCATAGGTCGCTGTTCTTTATTTTGAACCTGAATAGATAGCTGGGGAATGGGCCGTGCCCAGTGTAGAATGCTGTTAGGTTTATTGGCGAAGGGTGCTGATATTATGTTCGAAAAACAATCCAAGAAACGACGCGTTTGGAATAAGTTCAGGAAACACGTTCCACAGCAGTAACACAACCGCCACCTACATTCAGTTTGACTGAAAATTCCTCTCCTACTGGGTATTGAATAGAGATGGGTATGTATTGGCAAGTGAAGCCTTTTACAATCGTGATCGCTGCAAAGATTTTAATTGTATGAAAGGTTTTTCTGACAAGCTAAAATGTAGGGTAATAGTGTTTTTGTGGTAGAACGTGATACCTGTACGTTTTTGGGCGCGACGTCAGTTGCCTTGTTTTTCGAACAGGATTTCAGAAGATACAAAGAATGAATTCCGAATTGATGTATGGCAGTTAATTAGTCGACTCCAATTGGATGAAACGACAAAATGGCGATAAATTACATTCTAACCCTCCAAATGGTTTCGATGGTAATTTTCAATTAACGTCGTACTAGAGCAACACAACGGGCTATAGACGACGGTCGGGGATCATTCCTATCAGGGAAAGATCCGAGAACACTACCCAGCAATTTTGAATCACGGTCAGATGACGAGGCAACACCTGAGCTGGCATCCCACTCTCCAAACTTCCACACCAACCCAACGTGAGGACTTTCGGGCCACGACGGATTTAAGGTGCACCAGCCACCTCTCACCAAACGCTTACAAACATCCAGGTACTGACCCGGATTCAAACCAGGAACATTCCGATCTTGAGGCTGACACCTTAACCATCACACCGGTTGGTCGGCAAATGGTTTCGATGAGATATTCGTCCATTCATATATGTTGCATACTCGAAACCCCACCCACCAAACCACCTGTACAGTGGCGACACTTGTAGCGACGCCAGCGCCTCGGAGTAGAAAACACGGAGCGCAGGTGCATAGGAGAGCAGGGTGGAAAGAGCGAAGTCACCAGCTGCGAAGCTCTCATCGGCGCTTTCGATTGTATCTTTTAGTTAGGCTTAAAAGCCTAAAGTTGTATGCTCTCAATCACAGAATACAGTTATTGTATTAATTATTGTTCTTGTCTTCATCCATCAACCAACACCCTAGACAACCCGAACCAGAACATGGGGGTTCGGCCAATTTTGCAATTGACAGTAAGTAACTCCATTTCTTAAAAATTGACACCAAACCTTTCTTAAACGGCGGTAAAAAAAATAGGAAGTATACACTTGGGATTGATAGACATTGCCATTACCTACCTACCTACCTATTAGGCATGCGACATCGACAGCAAAACATCGAAGTTCAAAATTAAAACATCGAAGTTGATAATCTATCGATGTCGCATCCCTACTTTCAGTTCCTTCACACTTGGCCACTTTGGTCTAAAAGTATGTTCAATTTGCTGATTATGAAAATTATGCTACTTGGTTATTTTTAAAATTTTTATAACGGTCCTTTTTTTTTAATTTAAAAATAAAACATCGATGTAACAAAAACATCAACTCCAATACATCGATGTTAAATACATAGATGTTTTTAAAAGAACATCGATGTTTAGAAAACATCAACATCGATGTCGCATCCCTACTACCTATCATAAGACATTGCCATTTTTTAAAAATCAAGGTGTGTTCGGTTTCGAAAGCAATCAGAGGCCGCTGGTGCACCATAAATCTGTCGTGGCTGAAAGTCATCAAGTTGGGTTGGTGTGGAAGTTTCGAGAGTGGGGTGCCTGCTCAGATGTTGCCTCGTAATCTGACCGTGGTTCAAAATTACGTAGCGATACACTAAATGGCCTAGGATGGGACGGTGGTAACTAGTTGAATATATTGGCCATCAAGTTGCGGACAGTTTTCCAAAGACAAGATATCTGGACGAGAGTATCACCAAAGGGTTAAGATAACCTCGATGTATACACTACGCTGCAATAATGGACCGGCCAGCCAGATGTGATGGTATTAGGGAAAGAATACATGCCTTAATAGGGGGATGTTTCCCCACGTGCTGTAGTGACACGAGCAACCCTTATGGTCATACTTTCAACAAGGTTTTGACACACTGCTATGGGTATGTGTGTCCCTTCCTGCTGCAAGAATATCGTCAACTCAGTTGTAGATTTCGGACGTGGTTCCCTGGTCCGTAAGTGTCGCTCTAACTCGTCCCGCAAATATCCTATGGGGTTTAGGTCGGGACTCTGGGCAGGTCAGTGAAGACATTTTACATCGATATCTGGATACCACTGCTTGACTGAGGCTGCAACATAACATGGAGCGTTGTCGTCCTGAAACTAACATTCGTCCATTCCATATAATTGACAGAGCGTAGGAAGAACCTGATTGTACAAAATATTCATGTAGGTGTCGGCGTTCAATTGACCAGGAATAACTTGTAAAGGTCCCAGGCCATACCACGAAAACACCCCCAAACAAGCTGTCGGATTTCATGCAAAACCGCTGGCGTTCGGTCCATTATTGTAGGGTGAGTCTATCTATCTAATCTATTTAATCTATCTTGCCACAGCATTTGAGTAACGGGAAGTAAAATATCCGTCTGGTTTGGTTTCTTTCTCTAAAAATCCCTCTGAGAAATTTTCTGACGCAAGAAAACGGATAATTGTCTTATCAAGCATCTCAAGATCTAGGCTGAAAAGATAAAGATTATATTTTTTTGCCTGGTAATTATTTTCTGGTGTACAGTAACTTTTGTAAGATTTGTTAAAAATGTTTATTTTGCGCTATGAGAGAATATTTTGTAAAGTTAAATTTCATGAGGGCGCATATGTTTTTGGGAGGGTAGTCTCATGCGCGTAGCGAATGGTGATATCTGGCATGTTACCCTAATGCGATTTCAGCATCTCAATTTTCTTAAAAATTGACGCCAAACCTTTCCTAAAAGGCTGTAAAAATCGGAAGTACATACTTGAAAGTGATATAAGTCGTCAAATTTCAGAAATCTTTATTAGTGGAACTATAAAGTTTCCACTACGAAAAGTTCATCGGAGGTGCATTTTCCATGTATATATAGGTAGGCTTCGTATGTTGGTATATTAAATGTTTAAAAATACATAAATATCCCTTTTTAGCTATCTATCTTTATAGGAGATACTTTTGTTGATGCCTATTATCATACTTCTCAGCTTCTCTGTCTTCCACCCAAAACAGCACAAACATTTTTTTCCTTTCTATGTTTGTTTACTGTGTCCTAACTAATCAAGTTTACAGCGAATTTTCCCATTCATTTTTACGTTTCATATGGAAAGATAACGTTGATAGAAAAACATAACTCCATTTCCTTTACCTGAGTGCCCACCTTAACAAAATTCAAACATGCTCTCCAAAGCCCGGGTTGACTGGTTTAATTTGGTGAAAGGAACATGTTTGGCTGCGCTATTTCAAACACAAAACATTCAAAATCAAGTAATGGACATGCACAGATAAGGTAAGTTTACTGACATAGAAGAGAAAAATATACCGAAGTTAATGAAATATAATCTGCGCCACCAACAGCTGGCTTGTTGCTTGTGCACTGGGGAAACCTACTGAGTCAAAGGCAGATACAGGGAGAAACTTTCTTAATATGCAGGCAGGCAGGGATACACATATAAAGTTTAGCTAGCAAAGAAGAGAGAAATATGATCGAGGGTAGGTTAAATGAAACGAACCTGTGCCACCTACAACTCAGTAGTTAGGGTAGGTATTTAATTAATGTTGCCCTGGAGCAATATTTCGGGCTATTGGTGACTGTCCGGGATCAATCCTAAAGGAAAGTTAGCCGACCAACCGGTATAGTGGTTAAGGTGTTAGCCTCTAGATCGGAAGGTTCCTGGTTCGAATCCGGGTCCGGGCATGGATGTTTGTAAACGTATGGTGTAGAGGCGGCTGGTGCACCTTAAATCTGTCTTGGCCGAAAGTCCTCACGTTGGGTTGGCGTGGAAGTTTGGAGAGTGGGGTGCCAGCTCAGGTGTTGCTTCGTCATCTGACCGTGGTTCAAAATTACGGGGTGTTGTCCTCGGATATTTCCCTTAAGGGACTGATCCCGGACCGTCGTCAATAGCCCGTTGTGTTGCTCTAGTACGACGTTAACTAAAAATTACCCTTACCCTTACCCTAAAGGAAAGTTACAAGAACAAAATCCAAGTCCTCGTAATTTTGAACCATCTTTTTATCTTAGAAATTCTCAGTCAAAAGCAGATAGTCAGGTTTCGATGCATCATCGGCAAGGAACAGAACATTCAAAATTTGAGTAACTCGAAGTACACTGCACGAATGCAGCCGTTAAAATGGGAAAGGAGGTTTCATGAATTGCAGAGACGTATTCGAGAAAAAAATTAATTAACTCATTTAAATCTGCTTAGTCTTATATTTTTCGGAGCAACAGGTCATTCATTAACTCATAACTGCGAATAAACTCCTAATACTCCTTTCATTAACTCTCCTGGGGATTGAGGAGGCATCTTATCATGAGAAGATGCCTCCTCATCTTCTAATGGTAAGATGTAGATATATTGATCTTGATTGATGAAATACCTTTAATTAGCAGAAAACTGACCAGACCTTAAATTTGTCGTCATTAAGCAATCGAAGATATCTTAATGACGAAATTCTCGTACCTCTCGTCATTAACAACATTTCTCCTGTCTTGAAGGACGAGATATCTCGTCGAAACCACTTGGAGGGTTAACTCTTATTCTCTACTGCATATCCGATAGTGACGTACTAAACACTTTTATCTTATTGGGTCGTTTTATTTGCCATTCTCTACCACAGTACCTGTATTCGAAATTGTCTGCCCCAATTTCAAAAACAGCTATTTTAACGACTTAGTCACCCAATAATTTTGTTGAATCAATTTGAAATCCAGAATGCATATGCCAGATATCTCTCTCTCGAAGCACCCAACGCACTGTTGACACTAGATGGCGCTCGCGAGTGTCCCTGCGCGCACGCAGAAATATCTCGCCAGTTCGATGCTATCGCTCACCGAACACCCAGCACAATGGCGCCAAGCAGAAAGAGATGCTGCGATACGATATCGCCAAAAACTGATCGGCCGGCGCGATAAAATAGTAATACCATATGAGGGAGACGGAGAATAATAAAAAGTAAATAATAAAAAGCATTTTCCCCCGTTCTTATCGAACTTCTGCAGTTGGTTGGGCTGGGCGTTTTTATTATCAAAGGCTAGTATCTCTTATTTTTCCTTCCCAATTATAGCGCAGAGCGGGGTGGAAGCAGCGCCAAAGGCAGTTTTTATTTAGACATTTATCTCGATTTCTTTTTCTTCGTACCCTTTAAGAGAAAAGATACGTGTGCGAAGATAAGTGAGACGGCTGGCTTAATCCACGCCTATGTTGCGATTAATTTTTTTTTCGCTCGCTCTCTGCCCCAAACATGCATGACTTTTTTCCTTCTCTTCTCGAGTAATTCGATGTGGGATTTCTCGAACACACTGTGTGAATGTGTAACTGTTCCAGGGTCGAAGGATCGAGAGATGGCGCGATTTCGCGTGATCAGAGTAATTTCCAGGTTTAATGTCGAAGTCGAGACGAATTACCTGCAAAAGAGAGCTATTATGCTTGTTCAAGTTTCACTTTGCACTGCGCTATGGAAATCTCGGAAGATTAATGCGCTGTAGGGATGATAGGTGAGTTGCGTTCCTGAATTCAGCGTCTCTGTACTGAAACTGGATAAAATGTTACTTACCATCATCCGATTGAAAGGGTATTTAGGTGTACTTGGATGAAAAGCAAAATGCGTCCTGTGATGATTTGTGATTTGCTTTGGGGATTTCTAGAACACGCTGTGCAAATGTGTAACTTTTTCAGGGTCGAGAAGTGCCGCAATTTCGATAATCAGAGTAATTTTCAGGTTCATTGTCGTAGTCGAGACGAATTAATCCCAAAAGAGAGCTATTATGCTCGTTTCACTTTGCAGTGAAAGTATGGAAACCGAGGATAAATGCATTGTTGGAATGATATGTGAGTTGTGTTCCTGACTTCGGCATCGCGGTACTGAAGTGAGCTGGATGAAAAATGTTACAGTCATCTGATTGAAAGCATACTTGCCAACTTTTACGGATTATCCGTAATTTTTACGGATTTCCACTTTTACTGATTTACTGATGGGTCTGCCTTTTTTTACGGATTTTTAATATTTTGATCGAGCAATCGAACTATTTCATTCTTTGCAAGTATCTACTAACATTTTCAATCGGACGTGATGAGTGCAAAGACGAAGCAATGGATGTGTTGGAAAAGGAGCGTTGTTGTCTTCAGCTGGAAGATTTATTTGTGATAATAGAAGGACATGGCTGTATTGATGCGCAGTGGGTTGAAGTAGGTAAAAATAAGAGAGGCTGATAGACTTCTAAAATTCGCTAGATTGGCCAAAATAATGCTTTCTATTCTGCTCATCCCCCATTCCGAAGCAGAGTGTGAGAGAACCTTCAGCCTCGTCAGAAAGAACCGAACTGAATACCGCTCTCTCATTTCTAACAAACGTTGGAAAGTTTGTTGGTGTTAAAGACACAAAACCTTAAACCTTGTTTTGAGCTGAAATCCAGTGCAGAATTATTAAAGAAGACCAAAAAAATTACTACAGCTTCATTAAATTTTTCTGCAACCCCCTCTTCTGGATAAAACATTAAGGGGGTCCGGGACACATCGAATTTTTTTTTTATTAATTAATTTAGAATTTTGAATTTTTTTGTACTGATTACCCATCTAACTAATAAACAAAATCACAACACGAAATTTTTCCAAAAGTTTTTTAAAAATTTTAAATTAAAATTTTTTGAAAAAAAGAGAGGTCATTTTAAATTGCTAAAACTCAAAATATTCTTGATCAATTTGCAAAATTCTTGCAGTCAATTATTCACAAATTTATAAACTTTAATTTTGATTCAGCAATTTAAAAAATATTAATTTAATAAAAAATAAAAATATTTGAATGAAAATTTTTGAAAATTTTAAGGTATTTTTTTTTTTAAGTCATATTTTTAAAAGTAAATATTTGTTTCGAATTTGCTGAATCAAAATTAAAATATAATGCTTGAAAAAGATATATTCCAAATTTCAACCCTTAAACTTTATCGGTTTTCGACTTATAGCAATTTGAATACAGGAAATCTTGAAAAAATGTATCATGGAGAAAAACGCATTTACAGTTTTAAAGACAGATCTTGTTGCTATGAAAACAACTGTCAAGAGTGTTAGATTTTCAAAATAACGCACCACAAAAATTATTATATCTCTAGTTCTAATTAAGATAGATCATGATTTAGACGTCATTTTAAGCAGAAAAACACAGAAAATTTCTTAAAATAATAAAAAAATAAATTAGAAAATTTGACGATTTTTGTGTCCCGGACCCCTTTAAATGAACAACTTTGTAAATAGAACATTGATTTTTCTTTCTTTCATCTACTTGTAAATAAGCTTTATGAACACCAATGATCTGTAATCCTGACACAAGTTTAAATGGTGTGTAACATACAGTTTTAGATGCAATGTGTAGGTATTCATAAAATGAATGTTTTTTACAGTCTAGGCCTTCAGTTTGGTATTAAAATACTACTGCTTTGAGAAGTTTCTGCAGTTGATAAAAATGGCGAATTTTTACTTATGCATTTTTAAATACAAATAATACTAGTTATAGGTGACCTGTACACATTAATTTCTAATACACATTAATCCATGTATTTATGTTGTGTTTTATGGCAAAGGCGTTCGGCGCAGAAGTTTTACTGATGCACAGTTTTCAAAGTTGGCAAGTATGTGAAAGGGCATTTCAGTGGATGCAAACGAAATACGTCCTTTGTTGAAGTATCTGTGATTTGCGTTGGGGATTTCTCAAACTTACCGTGATAATATATAACTGTTTCAAGGTCAAGAGATGCCGTTATTTTGCATGATCAGAGTAATTTCCGAGTTAATAATCGGAGTCAAGACGAATTACCCGCAAAAGAGAACTATTATTCTTGTTCAAGTTTCACTTTGCGATTAATGCGTAGTTGTTGTTGTTGTTGTTGCCAATCCCCAAAGTCCAGCGGGGCTAGACTAGGTCCATGAATCCATACACCCTGAGGAAGTCCAGGACCAGCAATGGACTTCCAAGGAGATCTTGATGGTTAAGTCCCAGGCACTCCAGGATGTGGGAAGGAGAAGCCTGCTCAAAGGAGCACTTGGTGCATGTGTCGAAAGTTCTCAAGCCATCTGAGAAGGTCATAGTTCTGAGGTGTCCACTTAGGAATCGTGTAATTGCAGTTTGTCCCTGCCTGTCACAATTAAGTGCCAAAGAGCCGCCGGGTCGATGGCCACGATACCATTGATGCACTGGGGGAGTGGACCATATTGTTTTTCCCCTCAACTTAGCCTGCGAATAAATCTCAGTGTAGGTAAGAGGCTCAAGTGGAACCAATACTTCACTAGCTCCCGCCTTGCGTAGTAGGGATTATAGGTGAGTTGTGCTCCTGACTTCAGCGTCCCGGTACTGAAGCTGAATAAAAAGTTACCGTCATCTGGTTGAAAGAGCAATTCAGTGGAAGCAAACAAAACGCATCTTCTGTTGATGTAACTTTGGGATTTAAAGTTTTGACGTCGAGATATCTCGTTATTAGCAAAATTGGTCCTTGATAGACGAGATATTCCGTCAAAATCACTTAGAGGGTTAAAATTTTGGTACTTATTGATCCCTGCAGCAGCACGATCTAATGCCTCACACCTACATTCTTCTTTTTCATATTTTAATTTTAATGTTCGTTGCACCAAATGCATAGTAATATCCGATTTTTCAAGATAAATATAGATATCATTCATAACTATGGAAGAAAACATGAAATAACTTGTATGTTCATCAAGTGATAGAGGTTTATTTATCAATTCTTCAATTTTTTTCTAAAATCAATTTTTATTTGCCGACCAACCGGTCTAGTGGTTAAGGTGTTGGCCTCTGGATCGGAAGATTCCTGGTTCGAATCCGGGGTCAAAGCATGGATGTAAAATTGTGCTGTCTTTTGATAGGGACAATAATGGTCCTCCACATGGGGGTCCCTTCACAAGTGACCATAACTTCCTGCCTTGTACTGGCCAAGGACAAGTCCTTAGCGCCCGTTGTTGGAAGTAGTCGACCATCACTTCTGGCCTTGTAGTGGCCCAGGATAGAGTCCAGTCCCCACCATTGGAAAAAAATGTATTAATATTTTATTAATTTACAAGTGAAACACACAGTCGAAATGTTCAAATATGAATTTTTAGTTTTTTGGTTCACAATGCAGTGATATTTCGACTGATGTTCACACACATTAAATTTTTTTTCTTCTTTGCATGAAGGTTAGATTTCTTGAGAAACACTTAGGAAACACATAAGAAATAATTAATGCCTTTAATTTTCTTATTTAGTCTCTATAATAATACATTATCATGATGAAAGTACTCGTTGAATGATTCATTAATTGAGAAAAAACAGTGTAACACAGAATTATTAAAGTGATAAAATTACAAGTTTCCCATCACTTGGAAACTAGAACATCTTTAATTATCTATCGACTCAGTGTGTTTCACTCGTGAATTGATTTGAGACACAATTTTTCAGCAAAAATACATCAATATTTATATAATTAAAATATTTTACATTGAGTTTTGAATGTTTTCTTCCTTCTATTGCGAAACAACCCCAATCCATCTATCTTGAATCAAATGTCTGCGATTTGTAGGTGGCGCAAGTTCAATTCCTCTCTGGTTGTATATCTCTCTTCTGTGTCAGTAAAGTTTTTCTTGTGTATGTCCATTTACCTGGCGTTGTTTGTATTTCTCTCTTCTGTGTCAGAAAAGTTTTTCCTGTGTATGTCCATTTACCTGGCGTTGTTTGTATTTCTCTCTTCTGTGTCAGAAAAGTTTTTCTTGTGTATGTCCATTTACCTGGCGTTGTTTGTATTTCTCTCTTCTGTGTCAGAAAATTTTTTCTTGTGTATGTCCATTTACCTGGCGTTGTTCGTATTTCTCTCTTCTGTGTGAATAAAGCTTTCTTTGCGTGTATGTCCATTTACCTGACGTTGTTTGGCGCTGCTTGGCCAAATCTGGCCCTTGTGCCATAAAACCCGGATCAATGTGGTTGGCATACTAAATTCAGCCTTTGATAAGGAACGAGAGAATCATGCCTGAAACCTCATCCCTTTGTCCGGATTGCAGAACCCGATTGCAAAACAGATTCAGACCGTCACAAGCCTTTTTACTTTTCCATGTCTTTAAAAAAGGGGAAGATAACAATTTATCCCACAGTTCTCCCCCACTAGAAAAAAGTAAACAAAAACCGCTCTCTCCGTGATGCATCTGGCCCGTCCAGCTGTCTCACGAAGATTAAAATATACCGGCTAAGAGAAAAAAACAGAAAAATTCCACCTTCATCCTGACCAGGATGATATCAAGTCATATATCCATATTCCCCTGTGTTGCTGATAACAGAAGCCGAACACTAAAACACGATCCCCTTCGCCCGAGTATCTTGCTTCGCGATCTCCCCGGTTGGTGGCGCTGTCTACACCCCCAACAATGGGCGGAAAAAAGCGGAAGTCACGAGACGGGATCCCTTGCTGCGCGGGTGGGAGGGTCACGTGATTGTAGGCAGGGAGGTCACGTCTGCACCTCACTTCGAAGTTTGGTTTTCCCGCCTCTTCTTTCACCCAAGGAACTTGATAAATTAATCTACTGGGGTTGGGGTTGTGTTTTTACCAACCTGATTATGAATGGGCGTCTTTGTCCCTCTGCTTTGTTTAATGTTCGGGCGATATCGCCTAATGGGCAAGAGTGCTCTCCCTCTCTGAATGCGATGTTGATTACTGTTTGATTGTGTGTTCAACACTAATGATCCACCAGCAGAAGTATTGTCTCCGGTTTGTGTTGCAGGATCCGTGTTCTGTTTGTTCAATCGGCGAAAACGCGCAAAGTTACATTTATGCAAATCGGCCTTTGTTGTTTTGGGGTTCATTGGCGAAAGAGATAAACTTTCAACGTTTAAAGCGTTGCGACTCACGAAGATAGATTTGAATGTGATTTTTGATGAGGGATAACTCGAATTGCATCGCATGTATACACATGTCCAGAAATTGAACAAGCAAGGTCACCAGGTCTCAATCCATTAGAATACGCTCGAAAATAACTTGATCGTTACATTGGAGCTTAAACACCTCCACTAATGACCGCAGAAGAGCAAGTGCGTGCTCTAGTGCACTAATGCTATTCCTTGCCGCAAAAAATTTGTGGAAAGGAAATTCGCAAAGTTACATTTATGCAAATCGGCCTTTGTTGTTCTTGGGTTCATTGGAGAAACAGATAAACTTTCAACGTTTAAAGCGTTGCAACTCACGTAGATAGATTTGAATGTGTGATTCTTGATGTGGAGGGTGATAACTTAAATTACAGTGTATGTACACACATGTACAACAATTTAAGATAATTCTTAACTCGCAACAATCAAGGTCCCCTGATCCCAATTCATTAGAGTATGCTCGGGATGAACTTGATCGTCATACCACCACCAATAACCACAGAAAGGCAAAGGCATTCTCTGGTGCGTGAATGCGATTAATTGCCATGTAAACTCTTGGACAGTCTTTGTGTAATGCAGGGGTTCCTAACCTTTTAGTAACTGCGTACCACTTGAAATTTTTAAAAAATTTTGGCGTACCACCAGTTTTATATTTTTTTAGAAACATATATCTAATGTCAGAAAAGTACCAATGGCTTGTTTTATTTTGATTAAAATACTAAGAAAGCTTCATATTTTATGATTAATTCACTTGTATTTCGTATTAATGATGTTTTAATAAATGAAAAAATAAAACGATTATTAAAAATTACAGTTTTATTTTTACTCACAGATCTAAAAACAAATAATTTTAAATAATTAGTACAAACTAAGCAAACAAAGATTAATATAATCGAAACTCAATTTTTTGTGCGAAACTTGTTGTTTTTTGTCTTTTATTAAAATATCAATATCAGGAGCAATGGAGCTTAACTTCACTCTTAAGTCCTCTTCAACACTTACTCTGTTTCTATATTTATTTTTTTTACATACAAAAGTTCAGAAAAACCACTCTCACACAAGTAACTAGTAAGAAATGGCATAACGTGGTATACTAAAAAATCGAATAAACTTCGTAGAATATTTGGGTCATTCGTATCATCCTTGAGTACCACCTGAAACGTTGTCGCGTACCTCCAGTGGTACGCGTACCACCGGTTGGGAATCCCTGGTGTAACGCAAACACGCAAAGTTGCTTTAATGCAAATCGGCCTTTTGTCAAATTGGATCTTATTAATGGCTCAATGTCTCTTGGTTCGTCGGAGCAACAGATAAACTATCAACGATTTAAGTGTTGCTACTCCTGTAGATAGATTTGAATGCGTGATTCTTGATTTGGATAAGTCAAATTACAGCGCTTGTGCTCACATGTCCAAAAATTAAGCAAACAAGGTCATCTAATCTCAATCCAGCAGATCATGTTTGGGACGATCTTGAACATCGCATTGTAACCTAAAGTTCACCACTAATGACCGAGAAGAACAAAGACGTGCTTATACGCGAATGTGATTCCTTACCACAGAAACTCTTGGACAGACTTGTGAAATTGAAAAGCGCACAGTTCTTCAAATCGGTCTTTGTTGGATTTTTTGGGTAGCTGGAGGAACAGATATATAACATGAGATAACCGAAACCCAGTGCACACGTCCGGTTTTTCAACGTGCGACGCCGCTGCGGCATAGAAGCCCAACTATGCACACATAACCGTGAAATACGCAAGTACCCATTTCCCGCCATTTGTGATAGATATTCTATCGAAGAAAACGTGTTTATTTCGCTTACTTGGTGTACAAAAAGTATATTTTGAAACAAAATAGACGTTACTGGATACAACTATTTATTAATTATTATTTAAGTTACATTTATTTAGGAAAACAAGGTAATTCAGAACGGAGACGCGTGTGTGGCGAGCTGCGGCGCCGTGGGGAACTGCGGTACAAATTGCACACAAGTCTGTCGTGGCCAAAAGTCCTCACGTTGGGTTGGTGTGGAAGTTTGGAGAGTGGGGTGCCAGCTCAGGTATTGCTTCGTCAAAATTACGAGGTGTTGTCCTCGTGTCTTTCCCTCAAGGGATTGATCCCGGACCGTCGTCAATAGCCCGTTGTGTTGCTCTAGTACGACGTTAACTAAAATTACCATTACCACCTAACTTATGAGCCGCGGTAGCTCAGTCAGTAGAGCGTCGGGCTCGCATCGGAAGGGTTGTGGGTTCTGTCCTCTGCGGAACCTGCAATTCTGATGATTGCGAGATCGGCGCTTCGACCTGGCTAAAGACCGTCGTGTTCACTAATGGTGGCTGGGGCACGTTAAATAGGTCGTGGTCACAAAGTCCCCCATGTTCCCATACCAAATCAATACGTCCGGGGGTACCTGATCAGGGGGTTATCGGTCTCTGATTGGGATCTAAATTACGATATGTGTGAGTGAAATGGAAGTATGAAAGGGACCTTCCTGTAAAACGGATGTGTCATGTATGTCGAGCAAAGTCGGACTTCCTCCTAATGGGGCTCACTTACATGGAAGGCGCACCCCCTCGCCTCTTGCAGTCTTCGACGGGCCTGGCACTAATTTGGTCTGCCAGTGTAGGCATGAGAAACAACAACCTAACTTATCTCCAATTTTTTTTGTCGATGTTAGGTGTTCATTTCTTTAGACACAGAATTATCTAAGTTGCACAATTTGGATCATACTTCAAAGAGGAAGCATTTGCAACACTTGTATATTGCGTATGTGTGTGTGTTTTCACTTAAATCAAAAGAAAAACTCAAAAATTATTAACTTCATAGTTGAATAGCTTTACTAATCGGCTTCGTCCAGTTTTGCTGCTTCTGACAAACCAAGTCGCTCGTGTTCTCAGCATTTTCGTTGTGTAGTCGAACAGCTTGTAGTGCTTTGTCTGCTTTACGCGCTTGTGTACTTCCCTCTTCTGATTGTTCGGCTCGTGACAGCTTTTGACAGATTCTGTTGATTCAAGTTCGACTGGAAATTAGTCTCTTCTTGCGTAATATATTTTTTAAAATTTTACTTCTATGGTTCTAAACCTCAATTGAAATAGGAAAGCGCAAAGCGATACGCTAGCCAAACAGAGCGTTTTCACCGCTCGCGCGCCGACCAACCGGTATAGTGGTTAAGGTGTTAGCCTCTAGATCGGAAAGTTCCTGGTTCGAATCCTCAGGTGTTGACCTCGTCATTCGAAATTATGCTGAATTGACATGTCCGAAATTATGACGAAAATTACGATGTCCTCGGAACTTTCCCTTTGGGGTTGATCCCTGACCCTCTCCACGAACCCATTGAGTTAATCCAGTGTGAAAGAAAATTCAACTACCGACAGCTACCAAATATGTCATCTGGGTGATAAGAGAAAAGTATAACCTTAAGTCTTCTGGCATAGAATAGCCGACCAACCGGTATAGTGGTTAAGGTGTTAGCCTCTAGATCAGAAGGTTCCTGGTTCGAATCCGGGTCCGGGCATGGATGTTTGTAAGCTTATGGTGTAGAGGCGGCTGGTGCACCTTAAATCTGTCGTGGCCGAAAGTCCTCACATTGTATTGTTGTGGAAGTTTGGAGAGTGGGAGTGCCACCTCAGGTGTTGCCTTGTCATCTGATTGTGGTTCAAAATTACGAGGTGTTGTCCTCGGATCTTTCCCTCAAGGGACTGATCCCGGACCGTCGTCAATAGCCCGTTGTGTTGCTCTAGTACGACGTTAACTAAAATTACCATTACCATCACCGCTCGCGCCGGAACCTCTGATAAGTCCGCGCTTGTCGCTCTGAGCCTTCCCATTTGCATTCAGCTTAACAACGTAGCTGAAAATAGTTGCATTAATTCTATTCAAAATGATTTGTACAAATTCCACAACGCAGGGTTCAGCGTTCGATAAGACTTTGCTGCTTCAGACAAACAGATTTATGCTTAAAAAGCTAAATTATATAAGTGGATGACTAATATTGCATTTTTAGAAACATTCCAAATTACGTTACTCCTAGAATCGAACTTCGTCATATGACCGTGGTTCAAAATTACGAGGTGTTGTTCTCGGATCTTTCCCTTAAGGGATTGATCCCAGACCGTCGTCAATAGCCCGTTGTGTTGCTCTAGTACGACGTTAACTAAAATTACCATTACCTTTTTTACCTAGAATCGAACAGGAAGTTTCCACAAAATCAATATCTAGCGCCTTCGATTAACAGCTTCACGGAAAAACTCTGGAATTTTGCCTCATTGAAAATGTCCACTGAAAGGATTTCGGAATAATCGTGTTTCAATATCATATTGGAATACGTGATGTGATATTTTCACCATTAGAAGAGCTTTATCGAAGTTTAAGCGAATTTCAATATACAAACTTCAAATTATGCTAATGTGCCGATATTTTATCAAAACGGGAAGAAATGCAATACGATAATCTCAAAGAAAGCATTTAAATATATTGTCTTCCTTCAATATAAAGATCTGTTAAATTTATGAGAAGTGTTTGCTAATTTAGTAGTAGAAATGGCAAATAACCAATAAAATACTTGTCTATTTTCCTTATAGTTAAAAGCCGACCAACCGGTATAGTGGTTAAGGTGTTAGCCTCTAGATCGGAAGGTTCCCGGTTCGAATCCGGGTCCGGGCATGGATGTTTGTAAACGTATGGTGTACAGGCGGCTGGTGCACCTTAAATCTGTCGTGGCCGAAAGTCCTCACGTTGGGTAGGCGTGGAAGTTTGGAGAGTGGGGTGCCAGCTCAGGTGTTGCTTCGTCACCTGACCGTGGTTCAAAATTACGAGGTGTTGTCCTCGGATCTTTCCCTTAAGGGACTGATCCCCGACCGTCGTCAATAGCCCGTTGTGTTGCTCTAGTACGACGTTAACTAAAATTACCATTACCATTACCTTATAGTTAAAATTCAAAATAGTTTTCAAAACAATAAAAGTAATGAAAAAGGGTTTTGCAAGAACACAAAAATTCACTCGCGGACAAAATGTACTTTTATTATTTCAATGCTGAATTTTAGAAGTAATTTGGTAATTTTTAATTAACGTCGTACTAGACCATCACAATGGGCTATTGATGACGGTCCGGGAACAATTCCCTAAGGAAAAGGACCGAAGAAAAGTAATTTTGAATCACGATCAGATGACGAGGCAACACCTGAGGTGGCACCCCACTCTCCAAACTTCCATACGAACACAACATGAGGACTTTCAGCCACAACTGATTTACGGTGCATCAGCCGCCTCTACACTATACGCTTACAAACACCCTGCACTTACCCGGATTTGAACCAGGGACCTTCCGATCTAGAGGCTAACACTTTAACCACAGACCTGTTGGACGGTAATTGGTAATTTTAGTTAACGTCGTACTAGAGCAACACAACGGGCTATTGACGACGGTCCGAGATCAGTCCATTAAGGGAAAGATCCGAGGACAACACCTCGTAATTTTGAACCACAGTCAGATGACAAGGCAACACCTGAGGTGGCACTCCCACTCTCCAAACTTCCACAACAACACAACGTGAGGACTTTCGGCCACGATAGATTTAAGGTGCACCAGCCGCCTCTACACCATAAGCTTACAAACATCCATGCCCGGACCCGGATTCGAACCAGGAACCTTCTGATCTAGAGGCTAACACCTTAACCACTACACCGGTTGGTCGGCTGAGATAAGTTAGGTTTTAACAATAAATTTACCATGAAAGTTAAAATCATAACCCATCAACATACAACGGGATAAAATTTTAAACGGAATTAAAGTATTTTAAAAGGCGAATTTCGTTTAGAGAATTCATACTCTCTAAGGGTAGGTTGTTAAGTAGTTGAATTAACGTCGCACTGGAGGAACACAACTATGTATTGGCTTACGGTCCGGGATCAATCTCAAAGGGAAAATTCCGAGGACAACGCCTCATAATTTTGGACAATGTCAGATAACGATGTCAGCACATGTACTGGCATTCCACTCTCCAAACTTTATCACGCTAACGTGACCATTCTAATTTCATTTTTGGCGTAAACACTCTCAGTATGTCTTTTTGTGTGTCAACCAATGCATTAATAACGG
Organism: Metellina segmentata; assembly: GCA_947359465.1. NCBI lineage: Eukaryota > Metazoa > Arthropoda > Arachnida > Araneae > Tetragnathidae > Metellina > Metellina segmentata. Next base: position 95,225,116 of record OX375877.1, on the reverse strand, counting down.
TAGGAAGGTAGTTAAGTAACGTCACTCTAGACGGTCACAATGGGCTATTGGTGACGGTCCGGGATCAATCCCGATGGTAAAGATCCGACGACAACGCCTCGTAATTTAGAACCACGGTGAGATGACGAGAACACCACCTGAGTTGGAATTCCCCTCTACAAACATCCACACCACGCCAACGTGAGGACATTTGAGGCCACTGCTGATTTAGCATGCACCATCCCGCGTACACGACGGTCTTTGTCTGGACCTAATTTCGAACTTGTAAACCTCCGATTGCTTATCCATTGCTTTTCCAACTGTGCAACTGTAACGATCTCCCAAGAGGTGATTAAGAACACATATAGGTCATAAGAACAGTTGTTCTTCTGTTCTGGTTGCTACTATTCTAGTGGACGAACATTAATGTATGACCGTGTCTGTGTTCTATGACCAAAAATATAAGATCCGGGGTGCTGTTCTGGATTAGGAACACAAATAAGGACACATTCGTTGTTCACTTCAAAAGGACGAGACGTGTTTTTAGCACCAGTAAAAAACCATCTCCATCTTATTCCCTGTACAATTTTGAATAAACCATCTTAATCTCGTATTATTCTGATCTGTACTTAATCTGCGAACCGACTGGTAATGGTAATTTGAGTTAACATCGTACTAGAGCAGCACAACGGGCTATTGACGACGGTCTGGGATCAGTCCCTTAATTGAAAGTTCCGAGGACAGCACCTCGTAATTTTGAACCACGGTCAGATGACGAAGCAACACCTGAGCTGGCACCCCACTCTTTAAACTTCCACACCAACCCAACGTGAGGACTTTCGGCCACGACAGATTTAAGGTGCACCAGCCGCCTCTGGACGATGTAGCTCCGTGATGTAAAAAGTACAAAATTTGTATAACCAACTTTTGATCGAATTTATTTATTAACCAATTTCAAAAATAATTGTACCGTAAGAAAGAGTACATTCTAAGGTATACTGTGATGTTTTCAAATTTAAATACTAATAGTAATAAGATATAGATATGACAGATTTAACAAAAAAGTAAAAAAAAATGTCCCGATTTTTACCGAATTTCCAAAAATGATCAGGAATTAAATTGAAATTTCTAAAAAAAACATGAGCTGCAAAAATTCACGTTTAGAGGTACTCTAAAAAAATCACGACTGAAGACTGAAAATTTCTACGTCGTTTGCTCGCTCGCGTTAGAAATTTCGCTTTTGCAATTGTGACACTTAATAAACCCTAAACTAATAGCCGCATCGGAAAAAATCTTCAAAATTGTCCTGGGAACACGATGAAAAACAAACCATGTTAATTTCGTAATTTTCTGATCTGTACTTTCTTGGGAAACCGTCTAAGAATCGAACGAAAAACCCCAGTTTTCAATCCTACGGCGGCGGTAACTTTTTTTAATATAGAGAGATATTGATAAATTAAAAGTCCAATTTAGGTATGCAGTGTCCTGTTCTTGGCCACTACTACACATTTTGTACATAAAATTAGACATCACTCGGTCACTGACAGCAAAATCGCTCCCCAGAAGTAATAGTAAAAATTTCTCCAAACAAATTTACCAGTTTAACTAAAATCCGTTTTTTTTTGTTAGTGTATTCTTGTTTCCAAAGTGGACGATACCGCCAATTGTGGGTGCTGAAGGAATATCGAGGGGCAATGCTGACTTCAGAGGAAAAATGAGTGTCGTTGTGGTCAACAGCGGGTCATAAGATGCTGAGAGGCTGCAAAAGCAGATAATCATATTTTATCTAAGACTGGGTAGTGGTAAGACAGGTTTGGTTGCATTTCCGTTATCCTACACTGGTGTGAAATAAATTAAGAAAATTTGCATATTTTATCGAATTTCATGAAAAGAACTGAACTGAATGTAAAACCACTGCTTCTAGACAAAAAATGCAAATCTTGTACGTTAAATACGTAAGCGTACACATGTGTGTAGACGGAGCCGGTAGAGAAACAGGCTTTAAAAGCGCGTAAGTTAAGACGCATTTCGTTCGCTAGCACACCTCGGCGAATTTCTTGGTGTTATTTTGCAGCAATCGGTTAATTTCAAATTGTAACAGTAAAAATGAGTAACCACCAACGTTTAGACGATGGAATGAGGTGGCGAATTGTGGGGAGGCTAGAAGGAATCCATCCAGGGAATGAAAACAGCGGTTCTGAACGCGTGGGACCAATTGCCACAGGAAATGATAAACTGCCTTATTTGAAATATGAAATCACGCTGCACGACCTGTATATCTGTAAGATGGGATAATACCCCCTATTAACCCATCTATTAACCCATTTTTTTTGTTTATTCTGCAATCGCTGTTTCATATCTTCCGACTCCAACGAGTTTTAGCCGACCAACCGGCATAGTGGTTAAGGTGTTAGCCTCTAGATCGGAAGGTTCCTGGTTCGAATCCGGGTCCGGGCATGGATGTTTGTAAACGTATGGTGGTGTTGAGGCGGCTGGTGCACCTTAAATCTGTCGTGGCCGAAAGTCCTCACGTTGGGTTAGCGTGGAAGTTTGGAGAGTGGGGTGCCAGCTCAGGTGTTGCTTCGTCATCTGACCGTGGTTCAAAATTACGAGGTGTTGTCCTCGGATATTTCCCTTAAGGGACTGATCCCGGACCGTCGTCAATAGCCCGTTGTGTTGCTCTAGTACGACGTTAACTAAAAAAATTACCAATTAAATTTTACCAACGAGTTTTACGCACGATCCTGCATGTGTATTACAATTATTGAATGATTATTTGTTTTGTATCAATGTATGTACATATCAAATTTCATTAAAATCGGTACAGTACTTCTAGAGATAATCGACCAAGTCTAGAAATTCTCTTAATTTCTTACACCAGTGTATTTAGTTGAATGTGGACGAAAACAAGTCTTAGGCCCTGTGAACACATCCGGTTTTTCAACGTGTAGCGTCACTGCGGCACCGAAGCCCAACTATGCACACATTACCGTGAAATGACGCCCGAACTCATTTCGCGCTATTTGCGAAAAATGTTCTATCGAAGAAAACGTGTTTATTTCGCTTACTTGGTGTACAAAAAAGTATATTTTGAAACACACAAAATAAACGTTACTGGATACAACCATTTATTAATTATTATTTATATTCCATTTGTTTATGAAAACAAGGTACTTCAGAACGGAGAAGCGTTTGCGGTGAGCTGCGGCGCCGTGGGGAACTGCGGTACAAATTGCACGCAAGTTGGACGTGCGTCGCCCCAGCGGCGCTGGAGGCATGTGTGCACTGCTCCATTGGATCTAATGTATCTCAGACCGCACTTGCGTTGCGGCAGCGGCACCGCACGTTGAAAAACCGGATGTGTATCGCCCGGAAAACCGGCCTTACCTAGAAAATTAACCGACTGCATTTAGTTGGAAATGCAAATTTAAGGAAACTCTTAACGAAAATAGCCGATCAACCGGTCTGGTGGTTAAGGTGTTAGCCTCTAGATAGGAAGGTTCCTGGTTCGAATCCGGGTTAGTGCATGGATGTTTGTAAGCGTATGGTGTAGAGGCGGCTAGTGCAACTTAAATCTGTCGTGGTTGGAAGTCCTCACGCTGGGTTGGCGTGGAAGTTTGGAGAGTGGGGTGCCAGCTCAGGTGTTGGCTCGTCATCTGACCGTGGCTCAAAAATTACGTGGTGTTGTCCTCGGATCTTTCCCTGAAGGGAATTGATCCCGGACCGTCGTCAATGTTGTGTTGCTCTAATATGACGTCAATTAAAAATTACCTAACGATGGTAATGATAATTTTAGTTAACGTCGTACTAGAGCAACACAACGGGCTATTGACGACGGTCCGGGATCAGTCCCTTAAGGGAAAGATTCGAGGACAACACCTCGTAATTTTGAACCACGGGGTCAGATGACGAAGCAACACCTGAGCTGGCACCCCACTCTCCAAACTTCCACGCCAACCCAGCGTGAGGACTTTCGGTCACGACAGATTTAAGGTGCACCAGCCGCCTCTACAGCCCGAACCCGGATTTGAACCAGGAACCTTCCGATCTAGAGGCTAACTCCTTAACCACTATACCGGTTGGTCGGCAAAATTACCCAACGAAATTGGAGCATAATATAGAGAAATTGGTAGCACAACAGTAGGCTCATCCTGAATGGTTATTTTTAATTTTAGTGATTTGATTAATATTAATTACGAATAATAATAAGCAATCTTGTGTGTTTCTGTGCAATTTATTTTTGTTACTTCTTTTTCATATTATTAATTTCATTTTAAACTGGTTTTATTTCTAAACTATCTTTTCGAAATTTTAAAACTACATGCGCAGCTATATACGAATATAAATGCTTTGAAGAAATTCAAAAATTACAGGTACAGCCACACTTACTATTTGTTATTACATGAGGTAGCGATTAGTTAGCTAATTTTGCAATAGGGGATGGCGAAAAAAAAATGGTCTTGAAAAAGGGGCGTGGAGTCAAAAGAGCTTGGGAAACTTTGGTGTCCACACCTCATTAACTATCACAGACAATTTGTCCCGAAAAAATGCCGAAGTAAACGAATTCAGGAAGTAAAATTGGTGAACATACATCCAAATGTATTTTACATTCAGAGAAAGTATCTTCCTATGGTTAATAAATCACAACCACAAATCTATTTAAAATTCAACACAGGTATTGCGATCACCTTTAAAGCTCCATGAACACTAGATTTTTATCTAAACTAGTTTCCTTTTGTGTTCTAGTTGTATTTTTGATGTGGATCGAAATTTATGAATTTCGCTTAAGAAACAATTTTTCAACTTCATCGCGCAGGAGCACTTCATGATTGATCGAATCATACTTCGCTTTTTTTTATTGTGTTTCTACACTCGAAACAGGCATTTGAATACCAGACTTCTTTTCTTTTTTGGTAGGCAAAAACTTATGTCAATTGAATGGATTCGTGCAACCATTACAAATTGTTTTCTTCAGAAAGCATTGACCGTTTAACGTTATTTAGGATTGCATTCATCCAGCAACCCATAGCGAATTGACACCTGTTATGACTGAACTAAGCGGGTCGCTGTAGCCCAGTTGAAAGGAAGTGAAAAGGGTTAGCAACCAGATTGTTGCGAGTTCGAAAATTAGTCCAGCAAAAGAATATCGTGTACATGGGGCTGGTGCACGTTGAATCTGTCGTGTCCTCACGTTCTAGTGGTGTGGAATTTTGGAGAGTGAGGTGCCAGCTCGGGCGTTGTTCTCATCATCTGACCGTGGTTCAAAATTACAAGGCGTTGTCCTTGGATCTTTCCCTTCAGAAGTGATCTCATACAGTCACCAATAGCCCGTTGCCGTTGCCTGTAAACTAATTTATAGGAGATAGTGCGTCCTAGTGCGAAAGACCCTGAATTCATGGTTTTCTGTGGTCAAAAAAGGATATCGGGGTTAACTTGAGGTGGAATTTTAATGTATATCGAGTTCTAAAAATGTTAAAGAGTTGAGTTAACTGTCCTTATATCACTCTGTGGAAGTTCCTAAAATGGAAAGTGGACAAAAGGAGGGAACTTAGGGAATTATTGGAAGTGGGGCAAGATTCCAGTTGTTTTATACCAGTACACAACACATAGCCAACGAGCTGCTTTTATCCGGCCCGCGAAGTTCTGATATCTACTTGCAATAAACTTGACTGGAAAAATTAGTTTTTTAACTAGTGGGATTTATTAGAGGCAAAGATAAGTGCTTTGGTAAAATAAGAAAAGAAGAAAAAGGTGTAAGTTGAGTTCTACGAAGATGCAGACAGAACATTACATTCATTCAATGATTCAATTACATACATTCAAATGTACTAAGGGGTTCGTCCCCTGCTCGCTGACGCTCGCCAACACCCGGAGGATTGCTTCTCAATCCTCATTGTTTCGCCGCGCGAACCTATGCTCGCTTCGCTTGCATCAATGATGACATGTGTCCAAGCAGAAGGGATTGTTTACAAAATATGATATTCCAAAAAATTGTTTTTCAAACCTAAAATTGATGTATTACAGAAAGTATATATACAGTACCTCTAAAATCAAAATTCAAATGAAAACTTTGAACAAATTTTGACTCAAAATGTGAGCGCTGCTTTGGAAATTGAATAACCAGCATGTTGTTTGTATACATTTCCCCAGCACTCGAACCACCCACACTTTTTTATTGAGTTTGTTGTCGAAAGTTGTAGCTCAAGCGTCTTGTTGAACTATAATTGTTGGCCCTGAAAAAAGCCGTTTTTTTTAAATGGCCCTAAAAAGATCCTCCGCTTTCTTTGATTTCTATTATAAACTCTGTAACAGCTCAACTAAAAAAAAATTATTTTATTTCATCCGATAACGCTTATAAATTTAATTGATGCACGAGGCCTTGTGGTAAACAAACAATCGTACAATGTTGCCAAAACGCGTTAACAAATAACGTCTTTTTTTGCGTGCCATGTCAGAGAATTATATATATACGGAGTAAACGGAAGTAATATGTATGTTTAAAGTACAGTTATCGATTATTTGATTATTTTTGCAATTATATAAGTAAAAAGCACTTATTTATTTATTTTTTGCTATAATTTAAAGTTTCCAAATCATTAATTTTGTTTTCGTCACAAATTTAACATACAAGTGGATTTGTAATTAGCATTAGATTTATTTTCGTCGATTATTGTACAGGACATGGTTTATATTTGTTTTACGAGTATTGGAGATATTTTTCACTTTATATCATCACTTTAACATATAGCATTCTCTTAGAACTAAATTAAAATATGCATTGAATTTTGATAGACCCCGAAACTACTTGAAATTTAAGATCAATCAATTGTTTTTGGAAGAAGGCCTATTTAATAAATTCTACTTATATGGCTAGGTAACAATGTAAATTGAAAATAGGACTACTTTTGGTCAAGATATAATATCATTTTAATATGAGTCCTATTTGAACGAGATATATAGTAAGTCGCAGTGGATAGTAATTAACGCAATAATGGGTTTAAGTTATGTAATTCAATTTTATGAGCTTGAAAAATTGTGGTGATTCATCGCTATTTTTAGCTGGTTATGAAAATGAAATGGAAATTTCTATCCTTGATAGTTAAATATAGACCACTTTTTTCCTACCATTGTGTATGATTTATAAGCATTCCCTATTCCAAACTAGTCCATTTTTTACACATAAACTTTTGTAGTTCATTACTAATTTTTATTAATTATGAAAATGAAATGGTAATTTTCTACGTGATAGCTGAAGACCAGCTCTTTCCTTTCATCTGGTATGATTTATAATCATTTCCTATTCTAAAGAAGTCGGTTTTTAAAAACCAAAAAGTTTTAGTTTTGGTTACTAAATGTATTACTTTATTTTTATTAATTACGAAAATGAAATGGAAATTTCTATACGTGACAGTTAAAAATAGACCAGTTCTTTCCTTCCATTCGGTATGATTTATAAGCATTTCCTATTCCAAAGGAGTCACCAGTTGACGTAACAAACGAAACATACTGTCCATCACTAGGTAAGACTATATTTAGAAGGGAAAAAAACAAACTCTGTTTTTAAATTCCTTTTCATGCCACCTAATATGGCACCTGAACGTCACACCGAATGCGAAAATACCCCCAAACCATTCTCTTTCCAGTCACATGCCAGTCCAACCACCAAAACAAAATGTCGTCGCGAAGCAGTAATTCTTTTTAGTTTGTCTCCTGGACTTAAGTAACGCATAAAAGTCCATGTTTGCTTCCCAATGTCCTTTATCCGCCGAGAAATCGCACTTCCTCGAATACGGGACCGCATAGATATGGGTTTCATTACGATGCCTATCTCCAATGCAGCTGACGGTACCATCAGCCAACGCTGGTACTGAATATCAATTAGAAATTGCAATGATAAGCGACTTTTAACTGCATCTTTGGATGGAAGCGGAAGATAAGATGACAGATACCGCGGAACGTTGTTATGCATAATGAGCGTCGAATTGACGATGGTCCTATCGATGCTTTTATTTCTGGTCATTATTTCTTTTATTGGACCTATCTTGGTATGTGATATCCCTCGCTGGTTTGGATATCAAAACCGGATATCATGTATCTTGTTTATCATGGGAGACGTTTTTGGGTTGGAATTATAACATGGTATCTCAAGAAAGGATTGGGTATGTCGCAGTGAGAGGCATTTCGTTGGAATTTTACATCCGATGAATAATTCATGGGTATGAAGTTTGGTGTTATGGGTGTAGGTTTTCATTGAAGGTCATCGGTCTTGAGTCGCTTGTTGGTAGGTGGGTAGAAAATTACGTCGCGCTGGAGCAATGCAATGGCTATTGGCGACGGTACGGGATCAATACTGACTGGAAAGATTCAAGGATGAAGCTTTGTAATTTTCAACCACAGTCAGATAACGAGAACAACGTCTGAGATGGCACTCCACTATCCAAACTTCCACACCACATAAACGTGTGGACACTTGAGGTCACGACAGATTTAACGTGCACTGTGTACACGATGGTCATTGGTTGGACCTAGTTTCGAAATTGCAACCTTACGGTTGCTCCTTCAACTGGATTACCGCTGCTGGAGTCGATTGTTAGAAATGAAGATATTGGGGAAAAACTGGGAAATATATAAAAATTGAATTGTATTTACTTTTCGGGGAACAAACCAGTTTCATTTCGAGTGTTGAAATTACGATTCAAATTACCCGGGATATGACTTTTTGAAAAGGAAACAGAATGTAAATTCGACGGATGATAGGTGTGGTTAATTAGAATAGATTATAGTTTGGTGACGAAATGTGATGCATCTGGAGGATGTTAGAAATGTATAGCGAAGGATTAAAGAAACTGATGCATATATTTGAGTTGAAAGACTTTCAAACTAGTTTACTTTTTTTGGCTTAAACTTAATTTTTATCAGAGTAAAAAAGAATTGTCTTAACCAAAAAATCACACTATAATGAATTTGTGAATTTATTTGGTGCATTAAGCCTTATGTTTGCTTTTATTTCATATCAATTTGGTTACTTGTGTTGTTTTCATTCTTAAAGTTATAAGTGTAACAGTAACAGACGACTCAGTTGAAAAATAGAAATTTTATTTCCATTGTGGGGTGGCCACAATAACGTCAAGTTTCATGGAAAAAATATCAAATGAATAACTTCAATAAGAACTAACTTTTTTAGTGAACATTACAATATTTATATTAAAAAAATACATTTTAAACATTTCCCCCTAGTTTTGGCCATCATTTTTATTATCATCTGCTTGCATATGTTTGTGGTACATTGAACCACCCGAATTTTCAAACCCTTCAATCGTCATGTATTGGAAAAAATAACTTTCTGCATTAGTTAATACCAATGCTCAACTTAAACCTTATCAGTATTGGACTTTTGAGCAGAATAGTATTGCGTTTACCCGACAACACACACACAGTGGCTTTTCCCTACATCTGTTGATTAAAAGAATCCAAGCGTAGAATCTATTCAAGAAGGCCGAAACTGGTTTGAAGTTATGCAAGAAAAACTGCAGGTCGAAGAATGGTTATAGTATGCGTGTGAGCCCCTACTAGCGCGTCTTTCTAGGAATGGCTCTTCATTACGTGGACTAGATCGGAAGGTTCCTGGTTCGAATCCGGGTTCGGGCATGGATATTTTGTAAACGTATGGTGTAGAGGCGGCTGGTGCACCTTAAATCTGTCGTGGCCGAAAGTCCTCACGTTGGGTTGGCGTGGAAGTTTGGAGAGTGGGGTGCCAGCTCAGGTGTTGCTTCGTCATCTGACCGTGGTTCAAAATTACGAAGTGTTGTCCTCGGATCTTTCCCTTCAGGGACTGATCCCGGACCGTCGTCAATAGCCCGTTGTGTTGCTCTAGTACGACGTTAACTAGAATTATTACGTGGACGATTCTATTCAGGACCTAGGTGTTGCTTCGTCATCTGACCGTGGTTCAAAATTACGAGGTGTTGTCCTCGGATCTTTCCCTTAAGGGACTGATCCCGGACATTCGTCAATAGCTCGTTGTGTTGCTCTAGTACGACGTTAACTAAAAATTACCAATTACCAATCTATTCAGGATCGTAGGTTTATCGGTAGATATTAACTCGTGATAAGTGAATCGATTCTTCAGTTCGATTCTTTCGTAACTTGTTTTGATCCACAGTGAGCTATGATTGATTATTTACTTGTTAAAATATTACCAGTACCGGACTGAGGGAAACCTCAATAGTTTTTGTGCATCTCCCGTCTTAGCTCTGTTGGCTATTCTTGTACTGCTGTCACCACGCAACACTTAAACGTAACACTTTTCTGCAAGTTTGTATTTCGACGATTTTTAACTGTGTCTTCAAATATTTCCCACTTCAGATTAATTTTCCTCTTTTAGAAGTAAAAATCTCTCATCTTCAATTGATTGAGTCCATATATATCTGCATGTATTACAGGGCTCGATATACCCGGGTGCACAGGTGCACTGTGCACATGAAAATACAATTGTGCACCTAATTTTTTCCCATTAGGTGCACTCAGTGCACCTTGTGCACCTAATTTTAAAACTTAGGTGCACAAGGTGCACCTGTATTAAAAAATCTATTTCGAGGCCTGATGTATTAGTTCACTAACTGTTAAGGCTCTACTTTCTACGAGTTTAATATCCACCAACCTATCTACGTTCCAAAATAGAATCGTCCACACAACGAAGAGCCATTCCTAGAAAGACGCGCTAGTGTGAGCCCCTTAAAGGGTTTGGGGTCGTAGTGGCTTGCGGTTATATTCACAAGTCTCGAGTTAACCGGAGGATCAGTTAATCCGCGAGTCATAGTTAAATTGCGGATCATCAAGAACCGTAACAACGGGTTAAGTGATCCACGGATTAAAATGATACGCTCGCTGTGATTGGCTACTACCGTCTCCTCACGATCACGTGATATTGTTTACATTTGTTACGACACCCGAATCTACATTCATACTGATCAAGCATGTACTTCGCCGCAGAATTGATTCCAACTTGTGATTTTAATAAAACGCATGCGCCATTTTAATTTGGGTCTGGAAAAAGAAATTCAAAGGTATTTAATTTCAAATTGGATTTTTATGGAGACTTAAATTTTGCAAGAAAGAATTGTACACACACAATAACTTGACAAATCAATGTAATCCGATTATCTTAGTACTTGTCAGCATGGGTGTGTGTTGGTGTAAAGTGAAGTTTCTATTCTTCGTAATAAATCAACAAAATAATTTTTATTCCACAACGAATTTGCATCTGCCTTGGTCATATTCCACCGTTTGCATTCTCACTGAGTTCTACTGTGACGAGCCGAAATATAGTTCCGATACATACAAGATTAGTTGAATGCGCGTCTTCGCAAGAATACTGTAATTTAGCACAGAATGAAATGTATCGTCTATTTTGTTTTTACCTCTCTTAAAGATAGTACTGCGCATGCGTAACACTTAACCGAGAGTTAATTCGCAGATTTCGGAGGATCAAAATGAAACACCGAAACGGCTGTTTAAACCACGGATCACGCATTGCGAATACGATTTTTTAGATAACCCGGGGATTATCGTTGATCCGCGAGTTAACTCGAACTAGTGAATACGGCCGTTAGTGAGACAGCTCATTGCGTCAGTAACCTGCGAGTTGTAGGCGGGGCAGGTTTCGACTCCTCCATGGTGGTATTTCTGTCTTCTCTGTGTTAGTAAAACTTCCATGTGCATGCTCATTTTCTTGACGTTGTTTGTCTTGTTTTTATCGAAACTTAACTAAACACGGCCCTTGCGCCATAAAACACTACCAACAAACCATAGCTTTAGTTATGTTTCCCAAGAGACAATGTCAGCAAAACTTGTTTTACCAATCCGGATTAGGGTTATGATTGATACACCATGCGTTAGTTTCCCAAACAATACGAAACTACCATTTAAAAAAAAATCTTCATCTGTATCCCATAACCAGAAACAATAGTAAGCATGAAGCACAACCCATTTAGCATACCTTCGCAATCCTCCCATCATCCCTCACCTAGTTACCCTCAGCTCCAGAGTCTCATTCTCAATGCAAAATGAACAAACAACAGAAGAAAGCTCTGATTGTTTCCTACTCCCTGACAGATGGACACTTTCTTCGCTCAACAACAGCGACCAGCGGCCGACTTTCTGGCGAGGAAGTCACGACTCTCTCGTTGCCGATGTCCCAATAATTCATTATTTTAATGCCAGCAAATAGGCCTTTTAATCATCGATTGAGTACGAATACTTTCGCACAGCGCGCACCTGACATCCATTATCGATGTCAACCGGCATCAGATAAACTCAAATGGCAGGTTAGTGCCAATGAATTATTACCACGTGCGATTACATAAATCGATCGATAGTCCACGTTCCTCCGACCTATGTAGGAAGTCCTCGTTTCGCGTGGGCTTCCGTGGATCTGGGAATAATAACTAGTGGTTAAATGGACAAATTTAATTGCTGTCGTGCTTTTATGCAGAGATCAACACACAGTGTACATAAAAAGAAAAGCTGGCTAGACTAACTCTTGATGTCTTCCTTTCTGGAATAACCTTTTCGATACATAAGGGCGTATACATTTGCGAGCCAAACAGTTCGCGAGCCTCTAGTTCTCGTGATTGTGACGGGGTTTTGGGTACCAAACGAACGGCTCGCGAACCGCTCGTTGCGATCCGCTTGCTGTCGGTTTTTCGACGAACACAAAGGCGTTCGCGGTTCAGATTGGGACGGCGTCGTTGCTTGTCTTTCTGCTCGCGAACCTCCAGGCTTCATCGTCATCACCGGTTGCAAACAAATGACTGATGTGACCGACAAATGTCACCACTAATCCTTGATTTGAAATGTTAACGTTTTATGATCTATTTTCCGGAAATTTGAATATTTTAGTCCCTATATTAAGGTGGAAGGAAAATATCACTATTATTTTTTCGTTGATCTGCCTAGCCCTATTTAATTTTAGAATCTTAAGGGGTCAGTGAAAATATTTAATTTTCAAAGGGATCATTGGTAAAGTGGGAACTAACGGGTTAGGGAAATAAGTAGAACTTGTCTAGTGGAATGTTTTATGAATTGTTTCTTTGTTTGAAATAATATGAAAAACATCTATTTCATAAATAAGAATTGAATTTAGTGATCACAAAAAAGCAGCAACAAGATGTGGATAATTTGCTTTTAAGATGTCCTGCATTTGATAATTCTCACTCTCCAGAATGTGTCTTGAAAACGTTCCGAGAAGATTGGGTAGCCAGAACGCAATGTTTTAGTTGGATCAAATCTGTTTTTCTTTTCATTTGTTAAATTCATCAAATCCTGTAATTTTAGTTACATTTGATATATATTTCACACTGTTTCTCTAAAAAATAAACTTGCACACATATCTTAAGCCCCTTGTGTACTTTTGGGATGTCAGAGGAGTTTGCTTTTTTTGTTCAGTAAAAAAAAGAATTATGGAACACGTTCTCTTTTATTAGCCAAACGAATATAGAAAATGTTACTTTGAAACTTAAAGAGTGTAGCTATGTCAGGCATAAACGAGTATAACACCGTTGCCTTGATTAAGGATCATAACTATTATTTAACTTGAGATTGTAAGGAAAGATATGCATCATCTTATCTAACTAGCTTTCAGCTCAATTGTTATTTGGAATCACGACATATAAATATGACATTATAAATATTTTGAGGTTCAAAATTAGATAGTCGGTGACTACGTATGACTTTGCATAAATTTACTAATCTGAACATAGACGCAAATGCAAATCGTCTCCGACTCCCTAATTTGGTGGTACATTATAGAAAAAACAAAATATGAATACTTGGTAGCAATTGTAGCAAAAGTTTAGTGAAAAGGTACATATAGCTGATTCTACAAACACGTAAAAATGTAGAAAAAAATAGTGAAAATTTAAATAGGCAAGCGTGTTTAATAATTTCATCTTATATTTTAAGAATTATGTCCATTCTAATTGCATACATTAAATCGTTGTTATAAGACATTGGATTCCAAAATTTGAAATTTAAGTGATTCCATAGATGAAATGAATCCTGAGATAATCGTTTAATACTTTAGTTTTAATACATATTTTGCTTTTAAAAATTTGCTTTTCTATAAGAGTATGTAAGATGCTATTAGAAAATTATTTTATTTTAAACTCTACTTTATGATGAAACTTTAGTTACATTTGCTAAACATTGAGATTACAGTAGTACGAGTTACTTGACACACACAGCACGCACACACACGCACGCACGCACACGCTATGTTCATCAACCAACGTTATATGGACTGGGGTTTATGTTTCGTTTTAAAAGTAATAGTGGATAGTTTTTTAATATTACTTTCATGAACTGTTTAGACCTTTATACAACTTCTGAATAATTAATCCTTTTACTTTTCTAATTCTCTATTACATAATTTCATTAATAGTTGCTATAGTAGGACAAAATTTGATATCGCGTTTACCATTAGTTAATTCTAATTATAAGAGTGTGAAGTATCAACTATTAATTAAATTTTTTAAACGGTTATCTCAAGACTGATTCGATCTGTGCAACAAAACGCCAAATGTAAAACCTATGCATATATATAGGAAAGAAATCCCTGTTTTAATATACCAGTATATGCTTAATAACGGTTTGACTACGTGAAATTACTATTACACTCTCGAATTCCACGTATTTTACAGTAAAACGGAGTAGGCAATTGATTAGAAACCGAAAGTTTATAATTACTTCAAACGGCAAGAAGTACATGTTCTATATAATGCACATGGCTTTAAAATCAATAGATTGCTAACAATCAATAACTTAATTTTTTGTAACTTTTTTTAATAGATATAAAATTATAGAATAAAATTATTCTAGTTTGTAACGGTAAAAAGTAGAAAGTGAAATCTACTTTATTCTGCTTGTCGTTTAAAATTTTGAAAAATTGTAGATCCCTGTCTTTTCTTTCGTGAACAAATTTGAAATAACATTGGTTACCACACATATTTAATCCCCTGGTGTCTTATTTTCGCGTCGAAAAATGCCGTGTAATGCCCAGTCTCTGATGTTAAAACCTGTTTCAAGCTGTCACAATTCTAGGCAAGAGACAATCCCCCCCCCTCTACTTTGGTGTTTATTCCACTTCTAAATAAGTAATTGGGCGGTTTCATCACGACAAGACATCTCGTCATTAGCAAAATTGACCAGATCTTGGACGAGATATCTCGTCAAAGGCACTGAGAGGGTTGACGTGTAAAATCCCAAAAGGGATCAGGTACCTGGGCGTGTGTAATGCGCTTTGCCGGGAAGTCAGCTGACTTTGGGTCAGTCGATTCTTGAATAGGTATGATGGATAGTTATAAGAACGGCTGCAATACCAAAAACATGAATGGCGATCGACGGGGATTATTTTCCCAGCGCCAACTTTCACTAGCGCCTCAGCGTACAGCGTAAGTGTCCGACAAGTTGACTCTGATTGGCTCCTCATATATATGTTGTATGGTTGTTGTTAGTAGTATTTCTCGCCAACTTATAATAAGGGGAGGCAAAAATGAACTCTTCTTTTAAAGAGCTCTTCTTGGTGAAGCAACGATGGCTAAAGTCACTTACCATCAGATTGGCGTTAGCGGCGGAGGATGACTTCCCGAGTTCGAACCCAACTGGCGGAAATATTTTTAGATCATCCAAATTATTTTAAAACAATTCCAATTTCATTCCTTTTGATTCTAAATTACTTTTCCTAATTTTTAATACCCTTTTTTTATTTTTCCAAACTTCCGTTGATTTTACATAAATAATCTAAAAACCACTCCTGAACTCACTACCAGCTGATATTTTTCCGCCCCTCTGCCGTCCCCTTTGCTTTAGGATGATGGTGTCGTATCCATCCCTGGTTTAGGACCATTCTGATGTAACAAAAAGCATACATAAAACACTAACTTATATAATTATTAACTTATATAATAAAAGGATACAATTTTCGGTTCAAAATGTTAAAACCTTTCGAAAACCGTTCCTATCAGTCAAAGAGATCTGCGCTAAAACGTAGATAAATAGCCAAATGAAACACCTTTACGTCTCAGGCACATGATCATACCAGCCAATCAGAGTCAACTTGTCGGACACTTACGCTGTACACTGAGGCGCTTGTCAACTTTCTACCACTACTATTATATTTAGAACTGAGCCAGAATCCGCGGTTAATACATTAGATATGGAAACACTTTGTTTACATTCCAACCCATCCCCTAAATTAAAGAATAGACTCGTTCAAAATCACGTAACTCGACTGCATTTTCTACGGATTATATTGGTGTCAGATTAAGGCAGAGTATTTGAATGCTTACATAGACAGAACTTAAAGGCTTGCGCGCTACTTTTGGAATTTTATTTTTGATCAAACCAATTATTTTCTAATTCCAGGGGCCACCGCGGTTGAGTAGTTTGCCCTCTGCGTTAGAAATTTGCGAGTTGTAGACGGGGGAGGTTAGATTTCTGTAACCTACTCTGTTTTTTATCTCTCTTCTGCATCAGTAATAGTGGTTAATGTGTTAGCCTCTAGATCGGAAGGTTCCTGGTTCGAATCCGGGTGCGGGCATGGTTGTTTGTATGTGTATGGTGCAGAGGCGGCTGATGCATCTTAAATCTGTCGTGGCCGAAAGTCCTCACGTTGGGTTGGTGTGGAAGTTTGGAGAGTGGGTGCCAGCTCAAGTGTTGCTTCGTCATCTGACCGTGGTTCGAAATTACAAGGTGTTGTCCTCTGATCTTTCCCTTAAGGGACTGATCCCGGACCGTCGTCAATAGTCCGTTGCTCTAGTACGACGTTAACTAAAAATTACCATTACCATTACCTGTTTCAGTAAAAAATATCACTGTTTGTTGTATGCTCATCACTTGTCGTTATGTTTCATGTTTGGTGCCGCTTAGACAAACATGGACCTTGCACCAACAAATCCTACGAACCTTACTCAAGATGCACGTTTCAGAACCATTATATGTTCAATAAATTTTTTCAAGTATCGATACTTTTCATTTTTATCGATCCAATATGAGGTTGGTAGGTTGGTATTTAATTAACGTCACACTGAAAAAACGCAACGGGTTATTGGTGACGGTGCGGGATCAGTCCACCCACAAGAAAGATCCGCGGACACCATCTCGAAATTTTGAACCACGGTCAGGTGACCGATCCGATATGAGACTTCACTCACTCATTGTTACGACACGCATTAATTGGCAATTTAATACCGTCTTCGCATATTTACCACATAAAATCCCAACTCACGCAACGATGCTTCTTCGATTCCAAAATAACCCAAATAAACAACTGCCGCCCACCCCACTCTTCCCACTTGGATGTCGACAACCCAGAGTTTTCCTTTTTGCATGACGTCACTGCCGCAGAAGTTCCTAATCAGTCTGTGGCAGCAGCAGTTAGACACGTTATCTCTCGCTGCGTTTGTGGCTGGCCAAGATAAGGTCCTTCTCTGCCTACGCGCCGCGAGATAAGGTGTACCCAGAAGATTTAGGGGCTCCCTTAGAAAATGCTCGGTCCATTTTCGCCTTTTACGACATGCTTTGATAGCGGCACACGCTATAAAGACCAGCATAGCTCGGATAGTAGAGATATTTTTCAATAATTTTTCATTTCCCTCCACTGGGAAGCCTCTGAATCGTAAATGGTGTTGTTTGATACAGCAACAGCGTTAACCAAATTCAGTATTTCAGTCGTTACAAATACACTATGTGTGTAGATCTGAGTAAGATTCCTTATTCTATTCACTTATTGAACGCTCTGTTTAGATAAAAGTAATAAACAGAAACAATATTTTGTATTCTGATTTCAAGAAATGTTTGATCAGCATATTTTCGGATTATAACATCATGTTTTTTTTTAATGTTTGGTATTCCTCACACAGGAAGTCAAAACATTTGTTCGGTTCAATTGTTTCTGGTAATAAGTATCAATTAACCGAGTCACAAATAATTTGTCGATTATTTTCTACACACAATGACCCTAAACCGCATATTCCAGCTTAATTAGATGGACACTGGGTTTGCCTACTGCGGCAGCATACTATTTCTCCTTGTCGGATCTTTCCCGTTGGGATTGATCCCGGACCGTCGTTAAAAGCCCGTTGTATTTCTCCAGAACGATGTTAATTAAAAATACCATACATACCTCGTATATTTCGTTTCGTGATTGATCTCGGACCGTTTCCAACAGACCATTGAGTTGCTCCAGTGCGACGTTACGACCAACCGATATAGTGGTTAAGGTGTTAGCCTCTAGATCCAAAGGTTCCTGGTTCGAATCCGGATGGATGTAAGCGTATGATGTAGAGGCTGCTGGTGCACTTTAAATATATCGCTGCCGAAAGTCTTCAAGTTGGGTTGGTGTGGAAGTTTGGCGTGCCAGCTCAGGTGTTGCTTCGTCATCTGACCGTGGTTCAAAATTACGAGGAGTTGTCCTCGAATCTTTCCCTTAAGGGACTGATCCCGGACCGTCGTCAATAGCCAGTTGTGTTGCTCTAGTAAGACGCTAACTAAAATTATCCTATCCAACCGGGTGCCAGCTCAGGTGTTGCTTCGTCATCTAACTTTGGTTCAAAATTACGAGGTGTTGTCCTCGGATCTTCCCCTTAAGGGACTAATCCCGGACCGTCGTCAATAGCCCCTTGTGCTGCTCTAGTACGAAGTTAACTAAAGTTACCAAATTACCAATTATCTATCCAACCGGTATAGGCGATTGGAAGGTTCCTGCTTCGAATTCGGGTCCGGGTATGGATGTTTGTAAGCATGTGGTGTAGAGGCGGCTGGTGCACCTTAAATCTGTCGTGGCCGAAAGTCCTCACGTTGGGTTGGTGTGGAAGTTTGGAGAGTAGGGTGGCAGCTCAGGTGTTGCTTCGTCATCTGATAATGGTTAAACTTACGAGGTGTTGTTCTCGAATCTTTCCTTTAGGGGATTGATCCCGGATCGTCGTCAATAGCACGTTGTGTTGCTCTAGTACGACGTTAATTAAGAATTACCAATTACCAGTGCGACGTTAGTTAAATACCTACCTACCTTAAAATAAATGGTGTTTGTTTCGTCTGTTGATTTCCTGCTGTATTAAACACTCATGATTAAACAGGGTTGGTTACCTGGTAATTGGTAATTTTTAATTAACGTCGTACTAGAGCAACACAACGGGTTATTGACGACGGTCCGGGATCAATCCCTTAAGGGAAAGATTCGAGGAAAACATCTCGTATTTTTGAATCACGGTCAGATGACGGCCCTTATTTTAAGGACACGATGTATATAGTACAGTAGAACTCCAATTTTTCGGATCAATGGGGACCATAACCCATCAAGATAATCGAATATCCGCGCGATTAATTGAATTATTCACGATGAATAGGTTATTTCGTATGTAGTATAAAAGCCCAAAAGTAATTTTCCTTTAGTTTTTTACGCAATTTAATGACTTTTACAACAATTTGTTTTCATTTTGTACTTACATACTGTGTTAAAATGTATCATTGTTTGAACATATCGGTCAAAATCAGAAGTTTCGCTGTCATTAATCGTTTTCCTTCAGCCAAATCTCGCATATGCTTTAGGCGAGTAACTGTAGATGGTCCAACTCAGGCTGCCGCTCCATCCATTTTAGCGGTGTCAAAGCACTCAAACGCCTTACTAGCTGATGGTCCTACATCTGGTTGTGTAACAATGTCATCGCAATTTTCCGTGTCATCAATGAGATCTTCTCTCACACTTTGAATGAGTTGTCACTGAGAATTTGGAATCCAGGATCCGAAGAATCACACACCAGCCACTCGCTTACGTCCTCTGCACAGCCCAAGAAATTTTCACGATTATGTTTCTCATGTCCTGAACTGAGCGGTAGCTCAGTCAGTAGAGCGTCGGGCTCGCATCAGAAGGGTTGTGGGTTCTGTCCTCGGCGGAGCCAACAATTCTGATGATTTCGAGATCGGCGCTTCGACCTGGC
This sequence comes from Metellina segmentata, assembly GCA_947359465.1. Taxonomy (NCBI): domain Eukaryota; kingdom Metazoa; phylum Arthropoda; class Arachnida; order Araneae; family Tetragnathidae; genus Metellina; species Metellina segmentata. The sequence continues at coordinate 95,205,143 of OX375877.1, read as the reverse complement.
TAAAGACCGTCGTGTTCACTAATGGTGACTGGGGCACGTTAAATAGGTCGTGGTCACAAAGTCCCCCATGTTCCCATACCAAATCAATACGTCCGGGGGTACCTGATCAGGGGGTTATCGGCCTCTGATTGGAATCTAAATTACGATATGTGTGAGTGAATGGATGTATGAAAGGGACCTTCCTGTAAAACGGATGTGTCATGTATATCGAGCAAAGTCGGACTTCCTCCCAATGGGGCTCAATAACATGGAAGGCGCACCCCCCTCGCCTCTTGCCGTCTTCGACGGGCCTGGCACTCCTCTGGTCTGCCAGTGTAGGCATAAGAAACAACAACATGTCCTGAACTGACTGTCCTCTTCATTTTTAGCATTCAACGATAAAAAACTTTTAAAATGCTGATTTTGCTGATTTAATTTTTTCTCATAGAGATCCAGATAACTCGAGTTGTCTGTATTAAATTTCATCCATCTTGATGGGGGCGGTACACGCTGTGGCTAAGTAGGTTTGCTAAATGAGCTAGAAGGTAAATTGTAGATGGCACAGGCTCAATTCCTGTAACTGCTTAAGTTGTATTTATCTCTTCATCATCAAAAGCTTTCCAGTTGTATAGATTTACTCTCATGAGGATAAGAAACCATTGCTGCATGCAAACTTCCACACCCCGCCAACATGAGGACATCCGAGGCCGCGACAGATTTAAGGTGCACCATCCCCATGTACACGACGGTCTCTGGTTGGATTCGAACTCGTAACTCGCTAATTCGTTACTTTTCCAACCCGGCAACTGCGACTCCACCTTCTGATAAGGACTACACTGGAATATAAAACTACGTATCATGCGATAAACCAACAAAGCTTAATTTAAAAATTGGTTGGGATGGTAATTTACCCCACTTAGGGGGCATAGGTGCTCTAATTATGTGTGACGGTATAGTGCTCTCTAGACACTTTCAATCTGCAAATTGCCCACACCATGCCTAACCAATTGTGACTACTTCAGATTGAGTTACGAATCGGTTTTTTTGAGGCTGACTTATGAAATAAAAAAATTTGATACTGTGATCGAATCACAACTTTGTTCGATACCAATTTATGATTTTCCCCAAATACTGCCACTCCTTCTTACAAGAGCCGACCAACCGGTATAGTGTTTAAGGTGTTAGCCTCTAGATCGGAAGGTTCCTGGTTCGAATCCGGGTTCGGGCATGGATGTTTGTAAGCGTGTGCTGTAGAGGCGGCTGGTGCACCTTAAATCTGTCGTGGCCGAAAGTCCTCACGTTGGGTTGGCGTGGAAGTTTGGAGAGTGGGGTGCCAGCTCAGGTGTTGCTTCGTCATCTGACCGTGGTTCAAAATTACAAAGTGTTGTCCTCGGATCTTTCCCTTAAGGGACTGATCCCGGACCGTCGTCAATAGCCCGTTGTGTTGCTCTAGTACGACGTTAACTGAAAATTACCAATTACCTTCTTACAAGGACTGTACTAGAATATGAAACGGAGGTCTCATTTGATTAACCATTAAAGCTATTTCTCGTAAAAAAATTGGTTGGGATAGTATTTTATCTCAGTGCACGGCAGGGTGCTTTAATTAAGTGTGGCGGCGTATGCCTCTCGGCAAATTGGCCGCATTATGCTAAACCAATTGTGACTACGCCAGATTGAGTTACGTATCGGTTTCTTGTAGGCTGACTTCTGAAAAAAAAATGTTTCGGTTTTGTTGATAGGATCCTCTTCTATGTTCGCGAGTTTCCCGATCCACTGCCACTCCTTATAAGGACGACTATATTAAGTGTATAAAACGAGGCCTCTTGATTAACCATCAAAGCTATTTCTCATTAAAAAATTGGTCGAAATAGTAATTTATCTCACTGCACGGCAAGGTGATTTAATTAGATGTGGTGGCGTACGCGTACCATTATGCCAAATCAATTGTGACTACGCCAGATTGAGTTGAGTTACTTATCGGTTTTTTGTAGGCTGACTTCTGAAAAAAAAATGTTTCGGTTTTGTTGATAGGATCCTCTTCTATGTTCGCGAGTTTCCCGATCCACTGCCACTCCTTATAAGGACGACTATATTAAGTGTATAAAACGAGGCCTCTTGATTAACCATCAAAGCTATTTCTCATTAAAAAATTGGTCGAAATAGTAATTTATCTCATTGCACGGCAAGGTGATATAATTAGATGTGGTGGCGTACGCGTACCATTATGCCAAATCAATTGTGACTACGCCAGATTGAGTTGAGTTACTTATCGGTTTTTTGTAGGCTGACTTCTGAAAAAAAAATGTTTCGGTTTTGTTGATAGGATCCTCTTCTATGTTCGCGAGTTTCCCGATCCACTGCCACTCCTTATAAGGACGACTATATTAAGTGTATAAAACGAGGCCTCTTGATTAACCATCAAAGCTATTTCTCATTAAAAAATTGGTCGAAATAGTAATTTATCTCACTGCACGGCAAGGTGATTTAATTAGATGTGGTGGCGTACGCGTACCATTATGCCAAATCAATTGTGACTACGCCAGATTGAGTTGAGTTACTTATCGGTTTTTTGTAGGCTGACTTCTGAAAAAAAAATGTTTCGGTTTTGTTGATAGGATCCTCTTCTATGTTCGCGAGTTTCCCGATCCACTGCCACTCCTTATAAGGACGACTATATTAAGTGTATAAAACGAGGCCTCTTGATTAACCATCAAAGCTATTTCTCATTAAAAAATTGGTCGAAATAGTAATTTATCTCATTGCACGGCAAGGTGATATAATTAGATGTGGTGGCGTACGCGTACCATTATGCCAAATCAATTGTGACTACGCCAGATTGAGTTGAGTTACTTATCGGTTTTTTGTAGGCTGACTTCTGAAAAAAAAATGTTTCGGTTTTGTTGATAGGATCCTCTTCTATGTTCGCGAGTTTCCCGATCCACTGCCACTCCTTATAAGGACGACTATATTAAGTGTATAAAACGAGGCCTCTTGATTAACCATCAAAGCTATTTCTCATTAAAAAATTGGTCGAAATAGTAATTTATCTCACTGCACGGCAAGGTGATTTAATTAGATGTGGTGGCGTACGCGTACCATTATGCCAAATCAATTGTGACTACGCCAGATTGAGTTGAGTTACTTATCGGTTTTTTGTAGGCTGACTTCTGAAAAAAAAATGTTTCGGTTTTGTTGATAGGATCCTCTTCTATGTTCGCGAGTTTCCCGATCCACTGCCACTCCTTATAAGGACGACTATATTAAGTGTATAAAACGAGGCCTCTTGATTAACCATCAAAGCTATTTCTCATTAAAAAATTGGTCGAAATAGTAATTTATCTCATTGCACGGCAAGGTGATATAATTAGATGTGGTGGCGTACGCGTACCATTATGCCAAATCAATTGTGACTACGCCAGATTGAGTTGAGTTACTTATCGGTTTTTTGTAGGCTGACTTCTGAAAAAAAAATGTTTCGGTTTTGTTGATAGGATCCTCTTCTATGTTCGCGAGTTTCCCGATCCACTGCCACTCCTTATAAGGACGACTATATTAAGTGTATAAAACGAGGCCTCTTGATTAACCATCAAAGCTATTTCTCATTAAAAAATTGGTCGAAATAGTAATTTATCTCACTGCACGGCAAGGTGATTTAATTAGATGTGGTGGCGTACGCGTACCATTATGCCAAATCAATTGTGACTACGCCAGATTGAGTTGAGTTACTTATCGGTTTTTTGTAGGCTGACTTCTGAAAAAAAAATGTTTCGGTTTTGTTGATAGGATCCTCTTCTATGTTCGCGAGTTTCCCGATCCACTGCCACTCCTTATAAGGACGACTATATTAAGTGTATAAAACGAGGCCTCTTGATTAACCATCAAAGCTATTTCTCATTAAAAAATTGGTCGAAATAGTAATTTATCTCATTGCACGGCAAGGTGATATAATTAGATGTGGTGGCGTACGCGTACCATTATGCCAAATCAATTGTGACTACGCCAGATTGAGTTGAGTTACTTATCGGTTTTTTGTAGGCTGACTTCTGAAAAAAAAATGTTTCGGTTTTGTTGATAGGATCCTCTTCTATGTTCGCGAGTTTCCCGATCCACTGCCACTCCTTATAAGGACGACTATATTAAGTGTATAAAACGAGGCCTCTTGATTAACCATCAAAGCTATTTCTCATTAAAAAATTGGTCGAAATAGTAATTTATCTCATTGCACGGCAAGGTGATATAATTAGATGTGGTGGCGTACGCGTACCATTATGCCAAATCAATTGTGACTACGCCAGATTGAGTTGAGTTACTTATCGGTTTTTTGTAGGCTGACTTCTGAAAAAAAAATGTTTCGGTTTTGTTGATAGGATCCTCTTCTATGTTCGCGAGTTTCCCGATCCACTGCCACTCCTTATAAGGACGACTATATTAAGTGTATAAAACGAGGCCTCTTGATTAACCATCAAAGCTATTTCTCATTAAAAAATTGGTCGAAATAGTAATTTATCTCACTGCACGGCAGTGTGATTTAATTACGTGTGGTGGCGTACGCTTCTAATCGGCAAACTGGCCACACTACGCCAAACCAATCGTGACCACGGCGGAATGAGTTGCGTTTTGGTTTCTTGGTGGCTGACTGCTGAAATAAAATGGTCTTGTTGGTAGGATCCCCTTTGTACGATACGAGTTCGTGAGTTTCCCGATCCCCTACCACTCGTCCTAAAGACAACTACATTGACTGTTAAACGAGGTGTCATTTGATTAACCATCATAGCTATTCCTCATTAAAAAAAATTGGTTGCGATAGTAATTTGCCTCACTTCACAGGGTGCTTTAATTACGCGCGGCGGCGAAGTGCTCCAGACACTTCTAATCGGCAAATTGGCCGCACTACGCCAAACCAATTGTGACCACGGCAGAAAGAATGATGTATCGGTTTCTCTGAGGCTCGCGATCAATCTCCTCGAAGTTCGAGGACACGCCATCCGATCAAAGGCTGCGATAGGACTGACATTTCGAGAAGTTATCCGAAACAGATAGCTATTAAATATCTGACCTGACTTCCAATGTCTGGAAGGCACGGTTTCGAGTCCTATTACCGGATTAGAGGAGAATGAAAACTCGAGATTGAATTTGAAACCTTCTATCGGTCGCAAGCGATCATGATTGGTGACTTCACGCTGCCTGGATTGTGACATCATATCACACATTCGGCCTATGGGAGTTTTTCTTGGGATGCTCTCTGCTGCTTGCAGAGATGGCTGAGTTGATAAGGGGATGGCATTGCCTGTCGGCATTCGTTTAATATCATATCTGGATGGAATGGATGGGGCAGATATTATTTCACGAGGATGTATTATGTGCAGATTGAGAGCTGATTGAGGTAAGGGATGAACTTTTCCATTTTCCATTGGAGCAGAATGAACTTCTGCGATGAAACCTGAATTTTTATCCCTTCGAGTTTTTTGCTGGTAATATGAATCTTCTATAAGAACTCCCTTTTAGTTTGATCTGGCTACTGCTCTTTTTAATTGAACATGCAATTTTTATTTTCTCCAGTCTTTCGTCTTCAAGCCACTCTTTCTCCTTTAAGGGGATGGTAACTTGTACCTTGGGAAATTTGCAAAATTCTTTGTTTTATAATGTGCTGCCTATCTCTTAAGTTTAAAAAGTTATAAATCTTTTCATTATTTTTATAAACTTGCGCAGTTGGTTCAAGTCAAATATCCAGGTATTTCAAATTCATACGAATTTCATATCTATATATATAATTCTCTTACGTGGTACGTATAAAAGACGTTATTTGTTATCGCGTTTCGGCAACACTGTACGATTGTTTGTTTACCACGAAGCCTCGCGCCTCAATTGAATTTATAGCGTTATCGAATGAAATTTTTATTGAAAAAAAAATAATAATTTTAGTCGAGCTGTTGTTTATAATTAGAAATCAAAGAAAAAAGAGGATCTTTTAAGGGCCATGTAAAAAACGGTCCTTTTCAGGGCCAACAATTATAGTTCAACAAGACGCTTGCACTACAATTTTCGACAACTCAATGAAAAAGTGTGGAAAGCTCGAGTGCTGGGGAAATGTACACAAACAACATGCTGGGTATTCAATTTCCAAAGCAGCGCTCACATTTCGAGTCAAAATTTGCTCAAAGTTTTCATTTGAATTTTGATTCCAGAGGTGCTGTATATATCGTTTCTGCAAATTTAGATTTGAAAAAATATTTTTTTTGGAACATCATATTTTGAAAGCAATTCCTTCTTCTAGGACACATGTCTTCATTGATGCGAGCGAAGCGAGCCCAAGTTCGCGCAGCTAACCAATGAGGATTGCCAAGCAATCCCCCGGGGGTTAGTGAACGTCAGCAAGCAGGGGGCGGGCCCTCTAGTTTATCATATTTGTATTTAATCTTATAGTGCATGCCCCTTAGAGGGTTGTGGGAAGGCGTTCCTGATTCCGCGGTACCAGGACTTGTTAAATGTGTCTTTCTTTATTCTGTAATGTGCTGCTATTTTCGTAAGTTTAAAAAGTTATAAAGGCTATCATTGTTTTCGTATACATGCGCAATTGCTTCAAGTCAAATATTGAGGTACACTTAAAATTCATTATGAATTTTATTTTATTATATTTGTACCTTAGTCCCATGCTTGTCATATAAACTGGTAATGAGGCTTTCATCACCATTGGCCTTTTCACAAAAATGATGCGATCCAAATTCCATGCATTCGAAATTGACATGTTTGTTTCATTAACGGAACACATGAAGTTGTGTTCTACCAGTGGATTTATCACAATGTTATGAGTTGAAAATAATTTAAATATAAATAATTACTATATTTATTTAACTTTATGTCAAATTTTAGAATTTAAAATAAGAAACAGAATTGAGATGAATTAAGATAGGGACATCATTACTCAGAACAATTCCACTGTACGCACTGTACGGTGATGTTATCGATTCCAATGACTTGACATCGGGCATTAGTGTTGATATTTTTATCAATGAAAAGACTAATTAGTGAACTTCAGATTGTTTACCATTTAGTCCATTGGGAGGAGGGGTGGTTTTACGTATATGAATTTGATTTACTGTGAAACAGGATAGTTTTAATGAGATTTATGAAGAAATGGTCAGTTTCTGGAAGACGGCCGGGAACTGGCTGGTTAACCTTGCTATAATATTCAGAGCAAATGCGCAACTCTCATATTTAATATAATTCTTGACCATTTTTCATTCCTCAAGAACGATGATAGCACAGGGTGTTACAGAACCTAACTTTAACCTAACTAATTCCCTAACTTTGAAATGAAATCACACGAAACAGTGATTGATGGAACGATGAAACAAGTTGAACGTTTTTTGAGCACGCCTAGTGTTTGAAACAGATCGGTTCACAAAATTAGTTACAACTTTGGATAATAGATGGCGCTGCAATCTTCGTTCTTTTCTCGATAAATAGTGTGTAAATTGTCAATTGTAAACAGGCGTCAAATTATATTACAATGAATTTGAAAAGGCCACCTTGAACAGCAATCACTTGACGCAAGCAAAAGGAGAAGTTTGAAGTCACCTGTCGCAATGCGTGCACTGAAATTGATACGCATGCCTTACAGATGGACTGTTCAAGCATTTGAGGTTTCTTACTGTAAACAATGTCCCTCAAATAGCCCCAGAGAAGGAAGTCGCATGGATTGAGATCCGGGGAGTAGGGAGGCCAATCTATTCCGGTGCCGGTCATTTTGGAATAATTTAGAGGAGACAAAGAAGGTGAACATTGTTGAAGTACAGTGTGGTTGGGCACCATCTTGCCACGAAATGTTTGGTGCAACATCAAATCCTTGAAGTTTGTCTACTAACTGTTACAAAATTGCAATTAACGGGATGAGGTCAGTTTTTCTCATGGAAAAACGAACCTATGATCCCTTTACCGGAAACTGCAGCGCCATCTATAAGCAAAAGTTGTAACTAATTTTTGTTACTGTCTTTTTAAAATTCCAGACATGCCCGTTAATTGTATCACTTGTTTCACATTTCTATCTATCACGATTTCGTAGTTTTCATCTCATAGTTAGGGAATCTTTTCTGAAACACCCTGTATCATAAAAGATAAACAATATATTCAAAATATTTCCTATTCTACTGGTATACTTATAACACAAAAGCACGATTATCCTACTAAATATTATTTTTGAACAATTTTCATACCTAAAGAATGGTGAAAGCAACGTAAAAGATAAAAATGTGTAATAAATCCCTGTATACGACTATTACATTTATAACAAACGCCCAATTATCATCTATATATATAAAACACTAACGTACGTGGACCCGAAATCGACGTTATTTGTGTATCGTCGAATGGCAACAATCAACGTAAATAAAATAACCCAGATATTTTGAATTCTTGCTGTTTTTAAATAGCCGAGGTCAATTTCTATGCAAAGTAAGGAATTAAATTGTAAAAATTTATGTTTGAACTGACTTCTTATTTCTTCCTTTGATGTAAAAGTAATTTAAACGTAATTTTGCTACCCGGTTTCTGGCCACTTCAGAATTAATGTTTGCTTTTTTAATTTGATTTAGAATTCCGTGTTTGCGTATTTGAGTTGACTGCGAGATGTTGTGGACATATTTGAGGATTCCCAAGTATTATAAATGTGTATTTTTTTTGTTAATAAATCATTATTGTCTTTGTCAATATCGTTGAAAAGTCTTTTGTCGCATTATTCTATTTCACAATATATTCAGGAAATCGAAATTCAACACGTTTGAATATATACGTACGTATTTTTTTTCTTCGGAATTTTGCATTTTTTCAAGGATTGGAATTTTATTTTTGTTTGCATTATGTGTTCTGGTATAGTACCTACTGTAGAAATATTATTTAGGAGTTAGATTTTAATGATATGTCTATTTCCTGCAAACTATCACTAGACATGCATAATTTTGTAGCGGTATATGTATATTTCGACCAACTTTCCTTAAATATTTGATTGAATACGCTCGCAATGATTTGAAGAATTGTTTCATAAAAATAAATAAAATATACAAATCAAAACATGCTTGATTACGGTGCGTAAAAAAGTTTAAAAAAAGCACTATTACACACCGCCGAGCGCTAGCCGGCGCAGCCCGGCTAGTACTTAATATTATTCTTGGACGTTTTTCATGACGTCGAAAGATAAAAATATGTAATTGATAAATCTCGTTTATCACTCAATTTGCATCACTTAATAATCCAGCTCTCGTAATTTCTCTCAAAATAGAATCTAGACGAATAGATTTCCATCACAACACACACCAAATTATTCCATCCAAGTGCCTCTGGAGACCCCTTCACTCTGCATTTCCTTTCATCTTCAGTATCTGCATTTCGCGTATCGTTTCGAGATGTTAGAAATGGGCCAGATGTCACGAAAAACGCTCTCATTTATCATCAGACACATTTGCATCACATTCAGAGAGACCAAGATTCGCAGCAGCCTCACGGAGAGATAAAGAACACATGTTCCAAGCGCTCGGTCCTGGAGTGGATCTTTCTGGAGCATCGCCGATCGGCCGATATCATTTATACCATGCCCGAATGAGTCGCTTCTCCAACCAGGAGAAATAAGTGTATCTTTGTTCCGCTGTTAATTCAACTGTCCCCTGCATAATAAAGAGTGTGCGATCTGTTATTTATTGCCGAGGTTCGGTAGGGAGTGGAAATTCAAGCAGCAACAATGGCTGAACGCTTGTTTCCAAAGTAAACGTTTAGTCAGGGGTTGGTGGATTGTTGCTCGTGGTTTGTTTCCCTCTTTTTTTTCGTCTTCGTCCGCGGGAGACGAATTGCGCTTTTGTTTCCGTTGGATGTTCTGGTTTGATAGGAGTCGATCTTGAAATGTGACGCGCGATTGCTGAAACTGCGTGTTTGGGGCTAGCCTACTTTTACAGGGAGCTGCGCGAAGATACTGGATGGGTTTGATTTCAGCTTCGCTCTGTTGAAATTCCATGAAGAAGCAAGGGTCGCTGTAGAGGAGTAACCGGAGGGATGCGAAAACGATTCCAACAAAAGACCTCCGTGTATGAGGGGGTTGGTGCACGTTGAATCTGTAATGGCTTCAAATGTACTCATATTGGCGTGGTGTGGATGTGTTTGGAGAGTGAAGTGCCAGCTCAAGTGTGACCTCGTCTTCTGACCGTGGTTCAGAGTTACGTGGTGAGCCCCTTGAGGTTTGATCCCGGACTGTCGCCTTAAGGTGTTAGACTCTAAATCAGAAGGTTCCTGGTTCGAATTCGGGGCAATGCATGGATGTCTGTAAGCGCATGCTGTAGAGGCGGCTGGTGCACCTTAAATGTGTCGTGGTCGAAAGTCCTCACATCAGGTTGATGTGGAAGTTTGGAGAGTGGGGTGCCATCTCAGGTGTTGCTTCGTCATCTGACCGTGGTTCAAAATTACGTGGTGTTGTCCTCGGATCTTTCTCTTAGGGTGTTGATCCCTAACCGTCATCAATAACTCGTTGTGTTGCTCTAGTACGACATGAATTAAAATTACCTACCCAATTAGAAAATTGTTTGGCACTTGAACCATAAAACTCAACGAATATTCAAATTAGAAAAAGACCAGTAAACTACTACAATAAACAACGAAATCTAATGTGTATATCACAATACTATAAATATTAGTTTTCTGTAGTAGTTGTGACAGCAAGAGTAATTGAGCAGTGAAATGATGCTAGAAGTCTATCTGCCTCTGTCGGGGGAAAAATGACAGTGCTGTGAGAAATCCCAACATATTGATTGATAAATAAGGATATAGATATACCACACCATAAGTCTAAATCATGGCAGTTTCGTAGAAATAATTATCATTTCATAAATATACCCTGTCTTAAAATCGAACGTTGTTTAATTTTGTACTTTCGTTTGCTTACATTGAATCCATACATTAGTCTACGACTAACGACCTTTTTTCGCAAGATGGCAATGGGAAAAATGTCCTTTTCTTGAATTAATGTGGTTAAAATAATTACCTAGTTTACATATTAGAAAACAAAATCATGTAAATTTGCCTTTTTTCTAAATGATTTATAGCAATTCATCCCACAGCTGCGCCCGGTTACATTCCAACAAAGAACATTTTCCCGAACCTTTCAGCACCTGCCTTCATCAGATTTTATATTCCGGAGAGATTTCTTTATGAATAACTTTTGTATAAAATTTGTTTCTCAGAATCCCAACATGGGATACTCTAGAAAGTTCTTGGGTGTTTCGTCATCTTGATTATTTCTGTAAGTGTGCTGATAAGCTCTAAAACAAACCTACCAACTCTTCTTACCTTATTATCAGTTATCTACCCAAGTGGCATTATGAACGTGGCTTATCATTCAGATATGGAATGCGGTTGACAATCTCGTGCAAACTATTTGACCAAATGTCCATTGCATCATCTAATTTATGACGTTCTGACAGTTTCGTTTGAATAGTCAAACCGGTCGAACAACTATCTTTACGTGGTCAGGAAATGTTTTTGCCCCTCTTTTTGTCTAACCCTCCGGAAATGCTGGGCAGAAGATTTGTGATATTAGTCATTCGTCATATCGCTTATTATAGCAATCTCTCTTCAAGAAATGACCACTGGTCACTAATAACCCACTTTCTCAGCCCATCACATCTATCACGCCACCAGTATGCGCTACGTTGGATGCAAAAGAACGCGTGTTGATAGGAATATCTTCTATAGACAAAGTAAGATTTAATTTCATCATCTTATTTTAATGCTAATAGGGTTTGGTATTGCAACATAATTGGGCTAATTTATCTTGTTTTAGTATTGTGCATTACCTATTAAGTATCTCTATGGAAGTCCTGTTTCATTATTGGACTTTCAGAGGGTGCTCGGATTGATGGTCTAGGATAAGCTCAAAAGTACTCACATTTGAGATTCCATAGTTTATAGAAATATTGGCTATGATCACATTGGCTATGATTGTTGGCTATGATACCAATGGCTATGATTGTTGGCTATGATCACGTTGGCTATGATTGTTGGCTATGATCACATTGGCTATGATTGTTGGCTATGATCACATTTTTTCATTATGATTTGAAGATGTGAAGCTCTGATGTAGAATATCATGATTCCAGATTTCCCACACATCAATGTTTTTTGCATACATATATTTTTTTAAGGACGCATTTACAATCACCTTTTCATTCATTTTAAGGACGGTTTTAGCGAGTATTTTAAACATTCAACTACCCTACAAATTTCCGGTGGATGGTAACCCGTCGTAACACTAACCAACTAGTGGCTTGACAATAAATTTTGGCGACGATTTGGCGAAGGTTCGATACCGTGTTCTTGAGTTTAACCAAAATTTCTCGAAGACGAATTGCAAAATTATAATTTTTAGGTAATACGAAAATTGGGTAATTGTGTCATTTTATCAGTTTAGCAAAAAAAAAAAAAAAATTAAACATTTTATATCTACTCAATTTATCAATTAATTCAGAGGAGAGTTCTGTCATTACGATTATGCATTGCTATGGCAATTGATTAAAAGATTTTAAAATAATTTACATTTATTCATTTGCTTACGTGTGTTGTCAAGTGCTTTTTCTACAAGTATGTTTACCCAAAAGAAATTGAGCCTTCATGCAAAGGAACAAACAATTATTTAGTAGACTTCACCAGTTCAAAGATCACTCACATTTTTGTTTACGGCCAGTGTTTTCAATGTGAAGGATTGCTGTCAAAAAAACTGACCCTCCTTAACATAGGACACATACAATTCACCATCATCCTTTTTTACTTGGAGAGAGTGGGCCCATATACCCCAATTGCAATTCATGCTCTACGCCTTTTTCTGTTTATCATACACTCAAACCTGTTTTTGTGCGGTGGATAGGGACCGCATAAAAGAAAACGCATAAAAAAAATAACTTTCAAAACTTCACGAGTAGCTATAAAAAATATTTTTCGCAACACATTAAATTTTTTTTTATGCGGTGAATAGGGACCGCATAAAAAAGTATCACGTAGAAAATAACTCAAAACCTTACGAAATAACTAGAAAGTGCTTTTTTAAACGATATAAAGACACGAGTTTTGGCAACTATTTGGAATCTCGTCAAACCTTTTGCCACAAGTTATAACTAAAAAGTGCAAAAAATTTAGAAATGCGAAATTAATTCAGAGCGAAAGAAACACGAGTTTTCGTTTTATTCCCGTTCTTTGAAAAATATCGTCTGTCCCAAATATTCGGAAATAGTTTACATTGCGCAAAGAACAAAAATAAAACTCGAAATAAATGAAGCATCATAGTTGAAATTCCATAAAAAACAAATAATTTTCGGAAAAAAAAATTGCCTTTTCAACAGTACCGGTAAAACAATCTAAGTACGTATTAAGTTTTTTTTAATTTAAGTAATTTTTATTGATAACTTCGTCATTTATGTTCTAATTTGATTGAAATTGTGAAATGACTGTAAGTAGATTGTACTGAATAAATTTTTTTCATGTACCGCACTAAAAAAGATCGCACAAAAACAGGTTTGAGTGTATTTTAACTGTCTTGTCTTTAACCATCAATATGTTAATTTTTTAAAAGTACAATTTCGAATATGCAAGAACTGGTTTTGGAAAATCCCCATTCAAACCCTTTCGTATTTTTACGTTCAGTTGGTGTTTCAAATATCATCTAATGTTTTCAGAATTCAAAATGACTCATAAATTTATTTTAACAAATTATTTTATAATTCAATCCTTCAAATCTCGAACTTCGAAGATTTTATGCATATATACATTAAATTCTTTTGTTCCATTAGTTATGCTTCCGATGATGATGGTCTTATTTTATCGTCTGATTATTGTTTGAATACATTAATTCTCATCTCCGTATTTTTCATATTTATTCTATCCTTTCTTTCTCTTGTGCTATTAATTTTTCTAAAGGATATCCTTTCCATCCAGATCTGATTTGGAGAGCGGGGTGCCAGCTCAGGTGTGACCTCATCATCTGACCGTAACTCAAAATTACGTGGTGTTGTGCCCTCGGATCTTGGGGATTGATCCCGGACCGTCGCCAACACCTTGTTGTGTTGCTAATTTACTACCTATCATCAAGATCTGGTTAGTTTTTCTAATGATGAGATTCCTCTGCGAGACAACCAAGAGGAGGGTTTAGAACGCTGTCTATAGTATTTTAAATTGTACTGTCAGGAATTTTAGGCAGTCCTTGATTGGTCGCCAATCACCGTCCAAAAGTGGACATACTGATCCCCCTAGCCGCCCTCTTTTTGGACGAAATGATTGGATACCACCGTATCGACCCTTTATCGTCATTTCGTACTTAAATGGTCAGATAGCTGATATCGCTGCTCCAATACGGTGCAAGTGTCTTTATAACTAATCATTCCTGTATTTAATCGCAAACTAATATCACTTATTCCGAATGCGGTAACTAAAAATGTAACAATTTCAGCACATTTGAGTCATTTCCCACTTCGTCGTTGGAGTGAATCATCACTATCCGCGTTGCACATCTGGGAGCCACAATCAGCACATGCAAGACATTGGAAACCACATCTTTCCGAGGAGCGTTCCAAATATGGAATGGCTTCATGATGTTTCTCGCGACGGCCTTATCAGTGGCCAACTGACACGAGATTAGCGCTGGTAATTTTGTTATTGTCCTTCCTCATTAATATTCATGGGAATTATTTCCGCCTGTTCTTTTCGTTGCTTGTTTCTTATCTCGAGATAAGTCCTTTCAGCTGAATCCATTCGTGATATCTCGCTGTAGATAATCTGTCTCCTGCGATGTTTTTCAACTATGGAAATGTCGCGGAGAGATCTCGTCATCTATCATCCAAGGATACATTGGGCTAGTTGCGTTTTGGCGGTTCATTAGTGTTGGTTGGCTGGTGTGGGCGCACTTACGAGGGGACTTTGAGGGCTTAAGCCCTTTCCAGACATAGGAGGAAAGCGGAAATATCCCAATTTAATTTGATTTGTCCATCTAAAATTGTGTGTCGCACCCCGGCAAGAAAAGTGACGCAACTCAAAATTGCAGAATTTGAGAAACATCAACTTAAAAGATACTATAAAACTTATATTGAAGTAGAAAAAATTCTTTAAAATTCTAGGTAAGTATTTATGGTGGTAATTTCTATTATATTCTATAGAATAGTAATATCACACGCTGGGGCACCTCATACATATTTTTCAATGACATAACGTCACATTTTTTATTTTTTCAGTCATCTCACCTTTCTTTCCGGGGTGCGGTATGATGTTTTTAACAGTTTCTTCTTGCTTCATTCTATAAATAGTTTGGTTGGGGTTTGAGTATCTTTGACCATGTTACGCCATACACAACACAGACAACATCAAGTGATGGAATACCCCCACAAAGCGTTATTTAGGGAAGTGGTATGTTACAAGGATTGCACATAATTGTATGAAAAATATATTTTTAATAGGGTCGCCTTTTGCTTTCACCAAAGCTTTCATCTGTTCATGTATCTCGAATAAGAGTCATTTTCAGACTTGTCTAGCAGCAATCTTTAATCCTATACTTCTAAGATCCTATCCAAATCATCCTATACTTCCAAGAAAGGAAAATAAATGGAATATGTTTATTGGTTTGTCCCCTACTGTCATTTTTTGCTACACGAGGACTAATTATACCGGGGAATACGGCTTAAAGAGGATTTAGATATGCTATGGACGGACTTGAACCCAGAGTTTGTACAACCGAGAGTGCTGATAATTCGAATGCTTAGTCGAATGGAGCGTTTTGTCGAAAATTGCTACGGGATTGAACAATGAGAGATATTTTCAATGAAAGGATATGTATTATATAGCTCGGGGTTACCTTAAAATAAAGTTCATCTCCATTTTGGCTTTTAATCTGATAAGCGTTGGCTAATTAACTATCCTTTCTCTTTTCTGAATTCATTCTCTGGAAATTTTATTGGCGAAGTGCTGAAATCTTTTCCGAAAGTAACGTGACGTCACGGCTGGAATACGTTCAGGTACCAAGGTTGCCAAAACAAAACATTCCCGCCACCTACATTTGGCGTAAAGATTTCTCATTAGGTCTGGTCAGTCAGATTTCTTTCTGAAATCTGACTTATCTGACTCTTAAAAGTCAGATTTCAGTCCAATTATACGTGTGCGTTTTTGGAAGAATTTATTTTGTTCATACTCTTTATCGTTTGGCATATTGGTCTTTTGTCCAAACAATAACAACATTATTTAACCCTTCTTAGCATAATGGTGGAAATTTCCATCATAACATTGAATGCTCAAAAATTATATAAAAGAACAAGTTCACTTTAAGTTGATCGTGTCTGGATACCTTTTTAATGTCCATTGCATAAAAAAAACATAGCTGTCAAAAATAAGCAAGTGTCACTATCAGTAAAACGAGTTTGAAGTTGTCATTCCGCTGTTTGTTGTAGTTGCAATAAACGTATGATTTCGTTTTTAATTTTGTTTTATTATATTTGAGTTTCTATTGCTAAAAAAGTGAAAATGAGTGGAAGAAAGGTTTGTAACATGTGTTTCTGTTATTTTTAGAGACATTTCTGAAAAAGTTTGCGTTTAATTTAAAAAATACCACATGATGCCATCATATTGTTTTTTGCTAAATATATACTAAGATTTTTTTAACCATTTTTCCTTTAATTTTGAACATGAATTATATCACCTTGATTTATTTCACCAATAAAGAAAAAATCATGCAAAGAAGGGTTAATGTAATCTGGTCTTTTCCTATATTATTTTCAGTTTTAACCAGCACAAATATTCTCAGTATATAGTCTAGTTAACACATGATATAAAGCAATAGTTTAGTACGGTTTGTTTTAGTCCGGTTTTTTCGTATGTATTCGTTATCCTTGTCGAGTGAAAGCTCAAACGATAATTTCCGTTTTTCGTAACTAAGGTTTATTTACTTTTATTTTATAATTTCACGCCCAGTATTATTTATTTGTGGTTTGATATTATGCCACTGGAAAAAAGAAAGTGAAGACATATAAAAATAATAAATTAAAATACGCCATAAAAATATATTTGCTATAAAATGATTTACAAAACGTTAATGAACTCGTATACTATTTATGAATATGGCTTGCTGCGATTGACATCACAACCTAGAAAAAATGAACTTTCAAAATTGTTAATCACGCTTAAAATTATCCTTTTTGACCGTTTTCGAAGTATTTTTGCGTTTAACGTCATTTTCAAAATTCGGCAATCTTATTTTTCGTTTTAAAAAATCGATACTTTATCTCCGCTCTATGAGCGTTCGGCGTCGAACGCGGGGAGCCCAAATTATCACCGCATATAACGCTCTTTATCTGCTGCCATTAATTAAAGCCTAATGCGAGATTTCATTTCCTAAAACGATCGGTCAGGCGAAGGAAAAGCCAAGCGGCAGAGAAGATAACCACCAAAAACGTGGCTGGCAGCGCTATCTGTCGGCAGACCGGTTAATTAACAGAGACCGTATGACGTAACATCCTATTCCCTAATCTGATTGGTCAGTGATGGACAGAATAATGGATTTCCAGTCAGTGTTTCGAATATACTTATTCCAGAAATGTGTTGGGAGGTTAATGTTACGGGTTGGAGATTAGTTTTTAGGGCAGTTTGGTGGGGGAGGCTGTCGTTTGTATGAAAAAAAAAGGACAAATCCCGTAATGTGTCCTTTTATCGCCTTCTACTTTATCATAATAGACTTCGGGATTCCTACGGGGGTACCCACTGGTGTAGCAAAACTCTGAGGTATGAACACCGGAAGTGTTAGTTTCTGACACATAAAAATATCTACAAATTAAATAGCATAAATACATGATATACATATGTTAATATGTTATTAATAATAACAAAATATTTAAGAAAATAAATAAGAAATAATAAGAAAATATATTCTTTTATTCTTCAAATACTGCTCTTTCTGTATGCGCCCGATTAGAATAGTTTTTAACGCACCGCAAACGGATGGGAAATCCCTCCCATTCTGCCAATCACGGAGTTCTCGTCGCTCATTGGCTCGACGCAACGGAGAACGCATAAGTTTCAACGCCTCTTGACGGATTATCAACCTGAGGGTTGGAGTTCGAAACTAGGTCCAGTCCAGAACCGTCGTGTAAGGGGGCTGGTGCACGTTAAATCTGACATAGCCTCAAATGTCTTTACGTTAGCGAGGTGTGGCTGTTTGGAGAGTTGGACGCCAGCTCAGGTTTTAATCTCGTCGTCTCACCGTGGTTCAAAATTACGAGGGGTTTGTCCTCGGATCTTTCCTTTGTGATTAATCGCGAATCGTCACCAATAGCCCGTTGTATTGCTCCAGTTTGACGTTAATTGACTACCTAACCCGGTATTTGGTAATTTTAAATGAACGTCGTACTAGAGCAACACTATCGGCATTGACGACGGTTCAGGATGTATCCCCAAAGGGAAAGATCCGAGGACAACACCACGTAATTTTGAACCACGGTCAGATGACGAGGCAACACCTGAGCTGGCATCCCTCTTTCCAAACTTCCACACCAACCCAACGTGAGAACTTTTGACCACGACAGATTTAAGGTGCACCAGCTGCCTCTAAAGCATACGCATACAAACTCCCATGCACTGACCCGGATTGGAATGAGAAACCTTCCGATCTAGATGCTAACACGTTACAAGGGTTGCTTATATGATTGGCGACAGAACTAGAATTGTAAAAAAATTAGTCATATCGCCAAAGTCTACTGCCATGTCACGTGGACCAATCAGATAATCGGGGGTTTATTACTGGGGGCAGACGAAAAAGTGAGGCTAACACCTTAACCACCTGACCGGTTGGTCGGCCCTCGGTATATGAGAGACATTTATGTCAAGATAAATGTTGGTGATAGTTGTAAGATCCGATTTGTTACGCCAATAAAAATTGCAAATAATGAATTTTGAATTGATAGATGATAGTTGATTAAATCAACTCCCATTAGATCACACGCCAAAGGTCACCGGTGACAAACAACATTTTAAAGTAGGGTAAATTGGGATAATTCTAAACAGATTTTGTATGTTCATTTCCAATCCACATTCTCAAACTCTTGATAAAGTAATTAAACATTGTTCACCCTACTAAACCAACTTGTCACTATTCTGCTTTGATATTTAATTAGTACGAAGATTCCAGAAAAGAAATTTAACACCGTACTCGGCTGTTTACAATTACTCCCTGTGTTTACAACTACCCCTGAAAGTAGGGGCAATTGTAAACAACGATTTTCCTCGTGAGATTGAATATTGAATAAGCGACAGCATGAGCAGTAGTCATGGCAGTAGAAGGAATTCCAATGGTTGAATTCAGCCATCACATTTACGGTGCTCCAGAAAATGCAGCCCACAAAAACTTTAAAACATAAACTTTTCAACCATACATTTTTCAACTAAATATATTGCTCTCAGCTGTGGTTCAAAGAAATATGGGATCACCATATTGCATCCTCAGGGTTACCAGCTTTCATATTTTACAACTTTTTAGTTTCTCGGAATTTCACGTGGGTGCTTGTATAGCTTGTTTACAATTACCCCGCTTCATCCTACCCTCCTCGATATGTATCATACTAAAACATTTTGACAGTAAAAGTAAAATGTTCTCGGTCCATCTGGTTTGCTCGTTTGTACTGAAAAGTTTTCAGAATAAATGCTAATCTTTTTGCTACACGAAGTCTGTTTCAAAATGTTTCAATCAAATTATTTAGAGTGGGAGGAAATTAAAGCTTATACATCGCCAAATTCATTCCAACCGGAAATGATGATTTTCTGAGTTTAGTTTTTCATGATTATATCGAAAACCTCTTATAGCTCAATTGGTAAATAGCTTCATTTATAACTTTTAATTTTCCTGCTAGTGTAAAACTAAGTTAAATTTAAATGATTTTTGCTTAGCTTGATACTAAATTCAACATTTAATTTCAATAAAACTACATAAACATGCAGATGATGATACCTCTTCAATAAATACGTATTTGACAGTGTATATCTGACTAATATTTTTCAAACCGCCTGATAAGAAGTCATGCTGTCTCTCAAATGAATTAGTTTTTAAAATTACAAAATTTCTACTCACATTCTCGTGGTGTGGAAGTTTGGATTGGATCGGGCGCCTTAGGCAGATACTGTTTCACTTGTGCGGCTTTCAGGTGTGTAGTCCGCCACTAGCGCGTCTTTCTAGGAATGGCTCTTCATTACGTGGACGATTCTATTCAGGACCGTAGGTTGATCGGTAGATATTAACTCGTGATTAGTGAATCGATTCTTTCGTAATTTGTTTTGATCCACAGTGAGCTATGATTGATTATTTACTTGTTAAAATATTACCAGTACCGGACTGAGGGAAACCTCAATAGTTTTTGTGCATCTCCCGTCTTAGCTCTGTTGGCTATTCTTGTACTGCTGTCACCACGCAACACTTAAATTTTTTCTACAAGTTTGTATTTCGACGATTTTTAACTGTATCTTCAAATATTTCCCACTTCAGATTCATTTTCCTCTTTTAGAAGTAAAAATCTCTCATCTTCAATTGATTGAGTCCATATATATCTACATGTATTAGTTCACCAACTGTTAAGGCTCTACTTTCTACGAGTTTAATATCCACCGACCTACCTACGTTCCAAAATAGAATCGTCCACGCAACGAAGAGCCATTCCTAGAAAGACGCGCTAGTGTAGTCCGCCTTATGGAGGAGATTCGGGGATAAGGGAGAGAGGAGCAGTGAGTGCGATCTCGGGTGTTAACCTCGTCATTTGACCGTGGTTCAAGATTACGTATTGTCCTTGGATCTTGGACCGTCGTCAATGGCCCCCTGTGTTACTCCAGTGCAACGACTAGTCTACCTACCTAAATAATTATTTAAGATAATAATATTACTAAATAAAATCATTGTCACAATCCTGAAACAGTTATCGCACTGTTTTAGGATTGTGGAAAAGACAAAAATTAAATTAATATTCCTTCTATCATTTTCCGCCATATCACCTTGGTACCATCATCACAAATCTATCCTCTACATATTTCCTTGTATAAACAGTTTTTAGATATATAATGATTAAATCTTTGTTTTGAAGTGTCACGAATGGGCAGTTTTCCAACCTATCAGACTGACTTTATTCTATGATTAGTTTTCCAACCAACCAGACTGAATTTACCCTATGATTACTTTTCTCATCAAACTGATTGATATTTATCAGATAGTTCGCATCCAACCAGTGAGACTGACTTATTCGTATGGTTAGTTTTCCAACCAATAAGACTAACTTTATTCTATGATTTACTTTTCTATCCAAACTGATTGATTTTTTATCAGATAGTTGGTATCCAACCAGTGAGACTGACTTAATTGTATCCCAATCAATCAGATTTATCTTATCAGATGCGACAGTATTCTAAGAAAGTTAAGCATGCCTGGAACCTGGATGACTATCATTCCACTTACAATTAGAACACAAGACTCGGAGTAAACAATGGGATGTTTTATTTTATCTTGAGTTCTCTTTTTTGAGTTACATTTCATAATTAAGGTGCATAAATTTAGTAAAATATTGAATGTTCCCTGGGTACCTTTGGGTGTTCAAGGACCACTCTTTAGGTTGGTATTTAATTAATATCGCACTGTAGCAACGCAATATTGAATGTTCCCTGGGTACCTTTGGGTGTTCGAGGACCACTCTTTAGGTTGGTATTTAATTAATATCGCACTGTAGCAACGCAATATTGAATGTTCCCTGGGTACCTTTGGGTGTTCGAGGACCACTCTTTAGGTTGGTATTTAATTAATATCGCACTGTAGCAACGCAATATTGAATGTTCCCTGGGTACCTTTGGGTGTTCGAGGACCACTCTTTAGGTTGGTATTTAATTAATATCGCACTGTAGCAACGCAATATTGAATGTTCCCTGGGTACCTTTGGGTGTTCGAGGACCACTCTTTAGGTTGGTATTTAATTAATATCGCACTGTAGCAACGCAATATTGAATGTTCCTTGGGTACCTTTGGGTGTTCGAGGACCACTCTTTAGGTTGGTATTTAATTAATATCGCACTGTAGCAACGCAACAGGCGCTATTGGCGACGGTCCGGAATCAAACCTGAAGGGAAAAATCCAAAGACAACCCCACGTAATTTTGAACCACGGTCAAATGAAGAGGTCACACCGGAGCTGGCACCCCACTCTCCAAACTTCCATACCACGCCAACATGAGGACATATGAGGTAACGTCAGATTTAACGTGCACCAGCTCCTTTGTACACGCCGGTCTTTGGCTGGATTCCAACTCGCAAACAAAAGAATCAGAGTAAATAATGGAATATTGTATTTTTTTCTTGAGTTGTCTATTTTGGGTTACATTTAATGAATAGGTTACATCAGGCCTCGAAATAGATTTTTTAATACAGGTGCACATTGTTCACCTAAGTTTTTAAATTAGGTGCACCGATTATATTTTAGGTGGACATTAAAAAAAACGTAATATAAGAGCATTCATGTAATGTAAACTACTTTATTAGTTGGGTATTTTAGAAGTAGATAGTAAATAAAAATATTTATGCATTTTTTTTATCTGCGAAATTATTACTTACAAGTAAGTATTTAGTTATCATAAGACATTGGCGGGAATCAGAAACGTCTACGTTTTTAGTAGACCTTTCCCCATAAGGTCTAGTGTCTATCCTTCTTTTTGTATTTTTCCTTCATTGCAACATAGCATTTTCTGTATTAAAGTTTTCGCATAGTGTGTATTTAGGAATTTTAATTACTTTCCTTCAGAGCGACAGAGGTCGATACTAATATTTGTTCAGACATCAAAATAACATAATATGTTTCCCGCCTTTTTTAACGATAGGTGCACTGCGTCCACCTAGAGAGAAAAAATTAGGTGCACAAATTTATTTTCATGTGCACAGTGCACCCGGGTATTTCGAGCCCTGGTTTACATATAATTATTAAAATATTAAATATTTCCTGCTGACCCCTGGGCGTTCAAGGACCATACTTCAGGAACCGCTGATTTAAAGCATATTTTTGGCATAAGCAAACTCCTTTTTGACGGAAAGCCGTCCTATGGTAAGAATTTAAGCAAACACTAAAATCCTCTTTAAAAGAATCCACACAATGTCCGGACTAGAGCAGCGAGTGGTCGTGTGAAACGAGTTAATAGTGGGGAAATGCCTGAAAAGGGCCACAGTGATAGCGGAGGGAAAAGTTGGGCTGAAAGAAAAGGCAAAGGGGGTGGCATGGAGAATAGAAGATAGAAAGTGCTCCTGCGAAGGCGAGATAAGTTTCACTAGTGCCCCCTTCTCCCATTTACAGTTTGCTTATCATATCAAACAGCCAACAGAAACCAGCCTGTTTACAAAAGCCGCTTTCGTATTGGACGATAACAATAACCATTCTATCTCGGCCCAAGATAAGGACCCTTATCGCCCTGCAACATGCATCCAGGAGAGAATGAACTGAAAAAACCAAAAAAAGTTCAGTTCAGTTTTCGCTGATTTCTACCCTTCTTTGGGATTACCAACCTCTGACGATAAAAGTCGATATCGGTTGGAGTCTCTCCCCCTCCTCCGTTCTCCACGCCTGCGACTGTGCCCAACCAGATAACGCCAAGCGATAATGTAAATGAACATTTCGGCTTTTCGGTCTGTGTATGTGTATTCCCTTTGCCCGTTGCTTGGGTTTTGTTCGCTTCTTTTTTCTACTCTTATCAAAAGACGTCCGAGTAGTGTTGAGTTGAGTTGTTGGCTTAAATGTGGCCCTGCGCGCGCATCGGGTGGTGTCTTCGGTTTTTGAGGGCTGTCACACTCTGGTGCAACCCCCTCACCACCCTCGAGAGCTTGAGAGAGGGTTGGTAAACACTCACGTTCGGTTTGTTCCACTGAGTGGTGGTGCCCGAAACCACCACAGCACGTGGGTTGTTTGGAAGTTCTTAAAAACGTAATTTGTCGTTTGTTGGTAAATATTGCGTCACGTGAGCGAAAATGTTCCATAATTGCACTGGATAATTAGATGTGATATGCTCCATTTGCGCCAATTGGATCTACTTAGGAATTTTCAAATAGGACTTGGTGGTAAAAATTTATTTTTCTTGCATGCCTTGAGTGTGGAATTTATAACTTTAAAAGTCGTTTTCAAAATTTGAAAGGCTAAATCTGTTTTCGTTTTTACAGTGTAAGATCTTGTTTAACTAACACTTGTAAAATGCCAATTAATCGTTTGTTGATAAATATTGTGTCACTTGAGCGAAAATGTTCCACTGCTGTTTTGGATAATTAAGGGTGATATACTCCGTTCACGCACATAGGAATAGTCAAATAGGATTTGTTGACAACATTTATTTTTGTTGCATGCCTTGAGTGTAGAATTTATAATTTTCGAAGTCGTTTTCAAAATTTGAAAGGCTAAATCTGTTTTGTTTTCGCAGTGTAATATCTTGTTTAATCAACACTCGCTAAACGTCAATTAATCGTTTGGTGATAAATATTGTGTCATTTGAGAGCGAAAATGTTCCACTGCTGCTTTGGATAATTAAAGGCTGCTACACACTAGGCCAGTAATCTAGTCGAGTAGCGAGTAATTTAGTAACTAAACGTGTTGGGACAAAACTATTTAGTCGAGTACTTTAGTAACACGATTTAGTGGACTCGATCCAGTCAAATGGATAGTAGGCGGTCGAGTAGTGCCCCCCACCCCACTCC
The DNA here is from genome assembly GCA_947359465.1 of Metellina segmentata. Taxonomy (NCBI): domain Eukaryota; kingdom Metazoa; phylum Arthropoda; class Arachnida; order Araneae; family Tetragnathidae; genus Metellina; species Metellina segmentata. The sequence continues at coordinate 95,180,414 of OX375877.1, read as the reverse complement.
TCCCATCACTTTCGGGACACTAGACAGGTGTGAACACGTCTGTTTAGTAGAGTTCATTAGTTATACGTTTTCATTCCGCGAGGTCTCTTTCTTGTGTGTTTTTAGTTAAAATATGCCTATTACATATGAGTTTGAATTTTTGCAGCTGTTTGTTGATCGTCTGTCTCGCTGATCGTTTTCATCGCTGTCATTTAAATTCATTCTTTTTCCTAAGTCAACAAATCTGTTCTGTTTAAATATTTAACGTTTTTCATTCTCTTAAAATAACATTTTTATCGGCAACATGATTCGTTGGAGTGATGATACTACGGTCAAATTTGTTACTGCTCATGTGGAACAGGAGTGCTTATGGGGAATGTGAAGTCTTCCCAGTACAAAAATAATGCATCCAAGGCAGTTGTAATCGATGAGTTAGAAAAAACGATGGGAATACCGGAGTTTCACAAGAAAGTATTTTGTATTTCTTTTTAAACTAGCAGAATTAATTACCCGACGTTGCTAGGATTGAATTAGTTAATGTTGATTGAAAAGTGATACGACTAATCCCTTCTCTTTCGTAAAAGATTGCTAGCTTCATTTAAGTGTGCGGAAAATAATTTTTAATATCATTTTAACTTTTTCATCGCTTCTATTTACTTCGGACGCAAATATGTATACTTGATATATCCATCTATACTCTATTTCATATAATCTTTTTCATCGCGATTCATTTTCGCTTTTCGCATCATCTTTAGCAGTCGACACTCGAACAACAACTAAACCGTGTGTTTACAACCCCTCCACCACTTGCCGTTTTCTCGTTTAGTAGAGCTACTATTCGCTACTAGGGATGCGACATCGACAGCAAAACATCGATGTTTTGAAACATCGATGTTCAAAATTAAAACATCGATTTTGATAATACATCGCCCCAAAAACATCGATGTTTTTCAAATCTAGTGTATTTAAACTTTTTTCCCTCATTTCTTAAAACTGGTTTAGCAACTAGTGATACTACATCGACAGCAAAACATCGATGTTTTGAAATTTGGTGTTCAAAATTAAAACATCGATGTTGATAATACATCGCCCCAAAACCATCGATGTTTTTAAAATTCAGTGTATTTAAACTTTTTTTTTCTCGTTTCTTAAAACTCGTTTAGCACCTAGTGATGCAACATCGACAGCAAAACATCGATGTTCAAAATTAAAACATCGAAGATGATAATGCTTCGCTCCCAAACTATCGATGTTTTTAAACCTTTTTCCCCATTTCTTAAAACTGATTTAGCAACTTGTGATGCGACATCGGCTCCAATATGCATCAATGTTTTTTATAAAACAAAAATGTTTTGGAAACATCGACATCGATGTCACATCCCTACTTTTCAGACCCTTCACCCTTGCCCATTTTGGTCTAAAAGTATGTTCAATTTGCTGATTATAAAAATTATGCTACTCGGTTATTTTTTAAATTTCTATAACGGTACTTTTTTCGTTTAAGAATAAAACATCGACAAGTATAAACATCGATGCTACAAAAACATCGACTGCAATAGATCGATGTTAAATACATCGATGTTTTTTTAAAAACATCGATGTTTTGAAAACATCGACATCGATGTCTCATCCCTACTCGCTACTCGACTAAATTGCTGGCCTAGTGTGTAGCAGCCTTATGGGTGATATGCTCCCTTCACGCACATGGGAATAATCGAATAGGATTTGGCGGTAAATATTTATTTTTCTTGCATGGCTTGAATCTGGAATGTTTTATTTCTGAATCAGATTAGGAAAATATTATTTCTCAATTATTGTTAGGGTTTGACTTATCTTTATGTGCATCAGGTAGGCGAAAATGTTCTATGAATATATACAAAAATCGTCATTATTTGTTCCATATGCGAATTACTACTTAAGAACAGTCAAGCAGATCTGATGGCAAAAAGTAATTTTCCTCTTGCATGCTTCAAGTCTGGAATAAAAAAAATTATAAATAGATAGTTTTGAAATTTTTTTTAGACAGTTCAATTTTATTTCACCTCTAACTTGATTTCGGCTTAGAACGTTGTCAGACATTATTTTCAAGTGCTTATTTCGTCTCTTTGAACGACTTACTTAATTTATATTTTAAGCAATCACCAAAGCGCGACGGAATTATTGTTTTTTTAAACATTTTTGTGTATGTGCCGTGCAACAGGAAGTGATTGTTTTATTCAATAAATTATCCTGTGTTTTTTTTAAATTTTAATTTAATAAAAAAATATTAAGAATCGTTCGGTTCAATTGTTGTGCAATAGCCGAAAAAGTCAAAATACAAAAAAGTGATACAACACTCCTACACTATATAAAATTTAAAAGGTGAATAAAGTACATTTTTACTTGGTTTGATCACGTTTTACAATAGCCATTATTTTTTAGTGAATACCACTTTTTCTTCCCTTTCTTAAAACAAGGAAATAAAAATATACAGTTGAAAGATAGCTTACAATGGATCTTGTGGCCAGAAATCCATCGACCTGATCTATTAGAAATAAAACGTGACAATTTTATGTTATATTCTGCTTTGGGGGATAAAAGTTGGTCACGTCATATTCAATGAATCATCATTTTAGTATTCATCACAATGAATGAGTACTGCTTTTCTTTAAAGTCTGAATTGTTAATTAATTTGTTGTATCATCTGACATTTTTACTATCTAAATAAATAAAATTTGATAAAAAAAAAACTGCTACGTCGCACGGATATGAACATGATTTCCTTTTACGAATGGCGACAAACGTGTATACGTATCATAGCAAAATGCTACGGGATTCGTTGTCCAATGGGCTGCTAAATAGAACATGCTTTATTTGAGCAGTGGTAATTGATAATTTTTTAATTTACGTTGTACTATAGCAACACAACGGGCTATTGATGACGGCCCGGTATTAATACTCTAAAGGAAAGATCTGAGGACAACACCACGTAATTTTGAACCACGGTCAGATGACGAGACAACACCCTAACTATTTGAGCTGTTGAATTGCATGGTATTATCTAAAACAACACGGCGGAACTCGTCGCTCAAATGAAATTCAGCAGCAGTTATATTACAGAAAGTAATGAGAAATATGGGAGATGAAATTCTCTCTCTGCTGTGAAAGGAAATGTCAGCTAACACGAAAATAGATTCAGACGTCCTAAAATTAACCATCCTCTTGGTTATCTCTCCGAGGTATCTCGTCATCTCTACTATTATAAAATGAAGTTTTTGTTTGTTTGTGTGTTTGTTTCTTGCCGCAAAATCCTGACGATTCTATGGCACTTACGGCAGTGAGATTTGGCACACAGGTAGTCCAAATTATTTGGAATTTTTAGGCAGCGGCGAATTTTAAAATTCAATCTAGAAGATTTTAAAAGGAATTTAATAGTTTATTTTCCATTGCTTTTTCTGCCGACCAACCGATATAGTGGTTAATGTATTAACCTCTAGATCGGAAGGTTCCTGGTTCGAATTCGGGTCCGGGCATGGATGTTTGTAAGCGTATGGTGTAGAGGCGGCTGGTGCACCTTAAATCTGTCGTGGCCGAAAGTCCTCACGTTGGGTTGGTGTGGAAGTTTGGAGAGTGGGGTGCCAGCTCAGGTGCTTCGTCATCTGACCGTGGTTCAAAATTACGAGGTGTTGTCCTCGGATCTTTCCCTTAAGGAACTGATCACGGACCGTCGTCAATAGCCCGTTGTGTTGCTCTAGTACGATGTTAACAAAAAAAAAATTACCAAAAATTACCAAATTCCATTGCTTTTTCAAACGCTGAGAACTTTTTATACCTGTGTGACCTTGCAGACAAGGTTTGGAGTCATGCCAAGTCTTTTTCATCCACAGAACGCGGAGGAAATTATTTTTTTCATTTCCGCTTTGATTTTGCGCGGACGAATAAATTTCCAGCCTGACGATAAATCTTTTAACTGATGTCAGTTCTTTTTTCTATCTCCCAGACCGTTAAAGATAGAGTAAAAATTTCAACGGCTTTGAAATCTGCGGAAAATTTCAGTTTTGATTGATACCTAAAAATATGATTTTCTTTAAATAAATAATTTTTTTAAATTGAATATATCTTCAACGGATTTGAAATCTGCGGAAACCAACACCACGGGCACGTGCAACGCCTGGCTAGCCACGCAGTGGCTAGCTAACAAAGATGACAAGACCTTGATGGAATATCTATCTAATCATCAGAATGAAACTAACCATATCTTGATCACCTCATCATTAAAAAACGGCACCTTGATGACGAGGTTTCTCGTCAACAGAAAAACGTTTCAGACATTGATGGACGAGATATCTCGTCGTAAACACTTGGAAAGTTAATCAGGCATCTCACTTAAAATCAGTCAAATGAGAGATTCATCGTTCCATACTTACGTTAATTGCATGATTCATTTATTAATCTAAGATTGAATCGATCATTTCCACTTTCATAATCTCTTTCAATCTCTTAACCTCATCATTTCACCTCAAAACAGCCACGGGATTTTCGAATAGTGTACTATTGCTTTTATCCCACAACACACAAAATGACTAAATAGCCACAGCCACAGCTATCGGCTGAAAGAATCTTTGAAAGGATTCTATCGGTCAATTAGTCTTTTAATGCATGCAACTTTTGAACGTGTTGCAGTATGACAATGTGCAGGGTCATTCCCATCATAAGCTTTTAATGTATGAAAAATGCCAATTAGTGAGTTTCTGCTAGTCGACAATGCCATCATTTTATAAATTGACACATGCGAATGTATAACATTTCAATTTTTCAATACCCTAGTATGATTGTGGGTCACCATAAAGCAAACTACAGTTAAACTCCAATTATCCGAACTCCAGTTATCAGGATCGCTAATTATCAGGATCACTTTGAGAAAAAAAAGAAGTCAACAAAATCCGTTTTTTAAGTTTCTTGTTGGTGAATGATAAAAATGAAGAGGACGAAGGGTCATTTGAGGACATAAGAAAAACATCATAGTGAAAATTCTTCGATGTTCCAAATGCAGTTCAGAGGACGTAGGCGAGTGATTGGTGTGTGATTGTTCGGATTCCATACGATGAACTCATTCAAAGTGTGAGAGAAGAACTCATTGATGACCCGGAAGATGAAGATGACACCTGCTACTCAATTAAACGCGGGATCGTCAGCTAGTAAGGAGTTTGAGTGCGTAGACACAGGCCATAAAATGGACGGAGATGCTGCCTGAGTGGGACACACCATCTGCAGCTACTCGCCATCCAGCACATGAGAGACTTGGCTGCACGAAAACGAGTAAAGACAACGAAACAACTGACTTCGACCGATATGTTCAAGCAATGATACATTTTAATACAGCATGTAAGTACATAATGTAAACAAAAATGTTTTCATCGTCATTAAATTACATTACATACTAAAGTAAAATGACTTCGGGGCTTTTACACCAAGAAATAACCTTTTTTCGTAGGGTCTGGTCCCTATTGATACAGATAATTGAAGTTTTTCTGTATTTGTTAAAAAACTGATTTGAAGTCATGCAGGGAAAACTGCAGGTTCTATGCTGGAATTATGCGTGCATAACCTTCAGAGGGTTCAAGTTCTAGACAGTCAGAATATATCTATATATTACTTATTTAGCCTCGGCTTTTCATTGTAGCCATGAGATTTTTACCCATAACTGAATTTGCTTGCTATATGAGTTTATTTAGTTTGCTGCCATTCAGTCATTTTTGTTCTACACGATGTCTAATTGGGTTTAGTTAGAGAAGTGCAGTATCAAAGAATCAATAGAAGAATCAAATAAATAATCGCTCGAGGGGGTGTATTTATAAAGTGAAGGCTTATGGACAGCAGCACGACCAATTAATTCTAGGTAGGTATTTCGAAAAAAAAATGGTTCCTTCTCTTTGCTGTGTACATATACGAATCAAATTACCTAAATGTTAATTAAGCACTTTATATACTGTTTTTACGACAATTTTTAGCCGTCTGTTTTTTTTTTTTTTATACATAGATTCTTAGAATGATTCAAACTACACCGGATAAATTAAATTTAACACTTGTTTTCAAAAACCGAAAATATTTCGGAGGTTGATCGGCCCCTTGACCCAACCACTGAAAACATTCTTGACCAATCTCAGACTAGGAAAATTCGTAAATCAGTAGCGTAAACAAATAATTTCTACAAAAAACGTCTTTGTCATGCATTGTGGTTCTGCGCTTACCGTTATGGTTATCGACTTATATGAAGAGTAAGAAACCAGTCACGGCGATCGTCATTCATGGGTTTGCTTATAGCAGCCATTTCTTAACATGGTTTCGCACTTCTTCAAAAATCGGCGATCCAAGGTCGACTACCTTCTTGCCTAATCCGCACAATACTACGCGAACGTACATCATTAAAAACAAGTGAACCAACGCATCCAGAACAAGGTCGTATAAGCAGACTTAGAACCGGTGCACATATCCAGTTTTACAACGTGCGACGCCGCTGCGGCAACGCAAGTGCGGTCTGAGATACATTAGATGCAATGCAGTTGTGTACACATGCCTCCGGCGCCGTTGCGGTGACGCACGTCTAACTTGCGTGCAACTTGTACCGCAGTTCCCCACGGTGCCGAAGCTCGCCTCACACGCCTCTCCGGTCTCAAGTTCCTTGTTTCCATAAATAAATGGAATATAAATAATAGTTAATAAATGGTTGTATCCAGTAACGTGTATTTTGTTTCAAAATATATATTTTTTTACATCAAATAAGCGAAATAAACACGTTTTCTTCGATAGAATGTTTATCTCAAATGGCGCGAAATGAGTACTTTGTTGAGTTGGGATCGGTGCCGCAGCTGCGCCGCACGTTGAAAAATCGGATATGTGCACCGGGCCTTACAATCGATGCCCAAAGATAAACAAACTTGCATATAAACACCGCAGAGGAAACAAATTTACATATGAATACAGCAGGTAAACAAGCTTATAAACGAATACCGCAGTGCTAATAAAGTTAGACTCTAACAAAAAAGAACATTGAACATGACAGAGATCGATACAAAAGAGATCTAACCCTCAACAAAGCGGGAAGAAAAGCCAAGTTCGTCCGATGGGGGGAAAAAGTAACTATTTCACTAAATAGACTGACACTTCTCCATTTATTGAATAAAATAGGGTTAGGTGGGTCATGAGGCGTTCGCGAAGGTAGTATAAAACGTGTCTGTCATTGAATACAAAACCTGTCTGTTATTGAAGTAGGATCTGCTATCAATGCTGAATTAGCTACCTTCTCAATAAGCTCGAAAGAGTTCTACTGAATAGTTTCACCTCTAGAGCACTTCGAATTTCGGCAGGGAAATTAAGCTGACTTATAAAGGGGTCCGGGACACATTGAAATTTTTTTTTTATTAATTAATTTTTGAATTTTGAATTTTTTTGTGCTGATTACCCATATAACTAATAAGCAAAATCACAACACAAAAATTTTCCAAAATTTAAAAAAAAATTTTAAATTAAAATTTTTTGAAAAAAAAGGGGTCATTTTAAATTCCTAAAACTCAAAATATTCTTGATTAATTTTCAAAATTCTTGCAGTAAATTATTCACAAACTTATAAACTTTAAATTTGATTCAGGAATTTAAAAGATAATAATTTAATAAAAAATTAAAAATATTTGAATGAAAATTTTTGAAAATTTTAAGGTACTTTTTTTTAAAAGTCATATTTTAAAAGTAAATATTTGTTTCAAATTTGATGAATCAAAATTAAAGTATAATGTTTGAAAAAGATATATTCCTAATTTCAACCTTAAACTTTATCGGTTTTCGACTTATAGCAATTGGAATACAGGAAATTTTGAAAAAAAGTATCATGGAGAAAAATGCATTTAAAGTTTTAAAGACAGATATTGTTGCCATGACAACAACTGTCAAAAGTGTCAGATTTTCAAAACAACGCACCACAAAAATTATTATATCTCTAGTTCTAATTAAGATATGATTTAGACGTCATTTTAAGCAGAAAAACACAGAGAATTTCATAAAATAATAATTTTAAAAAAATTCGAAAATTTGACGATTTTTGTGTCCCGGACCCCCATAAAGAGGACATGAATGAGATATGTTCTTAGCCCACTTTTTATACTATCACATTGCAAACAAGAAAACAGTCGAAGGTTAGGCACTTGTCTCATCAAATTGGGCAACAACGATCCTATGAAATAGAATTGGAAAATAGTATTCAAAATTATATCAATGGCAAGTTTAAACAAATTAGAATAAACATATTAGTAAACTATATCAATGGCAAATTTAAACGAAAAAGAGATATACATTAAAGGGTCTGGTAAAGAATCTGTAAATACGTGGTAAAAATCCGAAGCTTTTAAAAATTACTGGAACAGAATAATAATTTGAAGATTTGTGGTCTCACAAACCCCACCTCCCACTGTGAATAAATGAAAAACAAAATACTTCGTTCAATTTTACATGATAATGGTACTATCGTTGATATATCGACATAAGCACTATTCCAAAAAGTCGTTGTTCCGAGGTCAACACAGATGAAAGTTTCAACGCTGTGTTTGACGTGGTGCGGAGAATATGACAGGACGTCCTTTTAAAGCGTTAGTGAAAACCATTAAGACTTCATTACCCAAAGGAATCATCGCAAATACGTTCCGTAGCTTACAAATTTTCAAAAAATCATGAAAGTTATTTACCGATTTTAAACCCCTATTGTGGTTTTCTCGACGAAGCATCTAATTATTAGCAAAACCAAATCTTGGTTTCGCTAGCATACGAAAAAATTAGCAATATCTTGATGACGAAGTTTGTCGTCCTTAGCAAAATTGGTCAGATCTTGGTGAACGAGATATCTCGTCAAAGTCACTTGGAGGATCAGTGGAATATAAACAGTACTTTTTAACCCTCGGAGGGGTTAATGCTATATCGTTCAGCAACCTGCAGTCTTCCCTTTATGACGTAACTAGTCTTAACCTTCTTTAGGTATCCAATATAATATTTCCCGGAATTCTTTCAACCAATAGCTGTGATTGTTTAGTCCTTATGTGTGTGTTGAGGAATGAAGGTAACACTGCATTACCCGGAAATCGTGACACCAAGGACAACATTGCAATAATCTCAGAATGCAATTTATGAGATTATTGCAATGGTAAACTTTATCTGACTATGCTCTCCGATTTTTTCAGACATGAAACGAATCTTTATAGGAATGAATATTTCAAATAAGCCCCTATTTGGCAAAATTTGAGTGTAGAGTGAGTAAACATATGATTTAACCTTGGAAAGAAAATTGGAGCACTTCTGAGGATATCAAAATAATGGGGTTGATCCAACATCGGTATCCATGGATATTCAAAACATTTATATCGTTTTAAGCGTACTCCTTGTTATTGTGATTAGGTTTATCATATCGATCTGATACATCGTTTATCAGGAGCACTTTATCTTTTCCATTATTGGACTGAATAAAGCTTTGTGTTTCTGCTGAAATTTACTATATTTATATAAAGGGTGATTTAGAAGGAATTATTACGGTGATTCTCTTATTGACACTGTTGAAGAAGAATGAATCCGGATTCAATAAGAAAGATGGTTCAAACTGTATATAGACGAGTGTATTTGTTTTACAATGGGTTCGTACATTTAAAACACGAAATGTAACTTTCTATAAGGGTTCTCTTCCAAGAATTTACAATAAGAAAATTTTTAATTAAACAAATGAAAAAGATTCCATAACCGTCAATACATAAGTGTTCAGACCTTAATAATCTTCCGATACTTCGTCGAAAGCAATTGGAGGATTAAATATTGTGGCAAATTAGATCTCTAAACTATAATTGTAATGGATCTTTTCAGTTAAGATCCACTGAAACGCACTTCGAAGCGTGATGTAAAACGCCAGAAACCTTACGCAACCAAGAATCCAATCTTACAGACACACCAAAAGAACAGCTATCTCCGTGAGATAACTCACTCCAAAGTGCAATTAACGGAGGGCACTGAAGAAAAGGTGAAAAAATGCGAAATATCGCATCGAGAAAACATGCAGAAAAAAAATCCTTATTTACTGACCAAAGTCCGCTTTCATAACTTCACAACTTCAATCACGAAGGCTGCTCGTGCCTCTGTGGTGATAGCGACTTCCAAAAATAGACACTCGCTATCAGGATCGGGACTATTGAGCTCTGTGAGATTGAAGTCCTCCTTGGAGAATGCGATAGCGAGGGTTCAGACTCGATAGTCTACGGAGAGAGATCAGTTGTGCATAACCTTGGCTTCAGAGACAGTTCGTCGCAGAGCGAAGAAGCATCTAGGAGGAGTACTTGGTGACTGGACTTTGCAGCAGGAGAGGTTATGTGGCGATTCCGTTGCCTGTGCTGCGTGGATTTCGTTGACGTTGTGCTTTAGAAAAAGCTGTCAGGAGTAAGTGTCTCCCTTCTGTACCTGTTTATAAGTATCATTCTCAGGGGAACTGTGTCTTGCTTTGGTGTAACGTCCATGAATCCTAAAAGTCCGGCATTGCTGTTAACATCTGTGTATGTGCATGTTTACCATCTGAGAGGCAAACAGGCATATATACGTTCAGGAGCCTGTAATCAACCATGAACGACTTCTAACAAACTGCTGTCTTCTTGATTAATAGAATGTTTCCTAGGATTCTTTCAACCTACATATTAAATCTTGAGATGGTACATACACGCATAGTAACCCAAAATGCTGAAGGTCGCGGGTCAAAAATTTAATTTTTCCTCTTTTTGTGGCATATATAAGAGTAGTGACTGGTGACTGAGAACTGCTGCAAAGTCTAGTCCAGTTCAGCATCCATTCCTCTTAATGCTCTAGATGTGGCATTTTTTAAAATTTCCACCTGGTGGTAAAATCTAATGTGTCATCAATTGATCCAATAAAAGTTAGAAATGATGATGATGCATATAACAAAATTTACAATATATTTTGTTAAATGCATATGAATGCATATAACAAAATCGAATCAAACCATAAGGAAAACCATTAGTTCTTTTGCTCCCCTGAAAAATGCAACTTTTAGACATACGACTTTTTGCCCTTTGAGTGACGATGGATAAATTCTGTACCCTTCTAGTGGTTTTGACGAGATATCTCGCCCATCATGACATGATAAATTTGTTAATGACTGGATACTTCGTCATCAAGATAGTGTTTCCAAATTTGTTGTGATGACGGAAAAAAAGATCTGGATAGATTTTCTCAAATGGTAAGGAGCAACAAGACCTTGATGGACATGATATCTTGTTCATCAAGGTCTTATTGATGAACTAGATCTGGTTAGTTTTGTTATTGACGAGATACCTCGTCAAAACAATAAACCAGGAGGGTTAATAAAAGACTATTTAAAATTTTAATGATTTAATTATATTTACTTTTGGTAATTATATGGATCTATGTAGGGTTAACAGTGAGTGCTTCTGAAATTACGAAACGTATCGATCGTATCTAAACGCAAACTTAGGCTACACTGAACACATATCCACTTTTGTGGTAATGTGGATCTATATAGGGTTAACAGTGAGTGCTTCCGTAATAACGAAACTTATCGACCGTATGTAAACGCACACTTGGGCCACATTGACCAATTATTCACATTTGTGGTAATGTGGATTTATATAGGGGTAACAGTGATTGCTTCCGTGATTACGAATCTTAACGATCGTATATAAACGCAGACTTGGGCCACACCGACCAATTATCCACATTTGTAGTAATATGGATTTATGTAGGGGTAACAATGAGTGCTTCCGTAATAAAATGAAACTTATCGACCGTATGTAAACGCACACTTGGGTCACATTGACCAATTATCCACATTTCTGGTAATGTGGATAAATGTAGGGTAAACAGTGAGTACTTCCGTAATAACGAAACTTATTGACCGTATGTAAACGCACACTTGGGCCACATTGACCAATTATACTAATTTGTGGTAATGTGGATTTATGAAGGGGTTACATGGAGTGCTACCGTAATAACGAAACTTAATGACAGTTTGCAAACGCAGACATTTGCTCCATAGTCCACTTTTGCAGCAACAGAAAGAGTTCTGTAATATCGAAACATATCGACCGTATATAAACGTAGACAGATCCACATTACACACATATTCACTTTTGTTATAATGTGGACCTATGTAGGAGTAGCAGTCAGTAATAATGATTGTTATCGTCCTCAGACTTCGTCAATATTGTAACAGGATATCTGGAAATTAAATACAGAGTGCGGCAGAAAGAACGTTCTGATTTGGAACGTTAATAAAAAAAAATACAAAGCAATATAGAGAAGGAAATCACTTATTCCTAAGAAGTACAACGTATGCCTTTGTCCTCCATTAAGTTCTGAAGAGTACATCAGTTAAATGGCAATCGTCAATGTCGATGCAGTTTTGAAGTCTCTTTCAGCAATTTTGCATTGATCCCGCAGAATCGCCGTGATTTCTTGCGTAATTGCTGCCTGTGGAGCTATCTCAAATCAAAAGTGTACCAACAGCTACCAACAAATTTGCAAGCACTTAAGGCAGCAATTACGCAAGAAATCAAGACGATTCTGTGGGACATGGTCCGCAGATGAGTGCAAAATTTTCGTTAATATCAAAATTACCATTTTCCATCATGACTCTTAACCGTGATGCTTATTAATAGGAAAATTATTTGATTTTGGAGTAGTAATGGTAATTTTAGTTAACGTCGTACTAGAGCAACACAACGGGCTATTGACGACGGTCCGGGATCAATCCCTTAAGGGAAAGATTCGAGGAAAACACCTCGTAATTTTGAATCACGGTCAGATGACGAAGCAACACCTGAGCTGCCACCCCACTCTCCAAACTTCCACACCAACCCAACGTGAGGACTTTCGGCCACGACAGATTTAAAGTGCAACAGCCGCCTCCACACCATACGCTTACAAACATCCATGCCCGGATCACTATACCCGGATACGAACCAGGAACCTTCCGTTCTAAAAGCTAACACCTTAACCACTATACCGGTTCGTCGGCTTGATTTTGGAGTGATTTATTTATTCTTCGCACTGGGGCGTCGCTGTGAGTGTTTATCGATAGCCTCCGTGTAGCAACTCATTCCTGGTTCGAATCCGGGCCCGGGCCTGGATGTTTGTAAGCGTATGGTGTAGAGGCGGCTGGTGGACCTTAAATCTGTCGTGGCTGAAACTCCTCACGTTGGGTTGGTGTGGAGGTTTGGAGAGTGGGGTGCCAGCTCAGGTGTTGCATCGTCATATGACCGTGGTTGAAAATTACGAGGTGTTGTCCTTGGATCTTTCCCTTAAGGGATTGATCCCGGACCGTCGTCAGTAACCCGTTGTGTTGCTCTAGTACGACGTTAATTACAAAATTACCAAATACCGTGCAGCTCAGAGTCATGCAGGGTATGTCTGATTTTAAAATAAAATTTTAACTGTATTCTAAACTGTCTTTTTGGCTTGCGATAGCCTACTTAGAAAAGCAACGGGAATTGGTAATTGGTAATTTTTTAGTTAACGTCGTACTAGAGCAACACAACGGGCTGTTGACGACGGTCCGGGATCAGTCCCTTAAGGGAAAGATTCGAGGACAATACTTCGTAATTTTGAACCACGGTCGGATGACGAGCAACACCTGAGCTGGCACCCCACTCTCCAAACTTCCACACCAACCCAACGTGAGGATTTTCGTCCACGACAGATTTATGGTGCACCAGCCGCCTCTACACCATACGCTTACAAACATCCATGCCCGAACCCGGATTCGAACCAGGAACCTTCCGATCTAGAGGCTAACACTTTAACCACTATACCGGTTGGTCGGCAGAAAATCAAAGGATTAGCATCCATAGGGCTGCGAATTCGAAACACTGTCCAGCGAAATACCGTCGTAATAGCCCGTTGTGTCGCTCCAGCGTGACGTTATTTAACTACCTACTAAAGAGGCCGTGGTGTCTCACTGGGTATGCTCACTGTTTTAGCAATCTTCGAGTTGTAGGCGGCGCAGGCCCTACCATTTTCAAGCGTATTCTTCCCTGGATGTATTTCTCTGCCAGTAAAAACTTTTGTGTGACTCTTATTAAACTTACTTGACTGCGTCTGGAGCAGCATTAGACAAACATGATCCTCAATTGCGCCATAAAACCCCCAAATCAACCATCCAACATTCCAAATACCGCCGTTTACACGAGGGAGTTGGTGTACGATAAATCGGCTGTGGCCTCAAATATCTTCATATTGGCGGTGTGTAGAAGTTTGGAGAGTGTGGTACCCACTCATGTGTTGAATCATCATCAGACCGTAGTTTAAAGTTACGAGGCGTTGTCCTTGGATCTTTCCCATTGGGATCAATCTCGGATCGTCGCCAATAGCCCATCGTGTTACTCTAGTGTAACGTTAGTTAAATACCTAATCAATGATCAATCTTTACTTGGGGCGTGGTAGCCCGGTTGAAAGACTAATGGATTAGAAACCGGAGGGTTGTTGGGAGTTCAAATCCAACCAAAGACCATCATGTGGTGGCTGGTGCAAGTTAAATTTGTCGTGGCATCGAGAGTCTTCACATTGGCTTGGTGTGGAAGTGTGGAGAGTGGGATGCCAGCTTGGGCGTGACCTCGTCATCTGATCTGGTTTGAAACTCCGTGGTTTTATCCTCGGATCTTTCTCTTCGGATTTGATCTCGTACCGTCGCTAATAACTCGTTGCGTTGCTTCATTACGATGCTAGTTAAATATACCTAATCAATGAACAGTATTTATTTAGGATTGCAATTGCATGCGGATTCCAATTATTTGGATTTGTTTCCAGTATAGCTACAGTGTGCTTCCTTCTCCATTTTGAAGTGATGACTGTCTTCCACGATAATTGTGTTTATAGTATTCAATTGCTCCTATGATCAAATGTAGTTTTTCAATAAAATCAATGTTTAATCATTACTTTGAGTTCTCACCAAAGTTGATAACTATTAATTTGACAGTTAGTCCGGGGCTTCGGAATCCTTTTTAAACTGAAGGTCATGGTCTAATTAGCCTTGTCTCAAACTAAGCCAAACATACCTAGACAAAAAATTTTATGTAATCTTTTCAAACAATGCTTCAATTTAATCAAATCTCATAGTACTCATTTACCATCTTTTTGAAATATGAGTGTATAAAGACGCATTTCACACAAAAATTTTGCTATTTCTGATTGCAAGCTGATTTAATTTTTCGCGTGTTACGATATTAAAGTCAATGCACATGTCTTGGTTAAATTCATTCAAGCGTTACTAAATGGTATTTTGAACTTTGTTCCACATAAAGTATAGTTAAAAAGTTGTTTAATCAACCCACAATCACAATTGAATGTATTGCATGTTTCGAATGATTTTAGACTAGAAAAACGCATACCAAAAATACGCGGTGTATAATAGTATGCAAAAACTTCGAATTTAGGACTCTAATTTGGATTATTACTCTCTCGAAAAATTTGGATTATTTAAAAACACTTATGAAAAATTAAGCTTTTAATATTATACTGGTATTTAATTTTGACACAGCATTATTCAAACATTTAATTATCTTCAGTATCAAATTTTAATTTTCGTTATGATACACAGAGGAGAAATAAACTTTTATTTTTGTTCCTTCGCAGACGATAATCAATTATCTAGAAGGAATGGTAATGATTTTATCATAGTATGACGCAGTAATTTTTTTATCAGTCACTGCTTGCTGATACAAATTGAAACCTTACCCTCAATAATTGTTCTAATTTTTTACGTTCTTGAATACTTTCGTAATAGTTTATAACGTCATCGATGTCTCATACAGAAAACTACGATTTGAAGTAGAATTTTTTTTATCAAGAATTTGTGACGAAATAATTCTTAACCGTTTCTTTAAATAGTCCTGAGTTAATTTTTGGTGCTAGGAAGAACGAAATGGCTTTTCTATTATAAAGACTTTTCTTACTCGGTGGTTTATTTTCAAACATAATTTCTTTACAATTTGCTAAACTTGTGAAATATTAGCAGGATTTTGTACCATTTTCAGAGAAAATCCACAAACATATTTAACATTAATTTCTCGACATAAGAGCAAATTAATATGCATTTTTCTAATGGACATGTATATCTTGCCAACTAGATTTGTTCTCGGAGTTGACGGAAGAAGCGATGACTTAAATTCTCTTCTCTCTCCTTCGATAGCAATAGAAAACGTCTTGATAAAATTACGCAAAAAAAAATTCAATTTAATGCAATGGAATATATTAAACCAGAAAACCCAATAAGTCACAAGATAAAATTTTTTTTTTTTAGCCGATTGTATTATTCCAAATATTTATTCGCTTATTTATGAATAATCCTGATATATTCATACTTAAATACATGCGAGCGGAAATATACGAATGGAATAAGAGATGAATAAAGAAATGGAATAACTTTTATTTGTACTGTTTTAAAAAATCGCTACATAACAAATTTAGAGCATGCATGCCTCATGCATATTTCCCATCTTTCAATGAATTCTTAATAAAATTGCTAAAACATTTCAAACTAAACAAACAGGACGGTAAATATGCAACACGATAACTCATAACATATTTGAACCGCATTGTGTGTTTATCGATTTTTAAGTTTGTTGACTAACATGGCCTTGATCCAAATATTATTATTTTTGGAAGAAAATGATGTGTACACATTAAAAAAATATTCTTTGGTCTATAATAGCGATAAAGAGAAATGTTGTTTCAGTGATCTGCAACGTTATAGAAACGAAGTTTCGCAATTGCTACACGTCCTTATTACGTAAATGAAATTAATGTTTATATCCATTAATTATACTAACATGTTTGTTTTTAGTTTGCTTCTAATTCGTTTATTAGGCTACGTTCAAGTAATAATCAAGTAATTGAATCATTTGCCAAGGAATTTAAAAGATAATTTTAGTTTGTAAAAGTTGTAACTAGATTTAAACTACAAAATCTTGGAACGTATTCACCCAAGAATGAAGCAAAGCCATTATTTTAACAAAATGGATTAGGCTTAGTTTGAAAGAAATTTACCCATATCAAAAGACGAGAAAACGTCTACTTTTAGTGCCTGCTTCTTAAACCTTACCTTTCCCGCTTGAAGCTCTGACCGTGGTTCTAAATTACTTTGTATTGTCCTTAACTTTTTCCCTTAGAGACTGATCCTGGAACATCGCCAATAGCCCGTTTTGTTGGCCCAATGCGACGTTAATTAAAATACCTACCTACCCATTTGAAGCTATTAGCTAATTTTTAACGAGGCATTCTTTCGAATTCGGGTTGTTGTAACCCCAGTTGGAAGAGCAGCTGGTTATAATCCAGAGTGTTGGAGAGTTAGAAACTGAACCCAAAGACCGTTGAGTACACGTGGGCCGAAGCACGTTAAATCTGTGGTAGACTCAAATGGCCTTACGTTGAATTGGTATGGAAGGTTGGAGAGTAGGGGTTCCAGCTCAGATGTATAGACCTCGTCGTCTGATTGTGGTTCAAAATTACGTGGTGTTGTCGTCAAAACAATCTCTTCAGGATTGATTTGTGACCGTCGCCAACACACCGTTGTATTGCTTTAGTGCTACGTTAATTCAACTACCTACCTAGGAATCTTTCTCCTGGAATAGTGGCCTTGGGGAACATTTTGTTGAGAACAGGAAAGTACGTAATGGTCTTCGTTCCT
This sequence comes from Metellina segmentata, assembly GCA_947359465.1. Taxonomy (NCBI): domain Eukaryota; kingdom Metazoa; phylum Arthropoda; class Arachnida; order Araneae; family Tetragnathidae; genus Metellina; species Metellina segmentata. The sequence goes on along the minus strand of OX375877.1, from coordinate 95,162,722 downwards.
TTCTTGGACGCTGTTGAAAGAGCAACGGATTAGCAACTGGAGGGTTGCGAGTTCGAAACTTGGTTCAACCAAAGAACGTCGGGAATAGTGCACGTTGAATCTATCATGGTCTCAAATACCCACACGTTGGTGTGGTAGCTTGGAGATGGGGTTCCAGCTCAGGTGGTGACCTCGTCAACTGTCCATGATTCGTAATTACGAGATGCTGTCCTTGGGATTGATCCTGGTATGTGGATAATCGCAGTTAGTTTCAATGCGACTTTAAGAAACTACTTAACTTTACACACAGGCCAGTGTGATGTAAACTGAATCTGAAGAAACGAGAACTGGCCATGACAGTAAAAATGTAATAGGTGCCTGTTAGAAATAGGTGGTGCTTAGTACGCTTTAGACCTGTGAATTTTACGTGGTGCAGGTTCGATTTTTTTTTTCTATATATACTGCTCTTCTGCGTTAGCAATCTTTCCTTTTTAACTTTACCCTATTGAACCCCAGCTCACTGGTAAATGCTCTGACTAATGCCATGAGTTCATTCATCCCACAGTCAATTATTTTTTGTCTTTACCCGCCTATTTAGCAGAGACACCGACGTTAGTTCTGTGTACGTACATTACTTGACATTGTATGTCTGATGCAGCATGGCCAAATCTGACCATTGCACAATAAAAACCTAACCAACACAACCCAGTGAACTTTAGTGAAATCAATTGATGTTTTCGAGTCAGTGTGAACAAAAAAAGAATTATTTCTCGCTTTTGGAGTGAATGAAGCCTATCAGCCCCCCCCCCCAGTGTGCCCCTCTCATTCCTGCCAATCGGATCGCCTTCTTTGACTCTCAAGTCCACTTCCCATTCAACACCCATTCTCGCAGCGATAAAGCTTTTGTTATTGATTTATACGAAACCGTTAAATATGAGGACTTATCTATCACTGGAAATTCAAATTACAGATAAAAAAGAAACCATTCTCTTCCCCGCTCTCCAACAAGGACCCGAAACTCCAGAGCGCCATCTTATCTTCGCAGTTGGGCAACTTGGCCCTTTTGACAATCAACACGAATTGCCTCTTATCGGAGGAACTTCAAGGAATAACCACTGGCATTTCATTCCAGATAGATTCTTCCCGTTCCTTTCTTTCTTATTATTTCTTTCTACCCTACAAATGCCATTTGGGACCTTAGAAACTTTACTTAGATTTAATCTCCGCACTTAATGCCGATACAAAATCTGGTTCCCTATCAGCCGCAACCCTAAAAGCAAGTGGCATGGCTAATAAATAACTCGATACGATAGATCCATTTCGTTGATAAGGGTAGGCACCTGCTTCGAATATAATAAGGTTCCCTCCAGAAGGCTCTGGCTCCAAGAGATTTTACGCAACCGACGAGGTGGCATTTTTGATATCGGAATTTTTTTTCCTTCAACGATTGATTTTTCTGGGAGATACTGTTTGTGCCCACTGAGTGTATCTGATGATAAGAAATTTCATTTTGTGAACGAAATGGCGAGTTGCTCAATTTTTGGGTATAGGTGTGGTATCAGGTGTGATGCAGAGGTGTTAGATATCAGAGGCCAGCCTATTTTTCACATGGGTGTGCAACTGACAGAAAGGATGCTTTTGTGTTGTCGTTGATGTGACGAGATAAAATGACTCATGAGGGAAGGTGCAATCAAAATAAACAGAAAAATGGACGGTTTGTTGTCATTGATTGGGTTTAGAGAAATGTTACTACTCATCGAGAGTTGCAATACAATTGACTTATAAGTTCCATATTTATGTAGTTTATAAAGCCGATTTATCTTTACTGGACTTGATTTTTTTCACTCGTATACAGTCTATACTTTGTATCAGGCATTAAAATATAGTGAAACTTCGATTAACCATCAGAGTGGAGACAATGATGGTTAATCGAATAGACGGATAACAGAAACAACTTTAGCAATAACCCACCCCCATCCATTGCATTTGTACGAATGTTAAAAAGTGCACGTTTACGAACTGGAAATACACTGTACATACATGTATTTTATTTTACAGAAACAAACAATTTACATTTTGTACAGAAGCCTACATATTGCTGCACATGAACGTACACTATAAACGTACACACAAATTCAATTTTTAAAATGGTATGTCATTTTATTTGTTTCTTTGAGGCTCGTGCTTTCTGAGCGGCACAGTTCCGTAAGAACGGACTGACGGTTAATCGAAGTTTCACTGTAGTACAGTCAGATAGTAGTGTTTTTTTATACCCGTAGGAGGTTTCCTTGTTTTTCGCGGTACAGTTGAGCGAATACTAGAGTCTAGTCAATCCACAGTTGGGACACAGAAAAATTCAATCGAGTCTAATAAATGGAAGTCTTGGATTTCCTGCAAACGGGTTTTGTACCTCCTTGTAACTCGTCTCTCCAAGAGCTGCAGATCTATAAACTGTTTGATACCTTCAACTGGGCTTGAAAATGACCATAAAATTACAGCTTAAATTGTGCTTTTGGGAGAATTGATTGACTCGGGTTGATAAATGGCTTATCAGAGTTAAGTATTTAAAATTAGTATGGGAAACTCAAGGGCACATATTTATGTGTTTACGGCCTTCACGGACCCTAGGTACCATAGTGATATTTTCTTCTCTCATGGAGTTTACGGACTGCTAGCCCGTTTGGTAGAGTAGATTAACAACAAAAGAGGATTGCTAGTTCGAATCCAATCGTGTACAAAGGGGCTAGTGCAAGTTAAATTTCTGATGACATCAAATGTCCTTACGTTGCGTGGAATGGATGTGAAGTGCCAGCTCAGGTGTTATTTCATGATCTGACTGTTCTTCCAAGTTAAGTGGCGTTGTTCTTGGATCTGTTTTTTTTGTGTTTTCCCCATAGGAAGTGATCCAGTACCGTCACAAATAGCCCGTTAAATTTCTCCAGTGCGACGTTAATTAAATACCTACCCATAGGGTTTACTGTCATGTACGCTTCTTCCCTAGGTGTATTTTTAACTTCTTTGGCTTGGCAAAACCTGGCCGTTGTGGCAAAAAAATCAATCAATCTATCTTCTGTGTCGGTGAAACTTTGTGTTTGTCCATTACTTGATATTTTATTTCTTGTGTCTGGTACAGCATGGCCAAATACGGCCCTTACGACATAAAAACCAAACCATAGGGTTTGGTATCGTTTGTAAACACAGGTGTCACACTCCCGGGGTTACCCAAACTATCCTTTGTAGTATTCACTCAGTAGATGGCGATCCACTCTGCCATAGCGCAGAGGAGTTTATAAAGTCGGTCTTTGAATACTACGATCAGCAGACGCTACTCGCATGTAAGTCAGGCGAGCCATGTAACTAATTTATTATTGTTTTTTTAAGTTCTTGTTAATATTCCTGAAGCATTCTTTCTGCAACCATATAGCGATCCCAACACCTTTTCTATATTCATCCCACTATGTTGCCCAATCTCTCGTGTTTAGATTCACGACTTTTTTACTTGACATTGTCTTGTATTTGGCGCAACTTTGTCAAATATGATCCTCTTGCCTTAAAACTTCAAAACATTGAATTGGTGTTGGAGGTCATGTAAGGAGAGATGGGTTCAATATAGACCGACAGGAATTGATCCCATCTTTGCAGTTAAAAAAGATGTATGAAAAGCCTGGATGGAGGAAGTCTTCAGCGATGACAGAATAGGCAATGTAGATAAGAACTGCATCCAGTTCGCGCCGCGAAACGACAACATGAAAGCATGTCAATGGCGCAAGTCAAGATTCATCGACTTCTCATGAGGCCGCGGTCAAAGTACACCTATCTGAGATGTTTTGTTTCCGTTGGCAGATAACTGTACATAAGTAAATTTAGAAAAAGTTTTGTGTACAAAATAGGAGGATGACACTTTAGATTGTGATTGCCCCATTATACTTTGACTCATTGAATTAAGTTGCTGTAAGTGACTTATATAGCATTAGCCTGGAGTCGGGATAATTTCGATAGCATTCATGTAATAACCAGTATGAACCAATAGTTCAAAGTTTTGGTCATTCAGCTATTGCGTTTTTAATAAAATCTTCCTTTTTCTCTGAAGATAGTAGTATGCTAATTATTAACTAGCAGATCCCGCGTTGCATATGTGCTAATGTTTCTGAACTGTTCAAGTTTTTTTCATGTCAGTGTAGTTTTCTTTGCACGTTTTGAGTGATTGAGACCAGTAGACACTAGAATTGAAGAGACATTTAAAAAATTAAGTTTGTACAACACAAATGTACACGAGGTGATACAAATATATCAAACATTCAAAGTCAATAATTCTAGTCTGGTATATCGTTCATCTCATCATCAGTTCTCTTAATGAAAGATATATAAACTTAACAATGCATATAGGTTTCCATAATCATGGTAATTCATGGTATTTTTTATTAACGTTGCACTGGAGCAACACAACGGGGTATTGGCGACGGTCCAGGTTCAATCCAAAAAGGGAAAGATTCGAATACAACACTTTTTAATTTTGAACCACGATCAGATGAAGAGGCAACACCTGATTTGGCATATTACTCTCCTAACTTCCATATCACGCCAACATGAGGACATCTCAGGCCACGGCAGATTTTACGTGCAACAGCCTCTTTGTACACGATGGTCTTTGGTTGGATTCGAACTCGCAACCCTCCGGTTGCTAATCCGTACCGGGCACTGCTACCCGTAACATAATCATGTTTTATATGTTCACTAGAATAAATGGCCGTCATACGACGGATGCTTAACAAAATGTATTTGTTTTCGTTAAACTTCATAAATATATTTTATTAAAACCTGACTGTGAGTGATCACTGGAAATGTGTAAATCTTTTTTCCCCACTATCACCTTTTTTTAATCTCTGTATGTATAAGTCTTTTCCACCACTATCTGTCGACTTGCCTTGCTTTCGAGTGGTGTTGTTTTTTGAGCAATAAACTGTTAAAACAATGTTATTAGAAAACTTATTTTTTGATCAACACTGGTAAAACAATGAGCTTCGTACGGCAATCGTTTTATACTCAATGCTATTTCTATGGCGATTTCAAACGTAATGACTTGTGGTATTTCGTATCTCTTTTCTCGTGACACATCACACATACAATCAACCGAAACGATTTGAAACTCCGCCTGCTCGTGACGTCTCACAGCCAATCAGAACTTTTATAGCCACGGATATTACAATCTATATATATAATTCTCTTACGTGGCACGCAAAAAAGACGTTATTTGTAATCGTTATTTGTAATATATGTATATATATTTTTTGGTCAAACTTCATTTATATATTTATTTAAACCTGACTGTGCGTGATCACTGGCTATATATCAATCTGTTTTCATCACTATCTGTCAACTTTCGTTGATCTCTGGCAATGTATAAACCTTTTCCCACCCTTATCACTGAGTCGCTCAGAAGCCAATGCAGCTTTGTCCATTTTTTTAAATATTTTCTGATTTTTGCAATTTTTAATCAAATAAATAATATTCTGTTTTTAGTTTTTAAAGGATTTCCTCGTTGGTTCGTTTTTTCTTGGTCAGAAAGCCCTTCTTTTTATAGCTTCTGAATATGTTGTATAATAATTTTAGAATCAATTATGAATAAGTCCCTTTTTTTTCAATTATTTTTATACATAAACATTGAAATAAAACCTA